>JBCEWE010000460.1:6862500-7207500 GCA_039877035.1 Silurus lanzhouensis
ATATGAGGAACATTTGTAATGGACGATTGAACAATGTTGTGGCCATTCATCTATTAAATAATAGTAATTTTTTCTTTACTCGGACATTTACATGGAAATATGTAAAACATGGTTTAAAAACAAAAATGGTTCAAGATATGGCCTCAGGCAGCGTTTTATTAAAATGTTGAGAAACGCACCTAGAGTTTGGATGCGCCCCCTGTTGTAAAGACAACAGATTCTGAGGGCGGAGCTTCGTGAAAATAGGTATGAATTATTCAAATATGGAATCAACATACACACCCATTACACATATGTTTAAAATAAACATTTTACTTAGTGCATCTAGCATTAAGTGTTGTTTATTAAACATTTAATAAACATCAACTATTTAATATTTGAGACACCTTTCAGTAAAAACTATTAAGAAAAAAAATGTTATTCTTATCATTTGAAACTACAGTTTAATGTTCCATACCCTTTCAGAATAAAATAATAAACTTCCAACAACGAATGAGTTGTCTAGTTAAAATAGTCAAATAGATATTAAGTGGGTTAATGCAGCCAAATGTAAAGCTAAAATTAAAACTCTAAATGGTCCTTGATAGTCTTTGCAGCAGCAATTTAAGAAGGTGCAAAATATATGATACGAATTCCCAGGTTTTCAGATAGATAGATAGATAGATAGATAGATAGATAGATAGATTGATTGATTGATTGATTGATTGATTGATTGACATTGCAAAAAATAAGAAATATTTAGAGTATACATTCAAAGTCTTTATGATAGAAGTCAATGAAGTGTATAATTGCAATGTGTGTAGTACAAATAGTTTAAAGCATTCACTGAGGGTATTTCTTGGTGTTAAGTTTTTTAATGGCTCTGGTGTAAAAGCTGATCCTGAGTCTGTTTGTGCGAGATGTAATGGACCTGAAGTGTGTATTCGATGGTAGAAGGTTTTTCATATCAAATCAAATTTGTGAAGAATACAAAAAAAAGTGAAGACTTAATTAAAACAGAAAGAACACTAGACACTTTATATAACAGAGATAGTGACCTCACAATCGAAATTTGCTACCATCTTCAAACAAGATTATTTAACAAAGCTAAATAGTTGCGGGTATCTAACACTAAGTGGCGCTGTTTTACTTGTTTTTCGAAATGGTTTGAAAAACCAGCCAACAGGTTTTGTGACTTGGGAAGAAAAACCCTCAAGCATGGTTTGGTGACCACTAAGCCACTGTGCCCTCCATCAATATATTCATATAATATAATTTAAAAAGCCACATTTTGTTTTTTACTCTTTAGTCTAAAGAAAAACAGAAGGCAGCCATGATGGAGCAGTTGCTCTTTTTTTAATCCAACAGTTTACTTTTTACAATTCACTATTTAGAGAATATATATAAAATATAACAAACTATGACTTGAAAAACTCAAACTCAAAAATATTAGTCTCGCAAAGGAAGGTGATGAAGTTGCAGGTATGCACTTCTTTTCCAATGACAAATACAGTTAAGTGATGGTGATTACAGGAGATGATTATGTGGAAGCAATATGACTGATAAAATATATAATATACTGTTTTAAATTAATTTTTATTTAAAGGAAAACAACTTGAATCTATTTAGTTCAGATTGATTTTGTATGTATAGCCCTTTCAACAGTATATAATGCAATAAAATTAATACATTTATAGATAATTATCCAGAGTTTATGGTAAAAAAAAATATGGCAAGAAAAAACCCTGAGACAATATGAGGATGGAACCTTGACAGGAACCAGTCCTCATCAGAGAAAACCAGAGTAGACCCTACCAGATAATGTCCTTCTATAACTGTGTACTACACATTCAAAAAAGTGCAATTGTGTAAAAAGGAAATTAATAAAAGTTTTAACATGGAGTCCATTATAAGGTAAATGGCAAAAAGATACAAACAGTTGCACAGTGAAAGAAATGTATTTGCACAGATGAGTCCAATTCTGACATTTTGGCTTACAGAAAAATGTATATAAGATGGAGAACAGGAGAGAAGATCTTAGCAGACTGCCCCACAGTTAAACATGAAGGTGGAAGCTTAATTGTTTAGGATTGTTTTGGAGCAGGGAGGTTTGCAGACTCTTCCAGTTGAAAGGAATACTGAACCAACATGGCTACCATTCCATATTTCAACACCATCCAATTCCATCTGGACTGCAGCTAATCAGAACCAACTTTTCCATATAACAAGACAATGGCCTAAAGCATACATCCAAGCTCTGTAAACGTTACTTATAGAGCAAACAGTTGGCTGAAGTGTTCTCTATCATGGAATGAACTGCCCAGTCACCACATCTAAATGTTATTGAAGTGTTTTGAGATGAACTGGATCTCAAGGTCATAAATAAATATCCAACTAGTGAAGAAGAACTTTTTACAAGTTTTACTAGTGGCATCGTAAATTATTTCATCGGAATGTTTGGAAAAACGAACTGTCTGGATTCTAAGATTGTGTAAAGCTATTATTCATGCTAAGAGGAGATTATATTCAATGAAAATAAAGCTTGATGTCTATATATTTAGATATTTGTTTGGGCAAAGTAAAATTTTAAACTGTTATATTACATAGTTTGTTGCATAAAAAAAAAAAAAAAAAAAAATTTGTATGTTTGTCTCTCAAAAACAATTAAACATTAAGTGTTTGAAACTTTTCACAGGCACTGTACCATACTATGAAATAAGTTATTTGCACGATTAATTAGGTAATATTTACCATATTCCCTGAAGGCCTCAGATATACAAATACCTTTATTAAATGAAAGGATCATGTTCTTTGTACAGAGAACCATTTCAAATTGTCAACGCTAAAATCCAGCTAATTTAGTAATTTATGTACAAAGAATGGGCCAAAGTTCATTTAATCATAGTGCAGAAAATAAATATCCTAAACATCTTAGCATGTCTGGCAGATATCTTATTGTTGATGAAAACTTATCAGCTTTACTGCTGTTCAGCCCAAATGAATGATTTGCAGGATTTTGTAAACTTTTATCTTACCCTTGATCACTGCAAAATAGCTTCGGTGTAACTATGAACAATCAACTGTCTTTTAGAACGTTTTAGAGAGTGGGGTTTAAAGAGTGAGGCAAAATTACTATGAAAGTGCAGGAAATTTACATTTTATTCATGAATATATTGATGTATTCAATCTGCATTACATTGTTGAAATTTGTGCCTGTGTTTCTAATTTAAAATAACATTTACTTTTGTTTTCATCTTTTGAGATTTTCCTGTGATTTTCATCAAGTTATAAGTGAGGGGTTCATGTAATAATTGTTGCCATTACTGTTAATTGGGTAAATAAATTGACAATCATCACTAGGAATGACACAATAGAACAAACTAAAATTACTTCAGATATATAGCATCAGATGGTGCTTTTTTTAGCATAGGTTAAAGGAAAAACATCAATTAACTAGGTGTCATGGTTCAAAGTGTTCTGGTCCAAAAGTTGTAATAAAAAATAACAGTAAAACCTGGTTAATTTTGAAAGATTACATTTCATTCTTTATGATCATATAACTAATACAAACCATACAATTTCCATAGCAATCCACAGACTTTATTGACTGTTTAGTTTATATAAAAAGGGTAAGATCATCTTTGGTAAAGATTTTGCTAAACATCAAAACAGCAGTCAAGTAAAGGTCACCAGTCACTAATATTTTTAGCATAAGATTTCCTTAGCAATCCACAGATTTTACTGAAGAGTTGGTTTATTTGTTTAAACATTTACACCAATCAAGCTCAAGTCACCAGACACCTCCAAAATATCAATCTCTCCCAAGTTGGTGAAGCGGTGGTTGTAAGTATGCGCTTGCATCCCATTGACAAACACATTGTAATGATAGGGATTACAGGAGATGATGATCTGAAAGAGACATAACCAAATGTGACACACAGATAGACCATGATGCACTGTTTTGCAGATATTATCCAGTAAAAGCACACACAGTTATAATAACCTGCTATATTGATCAGCCAGCTAAACAAACAAACATGTCTTGTAAATAAGACCCAAAGCATTATCTACCTGGAAGGTTTGTCCCTTGTAAAATGGCATGCCGCCAGAGCGCTCTTCTGGACCCCACTGCTCCATTGTTAAGGTATTGCGCACAACCAAGTTCTCATCAAAGCGAGGATTGTAATGAAAGGCAATCCCACTTCTGTGACGCAGGTTAATGACAAACCTGGTGACACAAATAATAGATAATAAATGTGAGATGTATTTTGTAAATCTTTTTGTTTTTGTAGGCCTCAATATTATTATTAATAATAATAATATTTTCTCAACCAAAATAGTTGTATAATGGTTTGGATCAAATGTGATGTTAATTTAATTGAGTTTTCAAAAGGCTCAGCAACACAGTTAATGTCATATCTGATGTTAGAAAATACCAAATGATAATGTGCGGTCCTCTCCAACGAAAGAAAAAGCTTTAAAAGGTTAAGCATAGGCATTGTTCGAAATAGTTATACCGTACTCCTGTTTCCCCTATTGGAAAGATGAACTTCTACCAGGTAAAACTACCGTATAACTAGAATCTTTAGGCCCAATTATGCAAAACAGTAGAATAAAGATAAAATCTCACCTGCAAGCTTGAGGATTAATTACACCTTCAATTGTAATGCATTTACCAGGCTGCAATCCTCCATTGATCATGGTTTTGTATGGCACACACTAACGATAAAAAATGCAGAACATGTTTATTAAGAGCTCATCAATTTAGATGAAATGTAATGTTGATTAATTACGTGAATCCTTGTGTCATACATAGCTTGCTTGTGCCGGACAGGATGGTACCTATAGATGGGAAAAATGAATAAGTCGGCAATGCGAATTTGTATATAAACGTGTAATGTAAAGCAAAAGGCCTGTTCAATAAAAGAAAGCTAATGGTTCTAGTTGGTGTAGAAATGGTGACCACAGATGCATATGATCAATGTGTTCATATGAGAAAATTCTATTCTATCTAAAATTATACTTTAATATGTTATTTGAATGATTAAATTAGTTCACTTTCACCATATACTCTGGAGGCTGATATTTAAATAACAATATGTTTATGAAATTACAGGATCAGACCATCTTATTTAACCATAGTGTAATGAATCACTTGTAGCTGCAGGCTGATGCACTCACTATCTAAACTGATAAATGGTAGATTGTTTTATAATGAAGTTCTTAATGTTTACTCTTCTCAGTTATAGTAACTAACTAGTAAAGAACCATTTCATTTTCAATTGTCTGTAATAATATAGTGATAGATTTTAACTAGTTAAGGGAAAAAATAGGAAAAAGCATTTTTTTTTAAATGTTGGTGTATAATTGGGTAGGTAGATAATTTTTTTTTTTTTTTACAAAATGTGAAAGCAAAACCTCTGTCAACCTCAATGCATTTTAGCATCAATTAAAAGAATCTTTGATGCTTTTGTACATAACATATATCTGTAATTCTAATTTGGTCATTTCAATAATATCCCATTATTAAAATGGACATTTTTAAACTTACTCAGCATTTTGTAAAAACTCTATGTTTAGTGCTTTACCTACATTTTTTTATTTCTCAACCAATGATGTGCCTAACTTAAAACCTAACCCCAACACTGACATTAAAACCCAAAATAGCCTTGTTCCTGTCATTATCTCCTCGTATATCTGTATTTGAGCAATGCACTTTAATAACAAAATACTAATATTGTATAAATGAATTAGTCATGTTCATAAAACAATGTATCTTTTACTTTACAATGAAAAGGAATGATAGAGTGCGACACGTAACTATTAGGTACTGGAGGATATTTTAAATGAAACAAAAATAAAAGAAATCATAAACAGAAAATAAATCAGCTATTAACTATTATTATAACTAAAGAGCCAAATAAGCTATTGCCAATCCAAAAGAGGCCTCAAAATGTATCTGCAATTTTAAAAATATTAAATTATTAATTATATCTATTAAACTTAACATACACAGTCCGTTACTACTTGAAAATGAATTGAAAGTGGAAAAGTAAAAAATCCTAATAGTAAACAAAGAAATAGAAAGATGTAGTACAAATATTTGAAATCTTGATGTGCATTTCTCTGACTGGATTTTTTATCTATTCAGCAATAATGATTTTTTTGTGTAAAAGAAAAAAAGAAGACAAAAAATATTGACATGCTATTGAAATTAAGGTTCCTGTTCTCACAGTAAATGTATCTCTGTCTTTATGCTATGAAGCTTTCAGTATGGAAATAAAAGAAAGCTGTATCAGGATACTTACTGCTGGTTGCTGGTACGCCATGTTCCTATTTTTCAGATTTCAGTTGTGACTGAAAAAAGTCTGTCTGATTATCCCATTTTAAAGCATTTTAAGAGGAACTTTGTCATTGGTCATATGATGTACAAAATAACAATGCAGGTTAACCTTAGATTCGTTTGTAAATTACAGCATGTGAATAATGGTGTACACTCATAGTCAAACAAAAAAGAAAATACGACTGCAACCTTTTCTCAGAAAAAAAAGTTTAATTAATTTATCAAGCTTTATCCTGAATCTTTATAGTATTAAGTAACCCTACAAGAAATTAAGGCTGACTTTTTAAACATAAAATTTTTTTTAAATATTTTTTACAAAAAAAATCAGGGTCAGTATTTATTTTCCATAATGTAACTGTGTTTCATCATTTAAAAAATTCAGCCCATTGAACACGAGCTGCAGCAGATTAGCGTAAAATATTTGGTTTGTATTTGTGACTTCTGCAGCACATTTCGGTTCCCTGTTCCTTGAAAGGTTGCAATGGCTGTCTTTATGTGTCAAGTGCAAACCGTTATCCTACATGATTGGTATATTACTATTTATGGTATTTGGAAGACACCCTTATCCAGAGTGACTTTTAATTATCTTATTTGTTCAACTGAGCAGTTGAGGGTTAAGAGCCTTGTTTAGGTGCCCAGCAGTTACAGCTTGGTGGTGCTGGTAGTTAGAATTTGTAAACTCATGGCCTTTCGGTCACAAATTCACAACCTCTTAAGCAATTCTCATAGCTGTCATGTGATACGACTAAGCTATTTCAGAGAACTTGCAAATGAGCAAAGTGGAAGAAAAAAAACCCTACCACATGTGACAATTGAAAAATAGCTAGCATTTACAGTAAATCCAACTGATTCATAATTCACAACTTTTTGCCTCAATTTGATATTAGATAACTTGTCAGTGTGACAGAACACTGTTATGTATTTTAGGAGTGTGGTTGTGTCCTTGATAAGGAAACACCTGAAGCTCTTGGCCATCAGGGATGGCAAGATCACCTTCATACAACCCCAATACAAAGACACTATTCTTTCTCTCGGCTTCTCCCATTAGGGGTCGCCACAGTGGACCATCCGCATGTTTGATTTGGCACATGTTTTTACACTGGATGCCCTTCCTAACACAACCCTCCCCATTTATCCGGGCTTGGGACCGGCACTAAGGCTTGTGCAACCCTAATGGCTGGGGTTGGTTCCCTGAACGGGGATCGAACCCGGGCCGCAGCGGTGAGAGCGCCGCATCCTAACCACTAGACCACCAGGGAACCAATACAAAGACACTATGCAAAATCTAAATAAAACCAGAATGCAAACATTTGCAAATCTCCCATATTTTATCCACAATAAAACAAAAAAACATATAAAATGTTTAAACTAAGATATATATATACCATTTAGTGAAAAATTAAGTAATTTTGAATTGGATGGCTGCAAAAGGTCTCAAAAAGGTTAGGATTGGACCATGTTTACCACTGTGTAGCATCTCGTCTTCTGTTGGTATACATCTGGGAACTGAGGATACCAGTTGCTAAAATTTTTGTGAGAGGAATTTTGTCCCTATGTGTCCCTATGTGTCAGATATAGGATTCTTTTTACTCAACAGCTTTGAGTGTCCTTTGTTGTATTTTAATTTCATGATGCAGCAAATATTTTCAAATTGTGAAAGGTCTTGTAATGTTGAGCCCAGGAACCTTTGTAATTCCTTGATAGTTGATGGGGGTGACCATGCTTCTACTTTACTCGTGTCCATTTCAAACCCTGACTGCTGATGACATATCCCAAAAAGGTGATGGATTCCTTGTGGAAGTCACATTTCTCTGCCTTGACAATGATTTGGTGCTGCAGTAAACGGTGTAGTGCGGTGCATACGTGATTGATTTAAAGGTCAAAGGTCTTGTAGATCAAGATGTCATCAATGTACACGATGACAAAAAAAATAATTTGTTCATGAAAGATTGGAACACTGCTAGCGTGTTGGTAAGGCCATATGTATATATGTATATATATATATATATATATATATATATATATATATATTTGGCTTTGTGCATGCTGGAAGGGGGTTGGGTCTCCTAGTTTAAGTATACTGAATAGAACTTTCAAAGCTACTACATCAAAAGACACCCTTTCCAAATATGTCTGGAAATGTCAGGTGTCTCAATAACTTTATATATTATTTATTTATTTTATCATTTTTAACATTGTACATTAAAATTTAATACATCCATATTATGAAAGAATACATATGAAATAATTATATAGTAACCAAACAAAATGTGCTTTTTTATTTTTATATATTTTTATTTTATTTTATTTTTTAAATTGTAAACTGTCTAAAGCAGCTACAATTAGCTTTAATGACAAAAATGAGGGCACATTTAACCGGCATGGCTACCACAGCATTCTGCAGCAACATTTGTTTACCAGAAGGACAATGACCCCAAACAAACCTCTAGGTTATGTAAAAGCTATTTATAAGAAGACTGATTAAGTGCTGCATTAGTTGACCTGGCCTTCTCAATCACCCAATCTAAATCCACTTGAGACGTTTTGGAATGAGTTGGACTGGAGAGTGAAGGAAAAGCATCCAAAAGGCACTCAACACCTCAGGGAACTCCTCAAGATTGTTGGATAACCATTCCAGGTGACTACCTCATGAGACTAACTAAGAGAATCCCAAGAGTGTGCAAAGCTTTCATCAAAAGATGGCTACTTTGAAGAATCAGAATGTTTATCAGAATCAAAAACTCAATCCTTTTGAATATTTAATAAGGAATGTATAATTAAATATTCAGAAGGATTGAGTTTTTGTCTGTAGGGTGTCAGGGTATTGCCCTTTGTCGCCACTAGAGGCCGCTAGCGTTTTTCCCGCCTCTTGGACTATTTAAATCATAGTACTTTATTTTTTATTGCTGTTTTTTTTTTCTCGCTGTCTAAAAAGTGCTTTCCCAGGTCAAACATTGTTTTATTCTTTTAATTTGTTAATTTTGAAGAAGGAAACATATTACAGTCATTAAAGTATGAATATATTAATTCTGCACTACAAATTGTTAAAATAATTTTCTAGTAGTTACTTTTGTTTTCATCTTTACATGTTTCCCAGTCATTTTTATTAAGCCTGATTTTACCTTTGTTTGCTAATATTAATGATCATCTTTAAGAACGACACAATAAAACAAAATAGAATTACTTCACATATATTGAATAATTTGTGCTGTTTTATTGTGTGGGTTAAAAGTAAAAAAGGTAAATTCAAAATGTTAAAAAAGAAAATCCAGTTGCAACAGATTTCATTTAAAAAAATATATATAAATAATAATAATAATAATAATAATAATAATAGACAGTTTTAAAAGTGGTTCATTTGGAAAGATTACATTTATGCTTTATTTTTATATGACTAATATTTTTAGCATAAGATTTCCTTAGCAATCCACAGACTTTACTGAAGAGTTGGTTTATTAAAAGTGATTTGCCAAACATTTGTTTAAACATTTACACCAATCAAGCTCAAGTCACCAGACACCTCCAGAATATCAATCTCTCCCAAGTTGGTGAAACGGTGGTTGTAAGTATGCACTTGCATCCCATTGACAAACACGTTGTAATGTTGGGGATTGCAGGAGATGATGATCTGAAAGAGACATTACCAAATGTGACACCCAGACTGTTTTGCATACATTATCCATTAATAGCACCAACAATTATATTTAAATATTATATTGATCAGCCAGCTAAACAAAGATGCAAACATATCTTGTAAATAAGACCCAAAGCATTATCTACCTGGAAGGTTTGTCCCTTGTAAAATGGCATGCCGCCAGAGCGCTCTTCTGGTCCCCACTGCTCCATTGTTAAGGTATTGCGCACAACCAAGTTCTCATCAAAGCGAGGATTGTAATGAAAGGCAATCCCACTTCTGTGACGCAGGTTAATACTGAACCTGTTGGCACAAATATCAAATAAAAAACGGTGGTGCTCTTCCCTTAAACAGAAAGTCGTAAAAAGTTAGTAATTTAATGTTTGCAATATGTGGCTAAAATCTGCACACTGCGTTTACAGGAAGTGGGAAGTTGAGTTTGACCCACAGTGACTGTTTGGCTTTGCAAAATATATACAGAGTTCAAATGAGCAAAAATTCAAACTGTGTTATATTGTACTGTACAGACTATGGTAAATAAATATTCTACGGTAAATACAATTTTCTCTAATAGATCAAACTATAACTAGAATCTGTGAGCTCTAGTTATGCAAAGCAGTAGAATAAAGATATCATCTCACCTGGAACCTTGAGGATTAACTACACCTTGGATGGAAATATTTCTGCCAGGGTACAATCCTCCATTGATGACGGTTTTGAATGGCACACTCTAATGATGAAAAAAATAGTATTACTACAAGCTCATCACCTTAATTTAAAATATAATGTGAAATAAGATATGGCCTTGTGTTCTTACATAGTTTTGTGGGGCAGGAAATGCAGACATCTATAGAGACAATTAAAAAGGAAATGGGCCATTTTATTGTGAACAGGTGTAAATGAAAAGTATCATTCTGAAGAAGCAAATAGATTTGAAAAGAAAAACTAAACTGACTGAAAAACAGGAAGCTGCAGTGTGGAAATGACAACCTCAAAAGCATGTGATTTATCTTGTAGGTTTTTTTTATGATGTATTTTACGTTTCTTATATAATCTCAGTAAGTTATAGAATTAACTAAGTTATTTTACATTGTACCCTCTGAAGACTAAACATGTGCAAATTATATGAACAAATAATTAGAAAACCTCTCACAATCAAATATTAACATTAACAAACAAACAAAAAAAGAAAGTATGATTTACCCACCAAGGAAATATAGTGAAAAAGATTAATAATCATCATGTAATTAAAAATGTTGTGTTATAAAAGCTATTATAAACACTGTATTACATTTGCAAACATACTTCACACAAAGTAACACATTCTGATTTTTACGCATGATAAGAGGCATGCAAAAACTGTATAGGAAACTGGAAAGTACATTTTTACAGAAGGACTAGATACAATATATGACACTCCTACAAGTCTAGTTCTTTTTGTTACCAAATTTCCTGTGTCCAAAATGCCCTTAAAAGAAGGTATTTAGACACGTGAGCTTGCTTTGATCTGCCATATTTGGATTTGTTCCTAAATCAGTTTATCTGCTAGTTACAATGATACATTAATATAAATCCACATAAAGTTATTCTTTGAATGTCACACAGTGTACATTATTTGTATTATTTTTTTTTTTTTACTGAAAAACATGTATCATGATCGTCATATTATCATGAATATTATACAAGGGTGTATTTGACTTTCTTTCCTAAAATTAAACATGAAGTTACTTACAACATATGCAGGAGGAGAAGCAAACTGTGGCTACGAATAAAACAGGAGACAAAATATTATAAATGCGGGGTAACTAAATAGGAATTAAAAAATAATCTGTACGTTCATTACATTATCATTAAATTTGCAAATTGTTTAGCCTTTTATAAATATCTTTAAACATCTCAAAAGTCTATTATTTTTTAGAAAAATATGTTTTTTAATTGGAATACAGTTTTAAAATACATGCTGTTACCTGGAATCCAGCTTGGGCAGGTATAATACCCTACAAAATTAAATCAAAAATGTTTATAATCAAGACTGAGAGACTATGCACAGACATGTGAAAAGATATATTTGATCAGACAACACTGTTGAATATACTCTATAATATGCCTCTGTGCATGTGTACTTTAAGAAAGGAAAGTGAAACCTTCAACAACAAAAAAAGCTACTTGTTCTCACCACAGGCTCCTGGAAACTGATGGAGTTAACCTCCACCATCCCGTCCACCACAATAGTGTCCACCATGTTGAATGGGACTCGGTGTTTGTAGTCAATGATATGGATGCCATTGACACTGATCTAATGAAAGCATACCGCCAGATTAGCATGTATCTTTAGATACTGTATTACACATTTAGCAGCAGATGTTAGCATGTTAGCACATTCACACATTCAGAGTTTAATACATAAACCCCAACAACCAGTGATGAAATCAGTTCAAATTCTAAGTTATGGTTACTGTAATGCCATCAAGAATGCTGACCTATGCAAATGCTTAAATATTTTCTGTTTGTTATTGTGAGAAAAGCAGAAGTGAAAGAAATAAACCTTGTATGATTGGCTTGTAACAAGGATCAGAAGGGTGAAATTATTTCCCAGGGGTAAGAGGGCCTTGTGTATGCGCTCCTCTACTCCCCAGGAGTTATTCTTCTTGGTGTTGGTTACAATATATCCTTGAAAAGAATCATAACGTGGATTAAAGTGAAGTGCAATGTTTGCATCCGGTCTGGAACCACACTGAAGATTCACATGGAACCTGAAAAAACAAAAATTTAGGAAATGGGATAGGAATGTATAGGAAAACGAGAAGTACATTTATGTTTTACAAGATGTATGTACACTCCTACATACTTGTTTTATCATCCCATTACAGATTTATAGTTTCTTCTTTATTGCAATATATTTGTATTTTATTATAGAATATTTGTATTTGATAATGTATTAGATTATTTATAATGACATTTACCACTAGCACTGGTCTGATCAGGCACTGATATCAGGTGAAAAGGCTTGGCATGATGTCAACATTACAACTCATTCCGAAAGTGATCAGTGGGGTTGAAGAAAAAACTTTTCATTATAATTATTGGTTTGTCGTCACACTAGTACATGTCTGGGCCTCTTAGTTCAAAAGAAAATGTTGATATTCTCTAATTCAAAGATCTCCCGGCTTCCTTAGAAGCAAGGGTACGGAACATATATTCTTTGACTGGAAAGCTCAGGTTTCCCAACATTCCCAACACACACACACACACACACACACACACACACACACACAAAGACACACAAAGACAAACATGCATCTTGTACATTCCTTTCTTTTTTGTTTTTCTTTTTTTGCTAAACACATTTCCTGGAACTTTGGGATTCCAAGGGAGGGGAATGATGGAGCAGCAGGAAAACATTTTCTCTCTACACACACAAATATAAAACTGTTTTTTATATATAAATATATATGTGTACCTGTTGGCGCTTGATGAAACTCGTCCACTTACAGTGATACTTTTGCCATCTTTTAAACCTCCTTGAATTGAGCCAGTAAATGGGATATTCTGTCGAATAATAAAGTGTCACTTCACTAAAAAAACAATAAAGTTCCTGGTACATTTTTCTGAGGGTCTTTATCTCACAGCCTGAATCCAGGAAAGAGTCTGCAAAGGTCCTAAGCAAAATAATTTCTCAAAGAGCTTAAATAATATATTAATTCTAGTGCATGATTGCATAACGTGTTATAGCAATGAATAAAGATGCCTTGAATTCTCACTGTTGATGGCGACTTTTCTTCAGTCAAGGTTCTTATCGCACGGATTAACAAAAATAATGAAAATAGGATTACATAATAATAGGATGATGTAAGATTTATATGTAAAATATTAACAGATGTCTTTTCAACTAACGTTTCCAGTAAAGAAAGAAAAGAAAAAAAGCATACTTACTGGGTTGTAAAAAGGCTGTTGCTGGAAGTAATATGCCATTTCTCTGATTTCGGTGGTAATTCTGATAATATTCGATTTATTATTCCTTTACTTTTTATTCTTATAATTGCAATTTTGTAGCTGCAATGCAGAGCCTCAATCGTGAACTTCAGTCAGCGAGCAGCAAATGTTGGGGAAGTGGGTGGAGACCAGGGTCGGTAAGAACAGATCAGTTTCGTTTTGAAGTAAATGGAACTGGAGGAGAAGGAGGAAGAGACCCTCGTCTCCATTTTGTCGGTTGGTGTTAAGTCAGGTTATATATAATAAGTATTTAAACAGGGATTTGCATACAAAGCAATTTCATTTATTGGTATGCAGACTCATTCATGTTATTCATTTATGTGTAACCCAACACATTTCCGCAATAAGATACAAGCCTTCACTTATTTCACTTATTTCCTATTTCATTTTTTACACAGCCATGTTTCACAATAGTAAGGGTGAAGTACATACTGAGTATTTCTGATCAGATTACTGAACAAGTTCAGGTCAAGATTTACACGATATGCCCCACTAGATACCCCAATGCCTTATAACAGGGGTCACCAACTTTTCTAAAAAATAGCTATTTCCTACCTGTTAAATCATTGTTGATAATTATTATGAGAAATTATTAACATGATCAGTGTCTTCACATAGATGAATATCATTAATTATTAATACTAACATGTAATCAAAGGTAAATTGAGCAAATTTGTTATTTCAGATCAAACTGAAAACTGTGTGTATCAAACTGGTAGCCCTTCACATTAATTGGTACACAAGAAGTAGCTCTAAGTTTCAAAAAGGTTGGTGATCCCTGCCTTATAATGACATCTATGTATCTATAAATCCTTTCCACTCAATTCTAGAGCACTGTTGTGGGAATGAGTGCTCACTTAGTCACGAGAGCCGTACTGAGCTCAGACACTGATATGGAATATGAAGGTCTGGGGTGCAGTTATTGTTTTATTGATCCCAGATCCCAGAGTTGTATATATAGTTTATATGTTCTCAAAGGGGCCAAAACTATAGAAATGAAACTCTGATATCTTGTAGTCAGTGTGCATCTTGTATAGCAGTATAGATTTAATGTCCTCAACATATACAAAATAACTCAACATACATCATTGATCTAAATAACTGGCAATAAAAAGTGTGTACACCCTAAGTAAACATGTCTAAACTGTGTCAATATTCTGTGTGAGCATCATTGTAATTTAGCCCTGCCTTAATCCTCCTGGTCATGGAATTCTCAGGTTGTTGTTGGGATCCTCTTCCACTCCTCCATAATGACATTACAGAGCTGTTGGATGTTAGACACATGTTGCTTCTCCATCTTCCCCTTGAGGATGCCCCACAGGTGTCAATTGGGTTCAGATCTGGAGACATACTTGGCCACTTCATCACTTTCAGCTTCCTCAGCAAGGCAGTTGTCATCTTGGTGGTGTGTTTGGGACACTTTTGCAGCCCCAAACCATGATGCTACCAAAACCATGCTTGACTGTATGCAAGTATACACAATTTTCTTGGCACTATTTACCAGGGCGTTGCTACACATGCTGGACACCATCTAAGCCAAACAAGTTTTTTTTTAGTCTTATCAGACCACAGTACATGGTTCCTGTAATTCATGCTCTTGGATAGGTTGTCTTCAGCAAACTGTTTGCAGGCTTTCAGAAGAGGCTTCCTTCTGTAACAACATCCATGCAATGTGTGGTTTATGGTCTGAGCACTGACAAATGGACCTTCCGCTTCCCCAGTCTCTAAAACAATGCTCCCAGCACTAATGGATCTGTTTTTGAAGCAGCTTCTGCACCTGACACACAGCCTGAGGACTCAACTTCTTGGATGGACCCTTGCGAGGTCTATTCCGAGTGGAACCCATCTTGAAAAACCTTTGTATGACTCTGGTCACTGTACTGTACAGTTTCAGAGTGTTACTTATCTTCTTATAGCCTAGGCCATGTTTGTGTAGAGCATCAAATCTAATTCTCAAATTCTCTTTGACACGAGCTGCCATGTTAAACATCCAGTGGTCAGAATGAGAGAATTGTACTCAAAGCACCACATTTTAACTGCTTTAATGCAAGATACCAAATATGTATAGTAATGTCAAGCTGACAAAAACATGAACATGATGAATAGGACATATGGCTTTGCACGTACAGCTGTTATTTTTCGAAGTACAACTGTTATCACTTAGAGTGTACTCACTTTTGATGCCAACAATTTTGACAATAATGGCTGTATGTTAATTTATTTTCAGAGGACAGAAAATCTGTACTGCTTTACCAACTGCACACTGACTACACCAAAACATATCCAAATTTTATATCAATAGTATTGTCTCTTGAGAACATACATTTTATATTGCCAAAAGTATTGGGTCACCTGGTCATAAGTATGGTATGTGATTTTTGTGCATTGCATTCCACAATTAGTCCCAATTTGATCTTTTATATATATATATATATATATATATATATATATATATATATATATATATATATATATATATATATATATTAGAGAAGAGTATATTGTAATTATAAGAGTAATATATTATAAGAGTGATGTTGCAGACTGATATAACAATCATTCAGTCATTTATTTCTCATTCATTTACACTCAGTACCTTATAATGACAAAATTAAAACAGAATTCTAGAGATCTCTATAAATATGAGATTTAAAAAACCTGAAATATCACATGTACAAAAATATTCAGAGCCGTGAAAATTAGCTTAAGTGCCTCCCAATTCTCTTGATCATCGCTGAGATGCAGAGGTGGGAAGAAATGAAGTACAAATACTTTGTTACTGTACTTAAGTAGATTTTCTCTACTTCACTATTTATTTTTAGACAACCTTTTACTTTCACTCTGCATTTTTTTTATACAAATATATGTACTTTCTACTTCTTACATTTCCAAACCAGGCTTTGTTACTTTAGTTTTAAACTATTTGGTGACTTCTTCTTCTTCTTCTTCTTCTTTCGGCTTCTCCCATTAGGGGTCACCACAGCGGATCATCCGTCTCCATACCTCCATGTCCTCTTCATCTGCCTCTTTTACACAAACTACCTGCATGTCTTCCTTCACCACATCCATAAAACTTTTCCTTGGCCTTCCTCTTTCCCTCCTTCCTGGTGGCTCCATCTTCAGCATTCTCCTACCGCTCTGCTACCTCCAGCTCCACCTCCTGTCTTTTAATCAATGCCACTGTCTAAACCAACATCGCAGGTCACTCCTGCTATCACTCTTCTCCACCCACTCCACCCTGCCTGCACTCTTTTCTTTACTTCTCTAACACACTCTCCATTACTTTGCACTGTTGACCCCAGGTACCTGAACTCCTCCACCTTCTCCACCTCTTCTCCCTGCAACCGCACCACTCCACTGCCCTCCGTCTCATTTACACACATGTACTCTCACTTACTCCTACTTACTTTCATTCCCCTTCTCTCAAGCACGTACCGCCACCTCTCCAGGCTCTTCTCCACCTGCTCCCTACTCTAAACACAAATCACAATATTATCCGCAAACAATAGTCCATGGAGACTCCTGTCTGACCTCGTCCGTCAACCTGTCCATCACCACTGCAAACAGGGAATTCTTGATGCAGTCCAACCTCCACCTTGAACCAGTCAGTTGTTCCTACTGCACACTTCACTGTCCTCATATATGTCCTACACCACCCTCACATACTTCTCTGTCACACCAGAATTCTTCATACAATACCATGATTATTATTTTTTCTTCTCATTGTGCCATTATTAGCCTGTCAACCTATTTCTTGTCAATGCACAGCTTTTTCAAACTTCCACTACTGTATAATTTCCTGGCTATCACTTGGCTAGCCTATGAAGCTAACAATGAACAAGGCAGAAGGCTACAACACATTATGGCAAACGTGGATGAGACAGAGGAAGTCAGCGATGTAAACATGACGGAGAACAGAGACATTCCTGATCACCTGATCATCATCTTTTTTCTGCTTGTGTTTTATGTGGTGGTTGGTTATCCTGAATACAATCATTAGGTAACAACATTTTAAATTACTTTATATAATTATATCGATATGATGTGAGGTCCAGTTAAAAGCGTGAACCTAAAACAGTTCATAGTCATGGCTATTTTTTACTTAAGTACATGTTAAAACCCAAACTTTTTTCATTTAATTTGACTGAAAACGTGTCATCAGTACTTCAACTTTTACTAAAATCTTTCAAAACATAAGTATCTGTACTTCTACTTGAGTAAAGGATGTGTGTACTTATACCATCTCTGCCAAGATGTGTAAAAGCTTAATGATTAGACATGTTTTGGAAAGGCACACAGCTCTCTATAAAAGGCCTTACAACTGAGGATGCATATCAAACAAAAACCAAGCCATGAGGTCAGAGGAAATGCCTGCAAAGCACAAAAAGGCTACAAAAAAGGCTGCTGCACTGAAAAGTTCCAAGAGCACAGTGGCCTCCATATTTCTCAAATGGAAGCAAAGTGGCACAACCAGGACTCTTACAACAGCTGGTCACCCGGCCAAACTGAGCAATTATAGGAGAAGGGCTTAGTAGAAGAGGTGACCAAGAATCTGATGCTCACTCTGACCGAGCTCCTGTGTGGAAATGGGACAAAGTTCCAGAAGCACAGCCGTCATTGCAGCCCTCCACCAATCTGAGCTGAGTGGATAGGTGGAGCCCCTTTTTAGTGCAAATCTAATGAAAGCCTGCTTGAGTGTGGAACAAGATTCACTGTTATTATAAACCAAGATTAAACTTTTTGGCCTCATCAGTTCTGTTTCTAGCCCCCAACCCCCTCTAGTTCCACCACCCCACAACATATAAATCATTTGCAACCTTATATTAAAAAAACTGCCTGTAATTAAGTAAGTAAATATTTGCTGGGCCAAGTCACCTTTCCAAAACCATCCCAAAAGTGAAGCACAGTGGTGGCAGCATCGTGCTGTTGGGGTGTTTTTCTGCACATTTGTATCTGTTCCAAATGTACCTTAAATGAATACTTTGCACTCTTTTAATACTCTAATCAACATTAGCATGACATATACGTCATGGAAGCTTTATGCAAATGTATGTTTATTTTATATATATATATATATATATATATATATATATATATATATATATATATATATATATATATATATATATATAACAGTGTTGTGCTCGTTACTAAAAAATAGTAACTAGTTACAGTTACTCGTTACTTCATTCAAAAAGTAACTCCGTACTTTGTTGATTACTTACACCAAAAAGTAATGTGTTACTGTTAAAAGTAACTTTTTAGTTACTTTTTTAAAGAGCCTTCTTTAATGTTCCCATTAATGCCCTTTTATGCGTTATGGTCTGTACAAACACAAAACTGACTTAAACACAAAGTCATTTTTAAACACTATTTTATTGAAGTCAGACCAGCACAAACTGAATATATCACAAGGATTTCTGAAATAAACAACAAAACAAGCTGAATCATATATTCACAATCAAAAACTAAAGTGGCTCCTGCTGTTGTGTTGAGCTCTTAAACATGTTCCTTTCACAGCTGAAGTATGAAAACAGAACACAGGGTTAGCTTCTAGCTTCTAGCTCCTCAGGCATGGAGTTACTGGAGCAGCTTCAACAGATTGGAGTTGCTGTTTATCGCAGTAGATACGAGCTTCGAACCAGAAAGACACAGCTTACATTTGACTTAAAAGTTTTTGTATTTATGCTCAACTAAAGTGAAATAATGAGCATATTTCCACTTTGAGAAACTCGTCTTGCTCTCGCCTCGACTCGCCATTACTGCCGCACAGAACTGAATAAACGGAGACACGCCCACAGCGCGTCTTCTTCCTGTTTACAGTGGTTCATCCACCAATCCTACAGTGCGACGCTGCTGTAAGCAGGTTAGGCTGTAGTCTACACTTCAGACGAAATTAATTCATTAAAAAAAGTAACGGGTAACGCACCATACGGTAACGAAGTTACTTTATTTTTAAAAGTAACGCGTTACAGTATTAGTTACTGTAAAAAATAACGCGTTACCGGTAAAGCGTTACTAGTAACGCGTTACTGCCCAACACTGTATGTATATATATATATATATATATATATATGTATATATATATATATATATATATATATATATATATATATGTATATATATATATATATATATATATATATATATATATATATATATATATATATATGTGTGTGTGTGTGTGTGTGTGTGAAAACATACTCAATTATTATATATAAGTGAAAACATACTCAGCATAGTGCATGAAGACTAGACATGTTTCAAAGGTCATATTTTTTTTTAAAGGACTTTTTCATGTCTATTAGATGCATGAAAGAAAACCCATAGAAATACCAGGTTCACATGACTTCGCTTTTTTTTACACTGAGCCAGCTGCTCAAACAGACCAGCCTGTTTACATTTTCAGATGACAGTGTTACTTGTAAAAGTATTCTTGTAAATGGTTTAAAGTCATTATGGTGTTTTTAATTACGTAAATCAACACCAAGTGAAACTTTTGCTGTTTCCATACGGACGGCATTCATTTCCGGATTTTGGTGCTTGATTGAGACTTCAGTAAAACAAATATTTAGTAAATACATTTTTATTCCGGTGGAGTTTATTTATTTATTTTTAAAATCCGAGTAAAGAAAGAACTCCGTGAATAAATGTTTTGCGTTGAATGTTTTAATTTCACCCCTTTTATATTTATTTTTTAGAAAAAAGAAAGATAGAAAATTACCAGATGCACCTGCATCGCCTGAGCAAAACTTCCCACTGGAAAATATCTGTTGCAGTACAATTCATTGAACAGCTCCAGCACATTCAGAAAGAAAGAAAGAAAGAAAAAAAGCTTTATTGCTTTTAAAAGTTGAAGTCAACATGGAAAAAAAAAAAACTATCCCAACACATTAAACATGCTGTACAAAGATCAATTCTGAAATCCATTAGAATACATATAAAACCAGGTAAGAATGTGCATTTGATATTTTTACTGTATACTGATGTTCTAAAGTACCTAAATGCTGTGATGCTATTAAAATAATCATATACATTTCTGTGCAAGTGATAAAAGGCTGAGCTGTGAATTAAATAAAAACAATATCTACAGATCCAAACTCACATTAAAGATTTGTTTTTCTTTACTTTAATGCAACCAAAAATTTCAACTGCATTTCCAGCTCTTAAAACCTGCCATGTATAATAACTCATGAAAGCATGTTTATGCGCCATTACCATTCTCCTAACATTCCAAGTGACTCAAAAATAAATTTCAGATAAGGAAACACACATTCCTACAAAGCACTTTCCCCCACCTTCTCTATGTAGATACAATCAAAGTCATTATGTTGATTATTTGCAGAGTGAGAACAATGAGAAGAGGTTTCCACATAATTTCGATTTTAAAGTGCAGACAGCTTTACCCAGACTTTACATACAAATTTGTACTTTACAGGAATATGATGAGATTTACAAATAAGATAAGGCATGTAAACTGCTAGCAGTGACAGCTTCAGTAAGTTCATGAATAAAAGACTAGCAGCATTATCAGTTTTACAGTTCTTACTCAGATATAGAAAGCAGGATCAGACAGAAATGCACACATCAGAGCGTTACAAACTTCCTTTATAACATGGTTATAAAAGATAAGCAGCGATCTCAATACAGCACAGTTTATGATTAACTAAGTCGGGCAACAGGAGAAAGAAGCGGAAACACAGCCATGGAAACAATTTAAAGTTAAATAAATACATTATTGATGGTAAGGGAAATGGTAACCATCTGCATGTAAAACACTGCCATCAAAAAAAAAAAAAAAAAATGTAAACATATAAGGCAACAGTGCCATGGTTATTGCTTTATTTTTTTAATGACATTTTAGCCGTAGCTTTGTGTGATAACTTTTTAATCATAACTGTATGACTTTCCACTGCATTATATTTAGTGACATTTACACTGATTATATTGAATTACCAAATTTTTCTGCTCTAAAAAATGGGACGAAAAATTTAATTAAATTATTATGAAAAATGTTCTGCAGTGTTCTCACACACCTCCGCACTACACATGTTCTCAAATGGTGTTTTTGCACTTTCTTTCAAGAATGAATGTGAAATGTTTTGAGTTCATTAATTTAAAATAAAATTTTATAGTACATTTTATTTACTAACATAACTATATATATTGGAAAGCACCATGAAAACAGTTTTGCTAAAAATGTAAAAGACATTGGAAAGGTTTGACTTAAAAACAATGAAGTGTTAAATTATTCAAAACACTGTTTTGGGGTTTTCGTGTGTCAGCCATGTGGCCCTTATACAACAAATATGTAAAACGCTTATATTAAACCCTTAATATTATGTTAACTGGGTGAATGTTGCTGGTGTTAAGCAGTCAAACAGTCCCACAAATGGCATTATTTTTATATCCTCCAATAATGTCAATAAACGGTATAATAATAGGTGGAAATCTTTTTAGGGTACTAGATGATTAAAACAATTTGTCATTTTTAATAGCAAACTGTGAGCAGGGAAAATCTATATCACACAAAGCCTAATCAGCAGTAGATATAAATAACAAATACAATTCAAGCAATGTTCTGTGGGTATAATATATAATTCAAAATATTGCAAAGATACCAAATCACCCGGAAAATCAGAATGGGCAATTTGTGTCCTATTCAGAATGTGTTCTCAGTTTTCCTTAGACAGCCTGAAGATGAATAAACAAAGCGGGTATGCCAAAAATAGCATGATAATTGAAGATGTGTTCATGATGCACAGTATGTATCATGATTCAGTTAGAATGAGGTTTACACTAACACACACAGAATGCTATTTGTATATGAATATTTTTTTTTTTAATGGAAAGAAGACAATTTTAATATTCTTTCAGTTATTTGTCAGTCTGACTAACAATGGTGTGAGCCAATGTTGTAGAATTCCTAATGGTAGCCACAATATAAAAGTCTGCATATTTTATTGTAATAATATCAAATTCATAACATCTTCCACCCCTAATCACAATACTCAGTTTGGTCAGTTAATTTTTTTAAATAACGATTTATCACATGAATAAATTACTGTCAACTGTTGATTACTGCAATATTGATATTACTTTGTCATATTGCCCAAGACTACAACATTCACAGGCAAATTAAACCATACATCAAGCACTTGCTTGCTTTTTAATGCTGAAGTCATATGAGAGATTCCTTTAGTAAACCAGCGATGTCCATGTGTGCTAAAGCTACGAATGTTCTAGGGCACAGGGGGAAGAAAACAGAAGGAAAAAGACACCAGATAGAGGATGTGAGTAATTTGAGATGCAGCACTGTAGTAAAATGGTGATTTTAGCCCAAACAGGACAAGGAAATCGTAGGAAAATACAGATAATAGATCCATTCCCAGCACAAAAAAATGAACATTTATATGATATGATTGCAAAGTTGAATCTATTGTGTTCACTTCTGCTAACTGTTATGCTCTTAACCTGACATATATTTCCTGTTTATTTGTTACTGATGATTAAACATGTGATGTAAAAAGACTGAATCTACAGTACCAAAGTAACTGGAAGAAAAACACTTAAAACCAATAATAAAGTACAGTTCACTGCACCGTGTGTCGAATAATCATTTAAGATTCATATCTATATATAATCACTCTCCATTAATCAGACAAAACGTACAGCTGTTTCTTAAAATAAAACATTCACATTTAAAACTTTAGCTCATTAAAAAAATAAACCACCTGCTGCACTGAATTCACTGAATTCTGAATCAAAGGTAAATCAGATTCACCTTAAAATGTCTTACAAATTTAAGACACACTTGGAAAAGGCTCAAACAAAGAAGACACATTCATACACAAATGAATGCTCCTAAAGACTACATCTCTGAGAAGAGTTCACTTCTGCTTGCTCTCTTCAGAGAGGCAGTGCAGGGTGATGGCATGCAATCTCACAGCTCTACGATACATACTCCGTAGACTTCCAGAAATGTCCAGGGTGGGAGAGTCTACGGTTGAGTTTAGGAAGTTTCTCCAGCAGGTCAGATAGCTGAGAGAATGTCGGTCTGTCCTCAAGGTCAAAGGACCAGCATGCACACAGGATCTCCTTTTAGGTGGACACAACAGACATCAGTTCAACTGTTCATACATTCAGTATATAACTAATGACTATATGTCTAATCTCAGTTGATTAATAACTGTAAAAAAAAAAACAACAACATGAATTTGTGCATTACTGAATTACATTACTACCTTCTAGAATTATTGGCACTCTTGGCAGAATGTCATGTATAAAAAAATAACACAAGCAAAACTTGTATTAATATTAATATTTTGTGATTTTTACTCCATTCAATATTTAATATGGTTGGAGATACATAAAAGTTCATTTTAGAACATTTAATAAACATCCGTTATTTTCTAAGTATAAAGATAACAGACCTTCCTTTTTAGTTCAGTTTCATTAGGGTTCAAATCCGGAGATTGAGTTGGCCATTGCAAAATAATGATTTCGTGTTTCTTTAACTGACACAACAAACCAAGATTATTTCGCTATGGATTGAAACTTTTTGTCACCAAACATGCTGGTGATATGGCTGATCAAAAGGTGGTGTTGACCAAAAGATATTCATCTGACTACTGTACATGATGCCGATAAATTATTTTTATTTACTACTGGTAACATTCAGGCAGTGCATTTTATGAAATGCTCTCAATGTTTTTCTTGCAGCAATTAGGTTTTATGAAACTGGTCTTTATTTTGAAATTATCTTTATTATTGTGGAAAAACTTGTAACTCAAGTGCTAAATACACTGGTAGCCATAATATATTAATTGGAGAGTCAGCAAAACATTTGTCCTGGAATTGAACTGGTTTTATTAAATCACTAGGGTAACTTTTGTGCATGTCTTTATAAGTCATTAAGATGACAACCATACATCATGGAGCATTCAGGTCTTGGATATTGACAAACCACTGTATAACATTTGGCATATGAGAAGTCTACAAATTTTCACCAGATGTGGTTGTAAATGATATTAACCGAATTAGAGCTAAAAGTCTTTTTTAACGTTTATTCCAATATCACATGGAAGATAACTGAAAAAGCACTAAGTTTGTCTATGCGCTAATATTTATGTACGTGAATGTATATTCTTGCCGTATGAATGTACGGTTTGGGCCAAGAATTTTGTCAAAGATTCTGTAAGGCATAACAAATTAAAATCCAGTTTCCTTTAAAGCAAATTGTTGATAAAATGCTAAAGAATGCTTACTGTGATTTCCTTGCCCAGGCTGATTTGGGCAAGCTGTCTCTTTATACCTTCTCCACTACCCAGCAGCCAGATAGCAGCTTCAGCTGGCTGGGTTTTAATAGGCCAGTCTCTCACCTGCAGCTCATACCAGATAGTGCTGAGAGATAAACATACAAACACAAAGCCTTGAGGTTAAAGTTAGTGCTAGTACTCATAGCTTACACTACACACAGCATACACCGAAATGTTTCTGCAATAAGGGGTGCAAATGCAATCTTGTTCATAGCAATCCACTCTATTTTTTAAATAATAATATTACAAGTGATGTAAAAGTTGTTACAGCCATCTTCATGAGCTTTGTCCTCTGTTCTTTGACCGAAATACAGCTATATGTTAGAAGGTAGGAAGTGTAAAGCATTAGTTGTGATTTTTACCCAAAAGCATAGACGTCAGCGGCTTTAGAAAAGGGTAAGCGGTCATCATTTCCTGGACACATCCTCTGTACAATCTCAGGAGCCAGGTAATAAATCCATCCTCGTGGCAGTTTCAATTCATTCTCTCGCCTTTAAACACACATACAAAGAGACGCACATTTCCGAGTTACTGATTACTACATCCACATTTCCGAAGACTTAATGACAAGTTGACGAATAAAGTTATTTACCGATCCTCCTGCACCACTCCAGACACCCCAAACAAACCGAAATCTGTGATCACCACTTTGTTGTTGTCATAAAACACATTTTTGGATTTTAAATCCTTGTGCACGATATCCTTTGCATGGAGGTAGCCCATTCCCTGTCAGACAAAAACATAAGAAGAATTATGCTAAATGAAGACAAACAATAATCTAGGACATTCTAAATAAATACAATTAATACCTTTACAATTTCCTGAGCGATTTGCCTGGTCTTATTGAGGTCAAGTGAGCTTTTAGAATCTCTGACAACAGAGTGCAGTGTCCGCCCCTTGCAGAAACTGTAACAAAAGCAGCAGACTGAATTAAGTGAAACATCACTGAACCCAGAAAATTGTACATCTCACTGCAAACTTTCTTGTGCCTACCTCAAGACCTAGACTCACCTTGTAATGATAGCCAGTTGAGGAGGGTTCATGCAGGCTCCCATAAACAGCACCACATTTTCGTGCCGAGTCTGTCTGTAGTTCATCACTTCCTTCTTAAAAAGCTTTAAGTGGTCCTGATTATTTCCGTCTATTTCCAGCAGGCGCACAGCCACCTCTCCGTGCCAACGTCCGCGGTACACCTTCCCCCAGCGCCCCTTCCCGATAAGCTCCCCCAGCTCTACTTGCTCGAAGGGAACGTTCCACTCTTGCAGGTACACACTCGTTTGGCTAACCTTGCGTGAGATGGGCCCCTTCCAGGGCCTCGTGCAGCTGGGCAAGTCATCCAGCTCATCCTCTTCATCCTCAGATTCCCCAGAAGAAGCAGCTTCGTCTTGTCTTTCTTGCTCCTGTTTTTCTTCTTTACCATCAACCTCATCATTCTTGAACAGGGAAAAAGTTAAAAAAAAATTCGTTATGGGATATTAGAATAAAAAAATTATTTGCAGTTTTAATAAAACTGAGCAAAATTAATCTACACAACAAATGAAATAGGGCTGGGCGATAAATCGATTTTATCGATTAACTCAAATGTGTAGTTCACATCGATCTGTTTTAATAAAAAATCGGTTTTCTCTTTAATGTCCGCCGACACTCCCCTCTGGGCTTCCATAATTTCGAATGAACTCAGCCCCCGCCCCCTCCCCCCGTGCGTTTGCCATAGAGATACACAAACAACATGGCAGCGAGCAGAGAAGAGCTCGTTCCCAAGAAAGGCACAGTGTCATCTGTAATTTGGAATTGGTTCGGTTTTGCTGCGTCAGACGCTGCACAAACAACACCCCACTGCAAAGTGTGTTTGAAGGCTGTTGCAAGCAAAGGTAGCAGTACCACCAATTTACTGCAGCACCTCAAACAGAGGCATGCTGTCGAGTGAGAGAGATGTAGGGCCCTACGAAATGAACAAGACAGCGGCAGCACAAGACTGCGGTTAAGCAGCCTCATCTTGAAAATACACGGTTAAGCAGCCGCACTTTGTTTAGTGTTGCGCGTCTAATCGTGCACGTACGGTATGGTGGTGGGAGCGGTCAAAATACCTGTAAAAACGCTTCAGAACGGCGTTTCCGTTAAGAAACAGAAACATCTGCGTTTGAATCACCATATTCTATTCAAACATTCATAAAACATTTTTTTTGAGGTTTGCTCAATCTTTCAAAAAATTCTTATTTAGAATCTCCCTGTCTATTATATTCTTATTTCAAATTTCAAATCATTTTACTGTGGAGTCTTTAAGAAAAGTAAAGGCAAAATCACTTCAAACATCACTGCATTTTTAACCATGTTTTACATCCAAACACTCATAAAACATTTTTATTTGTAGGTTTGCTCATTTTAATGTTGTTACGTTATATATCTTGTATTTTTGGCTTGTTGTTTCTGATTGCACTTTAACCCAAAGTGGGTTATAATCCCAGAAGGGTAATTAAACTTTATTTAATAAAGTTAAAACTTTTTTTGAACATTTTCTTTGTCATATGCAGATTGATTTTAAGCAGGGGGGAAAAATCTATTTAAATATTTTTTTTAGGTCAAATCGCCCAGCCCTAAAATGAAATGAGTGATATTTATGCTCAAAATTATGGCCATCAAATTTTACTTATGTATTATACAAGACAAAGTATTTGCAAGCCCTGATATGGGTGCAAGTCTGAAGTCATCTCTCAGAGGTCATGTCTTTAAGACAGAAACAGGTTTTTCAAGCTGAAATATTCTGGTCATCATCAGAATTCAGAATACCACCAATCTTTAGTCTTGTTTGTATCAGGTGTATTTTAGCTGTTTTTTTATATTATAATAGTAAGATAATTGTATCTTGTAATAAAAATATATTTGTATGAAATATTGTATTTATATGAAATAAAATCTTGGACATCCTAAAACATCCTTCAAAATCTATGAATTTTAAAGCCTGTTTCATTTCTCAAATATTCTGTGGTGGAAGTTCTGAGACATTCTGTCTGGCATACTCACCACAGCTGTGTCTTCCTGCCTCACTGTTGGTGTAATCACCTCACTACCTACGTGCTCTGTCTCTCTGAAAACAGGAGAGGATATGTCAAACATTTGAGCTTTTTCCATGTTTCATATACTGTATATATTACTACACACAGTGGAACCTCGATACTTGCGACCTTGACACTCATGACACTCCGACTTTTCATTTGGAACGGGACTAAGAGTAACTCGTGATAAATCTGATATTTTGCGAGAAGCAGCTAGTGGCTCAAAAGAGTAACATTTCAACATTGTACTACTAAATTACATAAAAATGTTTGAAAAAATGTTTTATTATTGTATTATTCATTTAAAGTAGTAAATAAAACATTTATCACAAGTATTTGTTGTGTTTACAGTACCTGTACAATTCCCCTTGAAAAAGGAACCATAAAAAGTTTTTTGAAGAGAGTTTCTGTTACTCGCGAGGGGTCATAGAACGTAATTCCCACGAGTATCGAGGTTGCACTGTGTGTGTGTGTGTGTGTGTGTGTGTGTGTGTGTGTATATGTATATATGTATATATATATATATATATATATATATATATATATATATATATATATATATACATATACATATACACACACACACACACACACACACACACACACACACACATACATATATATACACACATACATATATATATATATATATATATATATATATATATATATATATATATATATATATATATATATTTTTATATATATATATATATATATATATATATATATATATATATATATATATATATATATATATCTCACACACACACACACACACACACACACACACACACACACACACACACACACACTATATTGCCAAAAAGTTTGTGGACACCTGGTCAAAAATTTGGTATGTGTTTTTATTTCACATTTAGTCCCAATTTGCTCTTAATATTTCCTCCATTTTTCTGTGAAGACGTTCCACTAGATTTTGGAGTGTGGTTGTGGAGATTTGAAGGTAGCTAGCTTTGTGGTAACAGTTTGAAAAAGAACCACATATGGCAAGAAAGTTCATGTTTCCACAAACTTTTAGCAATAGTGTATATACAGTCAGTTTTTTTATTATTGTATATTAATACTGAATACACTGAAAATATGACACATGATCTGGAATAATGTAGTCAAAAAAACGTGTTAAATAACCTAGAATATATTTGATGTTTTTGATTCTTCAAAGTAGCTTTTGCTCTGATGACAGCTTTGCACACTCTTGCTATTCTCTCACTTTGGGTTCATTGTCCTGTTAGAAAACAAAGGATGGTCCCACTAAGTGCAAACCAAATGGGATAGCATGTTACTGCAAAATAAAGCACCCTCAAACCATCATAACTCCTTCTCTATGTGTCACAGTTAAGGAACTGTCCATACACCCTCTCTGTCTAACAAAGTCAAGGTGGTTATAACCAATCATCACAAATTTGCACAACTTAGACCAAAGGACAGTTTTCCACTGACCTAATGTCCATTCCTTGTGTTTCTTGGCCCAGACTGCTTGTTGTTATTCCAAAGCATTGTTTTTTGTTTTGTTTTTTACCATGATGGTCATCCTCTTAACAGTAGATGTTAAAATATGTCTGCCACTCGAACTCTGAAAGGTATTCGTGTTTGCTTTAACCGTAGGTGCTGTTAATCAGCGGTTTCTGAGGTTGGTAAATCTAATAAACTTATCCTCTGCAGCAGAGGTAACTCTTGGACTTTCATCATAGTGTTTGATGGTTTTGGCAACTACACTTGGGTATACATTTAAAGTCCTAGAGATTTTTCAGACTGACCATCATTTCAGTCTTTTCTATTTAATTAACTAAGTGTTTCTTGCCATAATATATAATTGTACAGTAGTTGTAGTTGTCATGAAAGCTAAATGTAACTACTTTGGACAATCTAAAATATATTCTGGGTTGTTTATCACTTTTTTGTTAACTACATAATTCCATATTGTTTCTTTTCATACATTTGGATGGCTTTAGTATAAATGTAGTATAACATGTACTCTATAGCAGTGGTGGGTGGTCAGGGCCAGCAAAGCCTTCTCTGCTGGCCTAAACACTATCAGATCACTGACCTACATTTACAACCTAAATTGTAATATTTGTTAAATGAAATTGTATTAATTTATTCAAACAGTTTATTCTCTTTATTTTGTAGTGTTTTCTTGGCTGCACTGCTTCCAGTACGTGTATTTGGATGTTTGTCCAATCAGATTTCAGCATGTGCTGCCATGTCAATCTAATGGGTCTGTTTCTTTAACCAATCAGATTTCATATTCGCCTCACAGGGCAGCTAGTTGGCCCAGAATAGCGTTAGCATTTTTCGGTCCTCTGATTGGTTGGTCAGAGGGAAACTGTTACAGTTTGACTGGCAACACAAGTCTGTAGCTATCCGCACACAATAATTCATCTGAGTTAGTTTTTTACACCTACGGAGGAAGAAAAATGTATTTTAATTGTGGACATTCTTAAAAATACATTTTCAAGAAAAGCTAGACGGCTAGGAGAGGTCGCCCAACCCTGAAGCTAGCTAACATGTCTCAGGGTTTGACCGCCAAATTCAGACCAGTGAATACGAGCGGTACCACTGGCTTACAGAATCTGAGAAGCGGTGCAAATTTTGAGTCTGCATCTCTGGTGAGCTGGGTGTATTTTATTTACATTTTTATGTTTTTGTCATTTTATTAGACAAATATTGATTCTAAACTGATCCAGGTGATGTAGGTGCACAGTTGCAGTTGTAGGTTTGGAGCTTGCTTTAGTGAAATGGTATTCACCCTCCATATGTGAAATGCCTCTCTCTCTCTAATGCCACGTTGTTATATTGTGTTTTTGTATTGTATAGATGGTTTCTATAATTGCGACATAATAGTGGTGGTATTAAGAGGTGGATTAAGTTGGGTAAGTCCTCACTGAAGGCCCAGGTACCAAATGCACGGCCCAACACTGCTCTATAGAGCTCTCTCTAAACAGTAGCAAAAGATGCGTTACCCTGAGTCATGGCCATCTTGATCTTGAGAACTCGATATATCTGTAAGAAAATTGAGCCACAAAAATTTGTAGACATCACAGAAAATTATTTAATTTCTAAATAGCTGATAGTAGTGTAACCTGGTAAACTAGGTTTTTTTATCCTAAGTTTTAGTTTAAAAATTTACTAAAAACAGAAAATCTAGACATTTTCCAAACAATCTGACAGGACTTTAAATATAAACTGTTTAGGATTTTACTTTTTGCAGGTGATGACAAGGTACAATGTAGAAAGAATAATGGTTACATTGTGTTGAATTTTTTTTCCACTTACTGTGAAAAAAAAAACACGTGTTCATGTATGTGTATATATTTATTTATATATATTTAAATATATATATATATGTGTGTGTGTGTGTGTGTGTGTGTGTGTGTGTGTGTGTGTGTGTGTGCAGTCTTGAGCAAAAATAGCAAAGAGTGCAATGCCTCACAGTGTCCACAAGGTGACGTTGGAAACCACACAAATTAAAAGCACTGTTGTTTTGCAAAGCTTGTAGGTATATAAACTGTAGAAACCCAACAAATCATATTATTTTGCAGTAACTTGTTAGTCTGAAAGATCTGAAAAAACACAAAGTTATAAAGACAGTGTTAACTCACCAGGGAAGATAAACTGTTGTCTGAGCTGATAATAGCAGGAAGCTAGTGTGACCGCAGTGTGATCACAGTGTAAAAAAGAAAATCACCCAAGCAAAATGTAAGGAAAGAAAGCTCGGTTAGAGAAAGACCTTTCATGTTTAGTTCACTGTGCCTCTAAAAGATAAAGATTAATAGTGTAGACTAAACAAAATGACGTCATTCTTCACAATCCTTGCAGATCATTGAAAGGTACAGGGAGGTGTTAGTGTTATTCGCTGACCTGGGAAATTAAAACGGTCATCAGTGGGCCCTTTGGGGGAGGGGATTGCAGGTGGAGTGGCACTTGGTGGGTTGCTTGAGCTGAAGGCAGGTGAGGAAGGTGTGGAGGAGGTGGTAGAAGAGGGGTTACTGCTGGAGTCTGGCTGACTGACAGGTGGAGGAAGATCCTAAGGGGGACATTTCATTTATGTTATAATACATAAGACAACATAAATAAAAACCTAACAAAACACAGAACCACATGAAACTAACTAGGACACTACATAAAGTGCAAGTGGGCAACATTTAATAAAAATTGAAAAAAAAAATAAACAAACAAGAGTGAGACAGTAGACACTGTGACACTGCAGCACCAACCAGTACAGTAGATTTGTGATGGTGCATTATTTTTCCATATGAAGAAAATTATGTAAATGCAAACACATAGCAGCAATTTTGTGCAAACAATGAGTTTGGTGTGTGTGTGTGTGTGTGTGTGTGTGTGTGTGTGTGTGTGTGTGTGTGTGTGTGTGTGTGTGTGTGTTAGTCAGTCCAATTCCCTTTGTCCTGAGTAATCAAATGGCTTGTGGAAAGAAACTGTTATGTTACAAAGAAACTGCAAGAAGAAAGCATCTATCCTAAACCTTTCTCTTTCCTAAACGATGTACTTCCCTATAAAGTCCTACCATATCTGTTACATAAATGTATTATATGAATTATAATGTCTGGCTCAAAGCAAGAATAGATAATTAGATCTATTAACTGTTGAAAAAAAAGGAACCCTTGACACTCACATGTTCAACTAAGTTCTAATTTGTCTAGCACAGCTAGATGCAAATATCAGGAAATGAAAGCTGAAATTCTGATCTGATGACTGAATCACAGATTTACCTTTTGATCTTCAACCTGAATGTCTCAAATGTATAGAAAAAAAAAAAACAGTTTATCCTGTGTGTGTGTGTGTGTGTGTGTGTGTGTGTGTGTGTGTGTGTGTGTGTGTGTGTGTGTGTGTGTGTGTATGCAAATATGCTTGAAATGTGCTTATGAAGAATTATTTATTTCTGCATTGTGCCACGCTTGCCTTTTTATTTAAAATCTTGGGTAATGTGCCAAACTGTGTAGTTGTTGGTAGTCGCTCCACTTGGTTATTGATGTCAGATGGAACCGACTCTGTTCTTCTGATTTTCAAAACTAGAAAAAACAAAACAAAAGTAATCCTTGAAATACTGCTCGCTGCATTATAAAATGTATTTTGATTTATTATGAATGTTACATGACACCCACTTGGAATTATGTGGCACTGAGGTGCTTCTTTGGTACACTTGTTGTGGCACTTTAACCTAAAGATGCGAAAATCATTAGCTGATTCTGCGTATTATATGGAGGCATGATTCCAAAGCTAGGGCACCTGTGGTGACTTACTTGCAGTGTTTGCACTTTACACCAAAGAGCATGTTTTTCCGACACACCGCACACGTCTGGGAGAACCATGACTTGGTGGAAAACCTTTAAAGATATTAAAAATATATGTTTCTTGCTAAACTGAAAATAAAATTGATAAAGAATTAATAAAAAATACAAAAACAGACTGGAGTATTATAGGAAAAGCAATAATTCAATTCTCACCTATGTGTGATTGTAAGACCATAATCCCTCCTCACAGTCTGTGGAGATTTTCCTTTGTCTAACAGAATCACAAAAGGCCCGAAGAATAAGCAGAAAACAGAAATAGAATCCAATATGCTAACAAGCTACTCTGCCTTCCATAGGCTTCAAGAAGTAGAAGTGGATCTACCTGTCAGTGTTGGACTTTCCACATGAATGCGGGTGTTGGGAGAGGGCACAGAGAGCAGTGGTGAGCGTGAGGGTGAATCCTCATAGCCATTTCTCACATCTTGCACATTTACATGCATATTTGGAAGCATTTTATTCTTCTTCACATTCCTGTGGAACATAGGAGAAAGATGTATATGAATGCATTAGAACTTATGCCTTACAATTCCCCCACCCCTGACCAGCGTGAAGCTAGAAATACAAAAGAAATTAGCTGAAACTGATGACTAATGCTGTTTCGGTTGAATACGTGAAGCTATAAAACCAGAAAATGGCATCGTGTGATACAAGAATGAATGGTCAATTTTAGAACTTCAGGCAGGAGGAAGGCCTCAGTATGACACTGGTGAGAAATGCAAAATGTAGGTGTGCCCATCGGTGGGTGGGGATTCTAGCATTCCACCAAGAGTGTGTTATGATGCACCATTATGACATTATGCTCACTGGCTGTAATGTGAGAATATGCACTGTGGTGATGAACAAAGCATAAGCAATATTTAGCCCATATGAGTCTGACACACTCTTGACTGTGCTATACAGTGAGCTTCCTGAAAATGTTAAAAGGAAATGTGAAAAGAACTTAATTGTCAAAATAAACCATTGTTTACATTGCAATGAAAGCGGAAATCAAAAGTATTAATGATAATATCCAGGTTTCACCTGCTATTTTTTTTATTTATTAACGAAAATAAATGAAAAAATAATAGATGTAATTAGTTAACCTTTCATAAATCATGTATCATAAATGGCATTATACTTAATTTATAATTGTATTTCACTGAGGCAGATGAATAAAAATAATCTATTTGATTATCAGCAACAAAAGAAATTGAAGCACTTAAGGTATAGGATAAAACTTTTACTGCATTATGAGATCATGACACAGTTTTCTTAGCAAATGTTTACCTTCCATGTTTTATGAGAAATGTCTAGTATAGCACTCCAGTGTGCAGTATAGCATTCAATAATATTTTAATGCATTAAATCAAATGTGATGGCATCAGTGTCCCTTGTTTACATCTCAGTGGAAGCTACATGTTCAATTTACAAATGGAACAAGCTATCCTTTTTAAAGAAGATTTTCTTGGGAAGTAACCAGCTAAGTAGAAAAGAAAGAAAGAAAGAAAGAAAGAAAGAAAGAAAGAAAGAAAGAAAGAAAAAAAAAAAGAAAGAAAGAAAGAAAGAAAGAAAGAAAGAAAGAAAGAAAGAAAGAAAGAAAAAAAAAATGTGCATATCCTGACATTTTTGAGAAGCTGGGGACTGCGAGCAGAGTCAACCAAGATACAGCACTCCTGAAGCACAGAGACTTAAGGGCCTATCTAAAGAGTCCAAGGGTGGCAACTATTCAATACAGGGGCTTGAACTGTCTGATCAGTAACCAAGATCCTAAACCACTGAGCTTCAGTTTCTCCCATTCAAAAACATCTAAACATGCAGCATATACTTTACTAATACTGTACATTAAAAGATTTTCTAAAGAGCTAGAATACACAGAAAAACAATATTTTACAAAAACTTTCATTAATTTTAGTGTTGAAATAAAACAAAATTAAAAAAGAAAAGCCAGTGCTAAAAGATGCAGAGGATGTTGGAGAAATGCAAAGGCCACATCTTAATATGCCTGGTTTTGTATAAAGTTTTTTTTCATTAAAAAAATATTTTTTCTTCAATGAGTTTCTATTTATGGTGTCTAAATAAACTGTATAATCTAGGATCAAATTCTTGCATTCGAACAGTTTTAAATGTAAAATGTTTCTAGAAGGGTTCCTTTCCTGCAAATACAAATGTCTGGGTTACATGCAACAATATATATATATATATATATATATACACACACACACACATACATACACACGCACACACACGCACACACACACACACACACACACACACACACACACATTGTTGTATCATAATGTTGAATATACCAATAGAAAGTCTGGCTTCAAGCTCTGATTATGATCAGCTTCCGGGGCCAGGGCACTTTGTTTTACTTTTTTTTTCGTTCTCAGTAAAGACTCACTGAAGAAAGTATACAAGTGATGTAAGCAATGGCTTCACCTAAGATTCATAATATTCTCATTGGAAAGTAGTTGCACCTACTTGTGTGCAGGTTCCTCTATGCGGTTAGCGAGCTGTGTGTGGCTCTTGCTGCGAGGCAGGGTGGGGAAAAGCTGGCGCAATTTGGATGGTGGTGGTGGTGTGTGAGGGAGTTTCAGGAGCTCGTTCCTAATGGTGGGTGGGGTAGGGGGCGGAGTTGATACATGTCCCAGTGGGTGCCGTAGCATCTGTGGTGAGGAGCAGAAAGGGTCAGCTAGTCCGTTCAACATTGGGGTCACATAGGATCCAGTTGGGCAGTCCAGAGAGCTTACAGCAGAAACAGAGACAGAACGTTGGGTGCCGGGCATCGTGGAGGTTAAAGGAACCCGAATGGGTGGTTTTGGGCTGTAGGATTGTGGGCTTTGAGTGGAGCAGGAAAGCTGCTTTGATGAGAATGAAGTGTTAATGTCACAGAGAGCAGGTTCTACAATCCAGGGAATTCCGTCATCTTTGAGCTCCCGTCCTATTGACACCAAAGTTAGAGAACATAAATCACTAACCCAAAAACTTAGCAGTGATGTGCACAAGCAATAAAATGTGCAGATCCATTAAAAAAATCTTTTTGAGCCGGACATATTCTTTCTAAAATAACAGAGAATGCTGAGTAGAATATGTGATAGATGACAACTGCATAGACACTCTCTTATCCCTACATATTTTCTATCATATAATAATTAACAGTACTCCTGCAGTTCTTTTAAATTTGAAGCTATGGAAATGTATTTGCTATTCAATTCCTAACTAAAAGATATAAAATGTTTTGTCATATCCTGATACCACGTGTCAAACAAGATATCTGTAGCAGATCAAATGGCAAGGAGGACCCACCTGTCCATGGCCCAGAGCTTGAGGCGGAGGAGATGGAGGAGATGGAGGAGGTGGTGGGGCTTGTGAGACAGGAGAGGGCAGCCGTGATGCGGGTGCACTCATCAGCACTGGAGCCCAGTTTCCTCATGGTCTCCTGTATCTGAGAACTGGACATCTGTAGCAATGCATCTAGAGACAGATTCAATGGTACTACCTGCATTAGAGAAAGAAAAATAAAATAAACAAAAAAGTGAGACCTTTCTGTTTAATTTCTGTACATATAACACATAGCATATAATACACACCTTACTTATACCAATTTAAAATCACTGTACATATATATGTATAAGATATTTATTTAAATGAAAATTTTGCTTTGTTCTAAAACCAATTCTGCCATGCAAGCAACTTTGAAAGTAATCATCATGATTCAAGAGAACAAAGCACAGGAAGAGGATGAGACTTAAACAATCAGCAAGGTGACAGATTAGGAAAGCATGGACTACTCTGTTCATCTCTGTCACTCAGTGACCTCAGGTCTAAATCCAGCAGATAACTGATGCAACTAAGCAATAGTGACTATATCTCCCTTACCCACAACATCCTTTAAGGAAAAGAAAAAAAAGGACTGCCAACTAAAATCAACAAGGTTCCCTTTGAGCATTTTCCCTCTGTGTGGCCAAAAAGAGATAGAGAAAGGTCTTTTCTCTGTGCTGATAAAGAGCGATTCAGTAACGTCTGCCATAGGTGGAGGTCCTTCCTCCAGCCCCCCATTCGCCACTCAGGATGCTGGCACAGTACACAGAGTTAGCAGTATTCCGGTAACCCATCGGTCTTTCACCGTGTCCGTCTCTGCTCCGCTGCATTAACTACATTCCTGTGTCCCGGCGTCTTGCTGGCGTCAGCTCATCACCAAACACACACATACACCCGCCACCACACACAAACAAACTGTAGCATAGACTCTATCGCTTATCTTGTGGTCAGTAAGATCTCTGTGATAAAACTCATACAGCTGAAACCATTATTAACCTGCTGATAACTTCATCTTGACAGCAGAACTATCTGTAGGGCAAACCACAGGATATGTTAGTGCACTCTTTCTAACTAATTTTCATTTCTACAGCAACACATTACCCAGGGACTTTAATGAAAAGTATTAAATGCAAGGCTTTTTACAAAACTAGAATTGTTAAGGTTTTCTCCAACATGTTAATTTAGCCATTTTAGAAGGAATCCCCAGTGTCAGCACTTTAGGTTTCCACTAGGAGGATTTTTTTTTCTCAGTAGAAAGACAATCTGTATTCTCATCTTATTAACTAAAACTAAATAAATAAATAAAACATAGGCCTTTAGATTGAGGATTTATTAAATAATAAATGAGGGATGTTCACTTTGAGATGTTTTGCAATGGCACAACAATCACAACAACCATTGGGTTTATTTTTATCACGTGTTTTATTCTTTACAACGTTACAGTTTTAAATAATTAAATATATATATTTAAATAATTGGCATGCTTGTGGCACTGACATTTAGAAAGAAAGTGAAAGTGAATAATTGCTATTTAACTGAGACAGAAGGTATACTGTCCGATCTGAAAGAAATGTTCTCCCCGAGTAAACGCTAGAGATAGAAACAAACGGTACTTCAGTATGCATTAGGGGTGTAACAGTACATGTATTTAATTAAAATGTACATTTAATATGTAAAACAATCTCCATTTATATAAATTTCATTTAATCAATATAATTTGTGCCAATTTAATTGATTACTCCATTTAATCAATATAATAAAAACGTGTATAGCGTTAATTAGATTTTTATTTTTTTATTTTCAGAAAATATTATAAATATTATTTTATATATTCAAGCAACTAGGCATTTTATTTAAAATTGTTTAAAAATATATAAACTGTTTAAATGTTGATCACAATTATGATCACAAATAATAATAAACTACATAAATAAATAAAAGACAAGCAATTTTATTTAATTTAATGTTTTGCATTTTTTTCTGCTAACCGTAACAAAAATTAACTGAACTGTGACTTAAAAACCGAGGAATGTACCAAAACTTGAATTTGTGTACCGTTAAACCACTGGTATGCACCAAAAATCTTTGCACCAACATTTTCCTCAAGATCAAATGTTTTCAATTTTCATTAGGTATTATAGTTAAGTACTGTAATATACTCTATAGACAAATGTATTGGGGCACCTGACTTTTTTCAGCCATATGTGGGTCTTCCCCAAACTGTTACCACAAAGTTAGAGGCACAGAATTGTACAGAATGTAGCGGTACATTTTCCTATCACTTGAATTAGGAGACCCAAACATGTTCCAGCATGACAATGTCCCTGTGCATAAAGCAAGCCCCATGAAGATATTGTTTATATGGGTTGAAGTGGAATATCTTGAGTGGCCTGTTTTAGAGCTCTGACTTCATCACTATTGAACACCTGGGATTAATTGGAACTCTGACTGCACTCCAGGCCTCCTCACCCTATATCAATACCTGACTTTACTAACACCTTTGTGGTTAAATGAGCTGAAATCTGATCTCATCTGACCACTCCCCAAAATCAATTGGAATGTCTTCCCAGAAGAGTGTTAGTCATTATAGCAAATGGGGACTAAATGTGGATAGAGTGTCTGAAAAGCACATACAAATTTTATGATCAAGTGTCCACAAACTTTTGTCCATAGAGTGTTTATGGTTATACAAAGGGCTGCAAAAAAACTAATAAATAAAATAAAAAAGAGTATGGTAAGTACCTTGGTTTTTTAAGTCACAGTTAGGGAAAAGAAATAGCAAACAAAACTGCTTGTCGGGTTTTTAATGCAATTTTAATTATTATTATTGAAAACATTTGTGATCAACATTTAAAGTTTAATTTTTTTTTACAATTTTAATAAAATGGCTGTAATTATATATATATATATATATATATATATATATATATATATATATATATATATATATATATACACACACACATATAAAATAATAAACCAAATTAATGCAATATACTTTCATTATATTGATTACATTGAGTAATCAATTAAATTGGCACAAATTGATTAAATAAAATTCAATAAATGAAGTGTGTTTTACATTAAATATTACATTTTCTAAAGATATGATCTATTAAACTGTTTCACTTATTTCAGCACACTTTAGCAAATGTCTTAATATCTTCCATCCTTCATTCATTCACTCACTCGATATGTGGAATTGTCAGGATTTTCTACTTTTAAGAAAAATTCTTGAAGTTGTACATAAAACCCTAAAGAATCCATAGCGCTAACATTAGCCGCTAGCCACCTCTTGGTTAGGGGCTAAAGATATTGCTATGGATTCTTTAACGTTTTCCTGAATGCGCAAAACAAATCTTATTTCCGGTACAGCGTGAGTAGCCACAGTGACACTACGCTTACTCTAGTTTCTTTTTTATACCCCTGGCATTGTTGTGTATGTTTTCTAGTTTAATAATAATAATTGTAAAAAATTTATTTAAAGTGCAAGGCAGAGACTAAGCAAACTTGTGGTGCACCACTTTATACGTTTCATTGGGAACTTGGATTTTAACTTTGTTCAGCATGTAAAAAGGATTGTATAAAGCCCTCTACCAAAAGATTTAGGTACAATTACGTGTACCGTTACACCTCTAATGTGTGTATGTATATATATATATATATATATATATATATATATATATATACACACACACACACACACACACACACATACATACATAGATATATACACACACACACACACACACACACACACACACACACACACACACACACACACACACACACACACACACGCATGTCGTTTCTGTTGAGTGTGGGAAAGAAATCAACAATAAACACCACCTACTTAAAGACAAAGGGTAGAGATTTCAGTATGCACACACATTTCTCACAGAAACAGGAAGCCCTCTTTCAGGAATCAGTATGGAAATTTCCGTCATTAGGAATTGTCAGAAAATACCACGAGGAGCACAGACATGGAGCATGTGCCTGCTCCAAAATCTTAGTGCTATTAGATAAAAATGTAAACAAGAAATAGCTCTAATGCCAACTAAAAAATTAATAAAAACTTGCACACCAGATGGGTTTTGCACCAGTAGATGTGCCCTAGCCACTAATACAAATTTCCACATATTTCCTCCCAGAGTAGGAGCTGTGCAACTCCAAACTTGTGATCTTAATTGCTGTGGTCTATCTGACCACATCACATCCAGTCAAAATGTTCCTGTTTACTGGATATCCATTTATGACCAAAAATTTCACTAAATACCAAAATGTGTCTGTGAATCCAACTTTATACAAACCACACTCACTATAGACTTCAAAAAAGAGCTCGAACACCTGAATATCATGATGGCTATGCATGCAGTTCATAAAAGGAAAAAATACTACATACATTAAAAAAATAATTGTTGAATATGATTATGAGCAGATGATGTTGAATTAGCTGAGAAAACTACAAATAGCACAGGATGTTTGTTTCCAACAACTGACTAGAAACAAGTACACCAGTATTCAAGACTCAGGAGGGCCAAAAACAATACTTGGTAAAGCATATAGGTCAAAGATAACTACTTTGCAGTAATGTCAACTAATATTTAAATATATACAAACATGGGTCTTTAATCAGTCTAACAGATAATCAAAATAGTTTTCATGCAAATTTGTGAATATACATATACACATTATAAAAGTATACCGCTACATTTTTGCAATTATCCAACCTGTCAATAATTTGACAGCAGTGCAGTGCATAAATCATGCAGATATAAGTCAAAAGCTTCAGTTAATATTCACATTAAGCATTAGAATAAAGTGTGATCTTAGTGGCTTTGATAATGGCATGGTTGTTGGTGCCAGATGGGCTGGTTTGAATAATTCTGAAACTGTTGATCTCCTGGGATTTGCAGATAGAACTGGTTTGTGAGTTAACACAGACTGGTGTGAAAAACAAACAAAATAAAATCTAGTGATCCAGCGAGATTCAAATAACCACTTTTTACAACTATCCCAAAACACACACTGACTTGAAGATTGTGGAAGAGTGTATTGCAAAAAAAACAACAACTGAGCGCTCTTTCACTTTGGAGAGAAAAAAAAAACGATAGAAAGAAATTGAAGAAAAATCACTTTGAAGACTCAAGTTCGTTATTGTAGCATATCCACTGTGTATTGTTCATTTTCTGAATACTTTTCTGCACACTACGTTAAAAAAGAGTGGTTAATTGAGTCACAGCAGACTTCCTGTCAACTTGAATCAGTCTGGTCATTCTTAGCTGACCTCTCAAGTCAATAGGTTGATTCTGTTCAAAGAGATAATACACACTGGATGATTTCTGTTTTTCACACCACTGCGATGTGTAAACTCAAAAGACCGTTGTGCTGTTGATCTCCCAAGAGATTAGCAGTTTCTTGAACACTAGCTCAAACCAGCTTGTCTGGCACTAAAAAACAGACACTGAGATAACATTCTTCCCCTTTCATATACTTGATGTTTTTCGATCTGCATTTGTTATGCATTGGGCTGTTGCAACATGATTGTCTTTTAAATAACTGCGCAAGTGTACAGATGTTATTAATAAAGTAGTTGGTGAATGTAAAATATTTTGATGACTGTTTGATTACCAATGTTCAAAGGGGCATCTCACATCAACCTTAGACATAGCGACTTGTATTTTTCCATGCACTGAAGATTTCTGTGTTAGGTTGCATTTGCTAAAGACAAGCCAGGACAAAAAACATGCTGAGTATACAAGGGTTTGACACATACCTACCCCGAGATGGTGTCTGGACATGTTTTTCCTGCCTATGATCTTTGTTGACGTAAAATTGGAAATGATACTCGAGAAAACACCAATCACAAGACCAGGAAACAAATATGACCCATAAACTGTGTGTTGCTGACACACATACACTGTAATTATGAGCTCCAAGGAAAGCACCATTCACAAATCATTAAACAGTCAGGGCTACAAACACAACTGATAAAGGTTCCTCCCTATTTGCCACCTGACACAGAGTTTCGGCTGAAACTGCTCTGAAATGATCCCAGTTATACCATACTGGTGATATACACAAACTAACCAGATTAGGCTGGACGATAAGAACCTAAACCCTTATTATGAGGTTATGATGTGTATAAACAAAGCGTTAACAGCTTACTACAGATACTGCACAGAAACTCTATGAGCCCAGAGAGACACAGGCAGGAAACCACAATATCAGAGTAGAAAATAGCTACAGGAGTTCACATGTGCTGCATGGAAAGGATGTGAAGTGATAAGCAAATAAAAGAAATAACTTACCATCAAAAAGTCACGTCTAAAATAATACTTTCCCATATATCATCTTCCAAAGACGTTAACAAGATCTCCGTGTCCCTTCAGAAGCTTGCCGGAGTGTGAGAGCGGCACGCTATTACTCACCCCGCCTCCTTCTCCAAATTACCTTTCCCTCCTTCTCTGCTTTGCCCTCCCCTTAACTTTACATGCTTTTCTCTATATGTATTCATCTTTCTGTATTCTTTCTGACTTTCAACAAATCAGTCTCATTTGTAAACCTGATAATCACCTATTTGGGTTTTCAACTAAATGTGTTTCTTTCACCTCGCTCTGCAATTCCTAATCCTTATAGTATAAAGATATCTAATAAACATATCACCAAATGGTAAGGCTCCAGGTCTCCAGACCTAAACCACACAATGAGTGTGACTTGCACATGTTTCATGTTAGATGTGGTCACCCAATTTTCTATAGTATTGCTCCACTATAGTTCCACCCAACCGGAACATCGCAGGGAATTACTGGCCGCCAAACTCAGGCTCAAACCAGATTGCTGACTTTCAATTGATGTAATGACACAAGTATTAACATGTTTGAGTCCTTGAAATCATGCAATCACTGTGTTTGCGCATGTGCGTGTGTGTTGGTTCAACTTCTTATTAGAAAGTATCCCAACATTTTATCACGTCTTTTTCTTTTGTGCTGTAAATGACAGGATCCCATGGAAGGCCACTGAAGAAAGGAAAAGGAGTGAAGGCTAAAACACAGGAAGCAAAGCTCTGGGTCAGACCCCCCCCCTCTTTCACCACATATTCCTCCCTTCCTTAAAAGAAGTGCTTCTTCCTGTGAATCTACAGGATGTAAGCATTAAATGGGCCATTTGTCTGTATTTATGATTCGAAAGTTAAATAAATATACATCATATCAGTTAGCCGGCACTATTAGACATGCTACACACTATGTTTCTGCATACTTATAGGCACTTCTTGTTATCTAGGTGTTACACACACTGTTACAGTAACCGTTTTAACAGTTTGACACCTTTGAACGTCTAGTCTTGGTTTTCACCTGTGAAGACTACATTTACTGTTAAAAAGGATGAAACAACCTGAAGACCAGAGTGCTACCTGAGGGGGATAATAATAATACAATCATTTGGAATGTGCTATCAAACAGACAACGGAACAACAGAATTTAATAACAGAAACATTGTAAGAGCTATGAAAAAACTCCAAAACAATATTCAATCGGAAGATCAGAACCGGAAGAATATATACCTTAACCAAATCAAGCATACATTAAACCTCTGAAGAGGAAACTGAAGGAAGATACCCTTAAAACAAACAAGAACTTAAAGAAGCTACAGTACAAGCCTGGATAAAAAGAATATAATAGTTTGGTGAAGTCAGTGGGATGCATTTATTGCAAGTAATGGATATGCAACCAAATATTAAATGTTATTTACTGTTTTTTAATGTTAAGGCTATGTTCCAGTACCTGATCTCCACTGATCGAAAAAAATTTAATTGCATCCGAAGTGTTATTTTCTAGATCTATCTACAATGGCTGTAAAAGGCCTACACACCTTTATGAAATGTCAGGCTTTTGAAATATAAAGACAAAAATAATAACATAAATGCCAAACATGTTAAACCTTTAATGTAATCTTCCAACAAACAAAAATGTAAAAAAAATGTTTATATTTAATAATTATGAATATTTAAATAAAGAAAAAACCCTATAAGAGCCTGCATAAGTCTGAAAACCTCTCACTACTATTATTTGTGGAAGCACCTTTTGCCTTTATTAAGTCTTTGTTGCAAAGAAGAGTTTTTTTCAAGTTTTTTTTTTTTTCTAAATGTATGATTTTTTTTACCACCAAAGTATGTACTTAAATGAAAGGTTGGATTTTTCTCTTTTTTTGCATTTGGGTTCTATGTTGTTTTAAAAAAAAGGAGAATTTTTTGAAGTCCACGACCACATCTTAAACAGGGGTGCCAATAATTGTGGAGGGCACTGTATATACTTTTTATATATACAAAAACCCTTTCCCTTGCTGTTCCAATACTTTTTACATTTATAGTTTGTAGTGTATGTATTATGAAGCGTAGTCTGAAGTACGAAAAAACAACACGGAACTGATTATTCAACGAGACCATTGTTACATATGAGAATACTGGAAAGTTACTTCTGTGGCTTTTACAATATTAATACATATTGACATGTTAAATAAAATTGAGATACATTCTGATACCAAATATTTCAATAAAATCCATCAAACAGTAGCATTTTAATCATACCTGAGCAAGACGTTCAGCACACTCGATCAAGACATGAGACACCACCTGAGCAAAATTAAACTGATCTTGTGAAATAGGGTTGAGCAACACTGGCTAACTTTTCTCATCTTGCCAAATATTTCTATACCTTTCCAACTTTTACAGCAAGTATCTTTATCTAGGTGATTTTTGTGTTAAATAAATATATAGTATTGAAATTGTCCCCTTAGTGATTCAATATAAAGGCCAGGTTTGAGTAACAGCAATTAAAATGACTTACAGTAGTCTCGAAGCATGAGTCATAATACCCAAGAAAAAGAGGTTTTAAATGACATTACTGTTATAACTGCTTTCCTTCATTTCCTGGAATATAGCATGTTGCACATGCCTGTTACTACTGCAGCAAACTCAATTGCAGAACTTTGCAGTGACAAACTGTCATTTGCTATTCGTGGAACATCCAAAAAACAAAATTTATCACTGACATAATCTATTGATTAAAGAAAAAACCTAAACAAAAAAACAAACCCACGTACTCATGCATTGCAGTCGAGCAGCTGTAGAGCTTAAGTTGAGATATAATTCCTGGTAGATGTGATATGCTGGAAAGCCAAGTGTTTCTAGCTAAAAGATCATACACACACAAAAAATCGTTTCCTTAAACAGCACAATCATGAGAAATTCTCTTCAAAGTGCCAGTCCGATCTTGGTTACCCTAAAGGACATTCCTGTGTGTTTCCTGAGAATATCATCATAAGTGTTTGGATGCTGGTAACATCTTAGCTGCCATGAATGTGACTTTCTGTGCTCATCTCAGTCTAACAGAGAAATAATGGTGCTATGTGGGCCACAAAGCATATGGATGCATTCATGCCCTGTAAATCATGGAGCTCCAAAAAGAAGTAGAGCCTTTGTTACGCTTAAAAAAAAATCTGCAACAAGCTTTTTTTATGATACTATATACAGCACAGCTTGTGTCAAGAGAACATGCACATGTGAACAAGTTGCATGGACAACACACCCATAGATAGATACACACACAAAAAAACACGGATGTGCAACCTGTGCAACTTGTTCTACCCCAGTGTCTGACATGCAGCACAGACATAGATAATGAAATATTTGGCATTAGGAATCCTACTACATTTGGAGAAAAACTAAGGCCATTATTCTGATTTGTCCCTCTAATTCTCTTACTCTTCCTCTAACACGTATTTTGGTTGTCTCCGATTCGCACACCTATTCAGTATGTTTCTATCTAACGAACATATTCTAGGCAGCGTGGAAGCCAAAGGAATCCTGTTCTGTCTAGTTGAGTGTGTGTTATGTGTGCACACAAGCCTGGGGTCGGTGGGGTGTAAAAATAGAGCAAGCGGTGCATGTAGGTCAGAAAGGCTGACTCGGCACATTCTAGGATTAGGAGTCAGATCGGGTGTGGGAGCCCACAGGGGACTGGAATGTCAGTGAGACCATGTAACACGACTAGCTGCGTAAACAGACACAACACTAATCCTGCACTATCCATCTCTTTATGGTTCTCACTCTTTGTTTTCATGCACAGCTTTTATGCCAGGACTTTGTTTGTATGGGAGCAAAAGTTACATACAATTTCGATTAAGAAAAGAGTCAGAGCTCATTTTTGTTTTATGGACCAATTACAAACATGCATCTTTTATACAAATTTTCATTTGTGCTTCCTTTGCACTTTTAAAAGTCCCAGAACTTCAATCCCACAATCGTTATATGGTTAAAGGTGCCTTCGAAACATCAAAACACCTTAATAAAACTCTTCTTTTCCTTCTTTCGGCTTCTCCCATTAGGGGTCGCTACAGCGGATCATCCATCTCCATACCCCTGTGTCCTCTGCATCTGCCTCTTTCAACCCAACTACTTACATGTCTTCCTTCACCACATCCATTAACCTCCTCCTTGGCCTTCCTCTTTTCCTCCATCCGGCTGGCTCCATCCTCAGCATTCTTCTACTGATATACTCCATGTCCCTCCTCTGCACATGTCCAAACCATCTCAATCACTCCTCCCTCACCTTGTCTCCAAAACGTCCAACATGCACTGTCCCTCTAATAAACTCATTTCTAACCCTGTCCATCGTCGTCACTCCCAACGAAAACATCAACATCTTCAGCTCTGCTACCTCCAGCTCCACCTCCTGTCTTTTACTCAATGCCACTGTCTCTAAACCATACAACATCTCAGGTCTCACCACAGTCCTATAAACTTTTCCTTTTACTCTTGCAGATAATCTTCTATCACAGATCACTCCTGCTATCACTCTTCTCCACCCACTCCACCCTGCCTGCACTCTTTTCTTCACTTCTCTAACACACTCTCCATTACTTTGCACTGTTGACCCCAGGTACCTGAACTCCTCCACCTTCTCCACCTCTTCTCCCTACAACCGCACCACTCCACTGCCTTTCCTCTCATTTACACACATGTACACCTACTGATTTTCATTTCTCCTCTCTCCAGCGTGTACCTCCACCTCTCCAGGCTCTTCTCACCACAAATAACAATATCATCCAAAACTCTCAGACACAATACTGTCTTGAAATGGATCACTAGATTCTTTGCTTTAGGCATTTGTTTGCATTCTTTCAATCCAGAAATCATCTTCATCTTAGCTGGATCAGTGCCTGGAACAGTTTTTTTTTCTCTTTCAAATGCATACCATAAGACATGAGTAATTTGGTATAAGAAACTGGTTCGATGGCATATCACCTCACAATCAGCAGAGGACACTAAACTTCTAAATAAATCTGCCCCGCTACTATATCCAAGAGTATCCACTGGGCAGTGAAAGAGAAAAAACTGATTTTACATCAGGTAAATTATTAATCATAACTCTTTCTGAATAGAAAAAGCATTTTGAAAAATACTTTAAGGAGAAATTGAGAAACTAGATATACGCTACTTTAATTATAGATGTAAACTCCACAAAATGAGCTACATATTGTATTTTGAAATTGTTCGAGCTACAATTCACAAGCAATATGCGCATATAAAGTGCAGCGATACTGTTTACTGGATACTGCAGGCTATAATGAACTACATACAAGAAATTTGCATGCACTGCATCAGCAGTTACTGCTTCTAATGTAAAAGGCAAAAGCAGAAATGGGTATTCTGCTGTCACGGATAGACCATGTGTATCCCCTGGTCATGTAACTACCCAATGATTCCCCTCTAGGGAAAATCCTGTATCTGACACTGCTTAATGCTGATTAACCCATAGATTGTATTAAACATGCATATTTACCTACAAGTACATGTAGCACACATTTCCTAATATAATATGCACTGTTAGGAAGAAGCCAAAAATTTTAACAATTGAAAAATGAGCAATATAAAGAAAGTACATTTATTCATTAAGAGACACACACCATACCTCTATAAATTCATGCCTTATATTAATGGTATGGAGCCAGTCCACTAGGTGAGGGTAGGTGTTGAGGGCTGGCGATCGTTCACACACTGGAACCCTCTGCTTACACTGCAGCTGCTTGCTGATGTACTTGACCAGTTTCACCTACAGGGGGCCAGCAAACACATAAACCACAAACAGTTACAGAGGAACCAAAACTGAACATTATTTCTTATCTCTCATGCATATAGTTACTTTTAATGTCGGTTTACTCACTATAGAATGAATGGAACTTGTGCTCTCTGTATATGTGGCAAGATGGAAACTTCCTCAAAAACACACCACACAAAAATTCACATGTGAAGCAACATTATTTTTTTAATTTGACTACACTACTGGTTTGTATAGCATTAGTAGCTCAGTGTTTGAAACAAATCCGAAGGTCATGAGTTCAACACCCAACAAGCGTCTAGCTGCTGCTAAACTCTCTGATGCTTCTGAGGCTTGAGTCGTATTAAATACAATATGCTTAAGTCAATCTGTATAAGAACTTCTGCAAAATGTTTGTTTTTAATGGCATTTAATGTCACAATACAGGCCTCCAGACATAAACAGAAGGACAGAAACTTCCTTGAAAGCATGAGCATCAGCTGAGAGTATGATTGGACATGTGGCCATGGTCCAAACAATGACTCCAATAAGTTATTTTAAAACTGAAATACTTCAGTGTACAATCACATTTACAGGACATATTACATTGTTTAATTTTGATATTAAATTAGAAAATCTGTATACCATTTAAACATGAAAATGAAGAAGGATATAAATGTAATTCATTTATTCAGACCCCTGCTCCTCCACTGCGGCCTTGACGATCAATTGTTGTAATATATATTATTGGATATCTTGTGATCATGTCCAGATAAATTCAGAGTATACAGTAAATATTTAGAAATAAAACAGCCGGTAGTAACCTGAAGCCCAAGTGGAACAACGTCATAATGTCAGGAGATCTTACATTGAAAGATCTGATGATACCATAGACATGTGTGGTCGAGAGCGCAAAATCGGCCCTGCTGTCTGGGTGAAAGGATGGCATTGAGTCTGAAAATGTGTGGTGGCTTCACGTGTTTCGGAGTAAGCATGTTATCCCTTTTCCAACTATATAATGAGAACACAAATTGATAGTCAAAAAGAATAACAAAATAAAATTAAAAAACTCAGTGAAACTGTAATAAGACACAATCATTACCTAAACTATTTCTATGTGCAATCAAACATGAGAACAGCTCAAAACGATGAGACCCAAAGCTGAGGAAATCCCCAAAAATGACGTCAGTGTGATATGGTGGGTGAAAGCCACTAATGCTCTTGCTGTATGTGTGTGTGTGTGTGTGTGTGTGTGTGTGTGTGTGTGTGTGTGTGTGTGTGTGTGTGTGTGTGTGCTTGTGACACAGAGTAAAACTATACATGTGGTTAGCTGCAAGGGAGAAAATGAGTTGATGCAAGAAAAATCTTATTACAGTGCTTCATGTAGATTATCAAAAAAATTAAGTTTCACCTTCATGAACAAGTCAATTAAAGCATATAGTTAATGATTAGAAGAGGACTAGGAATCCAAAAGCGCAGTCAATAAGGTTGCAAAATATGAAAATATAAAATTGATATCATAGATGAATAAATGATAAATGACAGCAGTATTACACTTTGTAAAATATGTGTTTATTATATATTTATATTATATATAATATGAAAATATATATTGCCATTACTGAGATGTTTTTATAGAATATGTTCTACATTTTATAGAACATTTTCCACGGTTTCATACTCTGACGGAATGTAGCTGAGCTGATGTTAAAATCTAAATCTTTGACTTCGAAAAATGTTTAGATAGAAAAGCTATTTCAAAAGCATTCAAGTATCAGTAAACTCATAGTTTTGCACAGGTTTTTAATGCAACACTACTGATTTGCTGCCAGGTAGCAAAACCTATCCAGTGATGCACACAGTGTACTGTGAAATGTCTTCAGATATTGTCATATGATATTTTCGGCATATTCCCCACCGTACTAGCAGAAGTAGTTGCTGTCAAAACCTGTCGCCCTGTGGCATTCACGCCTACCAAAAAAATGACGTGGATCGATTAAGACAGAGTAGAAGACATGCTTATAATAGCCCGAGTTGACCATGACTAATTATGGAGATGGTTAGTGAAAAATATTTCCCTCCCAACCTGTAAGTCACTAGCAGGTGGGACGAGCTGTTGGGGCTCCACCTATCTTCCTCCTACCAGTGCATGGTGTCTATTAATAGCATGAAGTTATTATAGAAAGCAAGTCTGACCTGTCTTTTCTGTACCCATGACAAACAAGCAGGGCAGGAAGACAGAGACATCCATCTCTGCACACAGCTGCCAGATGAACCACACGCCGGAAAGCACAGATGCACACACAAAAAGACACATGATAGTACTAGATCAGGTATTTTTAAAACACCTATCAGCATTCATGTTCAGTTTGATGAGAAACAATTATAGTGAGACTAAAGATTCATGCTTCTGTTGGCAGAAACAGTGGGTCATGGAAGGCTTGTGGTGAACATTAAAGCCTTATCTCCTCTCTACACAAGATCTGAACCTTTTCAAATTATTCCTAACTTTATTCTGACTATGACTCAATTTCCGAAAAATATAAATTATTTTTGATTTTTCAGTACTACTATTTGGCATTCACAGACATTATGATTTTGAATAGCTATAAACAAAGTCCATTAGCATTTGTGAGACACTATGTGTAGTATCAAAAACTACAGAAAGGCTTCTTTCCTAGTCTCAGGTGTATAGCTAAGCTGCAGTTAAAAATAGAAATGTACTTTCTTTTCTGAAGAACTTTTATGTTCCAGACTCCTTAAAAAAACACACTCTTATCTATTCAATGTGCTCACACAAGGTATAGTGTACGTATGGTATACATCTGACTCGGGGTACTACATGTGCACAGAAGACAACCAGAGGTTCAGCCACAGAAAATATCGCTTTTTAAATATTTATGAAAAACATAAACTTATGAGTGTGATGTTATTTTAAGCATACATAATGTTTTTAAATTAATTAGAAATTAACCAATGTGTCAAACAATTCAATTCAAAATTATCTTTAAAAGTATTTAAACAGTGTAGTCTACACTGACAGCACTACTGCATACTGTACAAAGTGCAGATGAGTAATGAATAGCATTAAAGTTTCAGCAGGTGAGGAGCAAGAGGAGGAGGTGCACTGGCTGCTTGCAAGGATGCCCTGGGTTGATTTAATGCACTGCTCGGCTACGAGCAAACCTCACACACGGCTGGGGTGTTAGTTTGCACCAGACGCAGCCTGGCACAATGCACGGGGCTGCTGCTGTATACAATGACAATCTTCCTCCTCATCTGCCTTCTCTGTTACACCTCTCAAGGGGCAGAGAGCAGGAGGGGGTATTCATAGGCACCTGTTTAACTTAAGAGCCTGATTGACAATAGACTGTCTGAACCTCACTGGGCCAACAAAACGCAGCCAAGCATGCACTGCTGGAGCTGAGGCCTTATGCAAGGTCACAAAAAAAGCCGGCCACTTAATCACAATGGTGCTCAAGAGACACGACAATGTCTATGTGTGCAAATAGAGCATAGCAAGTGTTGGCATGCAGTTAATGCTTGTTAATTCACCTTGTGAGCTAATTCGGAAAGAAGTAAGTTATACAGCACAGGAGCATTGAAGTGATATTTGGCTTGTGCTGTGTAACTCCAACTCTTAATTCTGTTAAAAGTCAATGTGTTGTTGGAAAATAAAACAACAATGGCGAGGAGATCATGACCATGTCCTGATACGTTGCTGATTCACAGAAAGATTTAAATGCCTGAGAAACGTCACAGTTGTAAGAGGTGATGAGAGTAATTGTAGACAGCAGTGGCTCATGTTACTACATGTCAGACTTGCAGAGCTACACAACCCAGTCACATTGTTTATAATAAAGTACCTGAATAACATCATGGAAAATCCTGTATACAGCAGGGGTATGTACTGTTTAATTTGTGATAAATAAAAAAAAAGAAGTTTGATTTTCCGTTCCATATTTTCAAGAAACTGTTTACCATCAATTCGGCATGTTTTAATATATCAGAACACATTTCTGCTAAACCTACTGTCAGTTCAACTTGACCACCATGCATCTCTCCACTACGCAAAATGATCTGTGGAAAAGGGCAGACAAAAAGTCAAAGACGAGTGACAACGGCAACGAAAGAAACAAGAAACGGGGGAAAATAGACAGCTGAAAAAACCACATGGGGATTTCCTGAAATAACACTGTGCTCCTCCAACTGATTGGCCTTTAGAGACTGTAAATATATCTTGAGAGCTGCTTTGCATTCATTCATGCTATACATATTCATTTATGCCCAAACTTCAAATCAACATTCAACATTAATCACATTATTCTCTAAAATCTTTAAATACATCCATGACTCTCTCTCTTGCTGGAGCTTATTACAGTCTAAAGAACTATAATAATTGGGATCCACAATAAAGGGGCTTTAAAGGGTTTATTACTGCACTGTGTTTTTCTGAGAAACATCATGTAGTAGTATACTATACATATTATAGTGTTGTGCAAGACTAAGAAAGACAGTTACAGATAAACAGGATTTACAAAGGAATCAGCTGAAAGCTAGGAAACATATTTCCTCTTCAAAGTCACAAAGACTCATTATAACATTTTCCCCTCATTTGCAAATTCTAATGTGGGTTCAAACGGTACATTAGACAAACAAACTTTTGCCAGTTTCACAAATTACAAAGGAACATTTTAATCTTAAAGAAAATTAAAGAATTAATCTGTAACAATCTGTTCAACTGATGTGCATGAAGATGTAAAGTGTTACAAGTCATGGATTTTGTGATCATTGCATTATTCCAGAATTTGCAGTAGTCGTTCTCCTAAAACAAATTCAGAGAACACCTATGGACATGTGCAGGTACAATAAATTACACAGTTGCTTTGTCTGAAGATTTAGAAAATTTGAGCCAACTACAATTTAACAAAATGTACCTTTGTGCTGCAAAGCACTTTTGAATGCATTAAGCTGCAAGAATGCTCTACTGGTTTAAGTCTTTTACAAGATATCTGATACTATTATACAAGGACAAAACATAAACAAAGGTGACCTGATTGTGTTATTTTGGTGAGAGTGCACTATTGTACATGAACACCTGGGACACAACCCTGTACCTAAACACCTTAACAAGATGCAGGTCATCAACAAGACAGAAATTGTAACAAAAATTGTTTAAAGATACTAGGGAAATCTAATCTTCACACACACACACACACACACACACACACACACACACACACACACACACACACACACACACACACACACACACACACACACACACACCAGGCATAACCTGATAATGCAATCATAAATGGTGGCACATACAAACTGCTCCAAGGTTTTCACAAGTATAATTTTTTTCAAGATTAAGATGAACTTTGTTAAATCTGACCTACATTAAAGCTGACAACGAAAACCAGACGATACAAACTCCAGATAAAATCGCATTGTTTGCACTGTCTGATGCATCAACCAGCACTCTTTGCAATAGTATCAGGAATAGTAACATACAATGATGTACAATGATGTAATTTGATGCAGCCCTACAAATGCATGAGCAAACAGAGACATTACAGTATGGAACTTTCATCATAACAAATTTCCTACAGTCTTCCTACAGCACCAACTAAAACATGCCAAAAAATTCATTCAATTACATATTGCACTAAGGGCTACAACAATCTAGCACACACATGGATTTCAAACCCTGTATAGTGCACTACGTCCTTAACATCATTAGAGATTTTACCAGAGTAAGTGTGACATTAACATGTGACATGTGAAGCTTATCATCACATTTATGGAACGTTAGAAACATATACTGCTCATATTATATGGAACTCTCATCAAAATGTCATCTAATGATTAGGTCCAGAGATTCTTATCCCTCTGTTAGGCCACTAATGATTTTTAAAATAGTGTTGCCAATCTCAGAATTTATTTATCTCACCTATTTATTTCTCAGCAGCCTTATTAGTTGATCACTGCTTTTTATGCATGTAGCAGCTAGTTCAGAAATGTTGAAGAATTGCCAAATAAGAATGCTGGCACGTCTGGGATCCTAACTGTGATTCTTTTTTACCAAACATACTAGTTCTTCTTCTCTAATTATATTCATCTGAAGTAAACCGAGCTGATGTTAAAAAAAAAAAAAAATTATAAGGATTGTGAGCAGAAAAAATACATAGGTGAGTGATCTTTTAAGTGATACATAAAAAGAGAGAAAGAGAGAGAGAGAGAGAGAGAGAGAGAGAGAGAGAGCGTGCAAAATGCCATGATGCTGCCATCCACTTTCAAAAGGAAAAAAAAAATCCAGTTTCTGAAACATGAAAATAAGACAAACCCCACAGGCACTCGGATGGGACAGTGCAGATGGAAATAGAATTAGTATTCAGTAACCAGCCTTTAAAGAATCTGAAAGGAGCTACAGTGAGAGTAAAACCTCAGCATGTGAATCACAACAGGAACATTCATTATCTTTCTCTCTTAAAAATATCCCATTGTGATATCCCAAGTGATCCTATTTCCTTCCAGAAATCAGAAGACCATAAACAACATTAGGCAGACTGAATGTCCTTTTTATCTCATTAGAGAAAGCAGACATGTAAATGACCTGCAATAGTGCTATTTTCGAAATCAAAATATTGAGAACCCGCAGCTTTTGCTTGTGCTTTCATGTTCAGGTAGCATTCACCCAGTGTCACAATGTACCGTGTCTCATTAGAAATAGTACACAGTCTCAACTGACACCGGCTTCTCTTGTTTAAAAAGGTAATTAAGTGCAGGTCCTTTGCTGTGCATATAGTACACCGTCACTCTGAATTGCAACCAGTGGGTATAAATAACAGTAGTAAGTTTTGCATATTAGAAAAAACGATAATTTACATAAGCAAACGTTAAGATGACAGTTTCATGATCTGTTTGAGGTTTTTGGATGGCACTAGGCTATAATTTGTATGTGTTTAAAGAAGTGTGTAAATGCAGTTTCAAAGAAGACCTCAAATCTGAAAACGGAAAAAGGAATAAGTTCAGTCAGGTGCCATTGCTGGTAAGCTAATCAAAAGATTACAGCCAGATGGATCAAGAAAGACCAAAGAAGGTGGAGGAAGCAGTTTACACCAATTTTCTTTTTTTACTTGATTAAATACATTAAATAAATGATAAGTGCCTGTGCAGCCAAACAGACTGAAGTAGCCATAAAAATGTTCTCGGACCAATTAGGACAAGGTGATATGAAGACATCGTAATAGCGATGACCCGCTCTTTAAATAGAAAGGTCATTCGTCACTCTGTGGGAAACCTTGTGCAGGAATGTGTCTCTATTAAAGAGGAAAATCCCAACTAGTTTGTAGAAACCATACAAAGTTGAACAAACATTAAATAATTTAATAAGAACTGTTTGTATGATTTGTTAAAGACAGTTTAAAATGATAATGATGCATTTTGGAGTGAAACACCAGAAAAGCAGAATGTCTGGAAATGAAATAATAGAGCTTACTTATGATTTTTACTTTTGCAGTAAAGTTGACCATTAAAATGAGAATGCTAAGTTGATTAGTTACCCATAATTTAGAGAAATGCATGATCTGATCTAAAAGTAAAAATAAAAATAATAAAAACATGCAGCTGCCTTTAACCACTGGCAAAGCAACCCTTATTTTGTTAGTGCCATTTTTTTCAATTCCCTGTTTACCAAACTTATATATTAATATTTATTTAGTTTCATGTCGTATCTGCATCTAGTATCGTGAACACCAAGACAATTATCCTGCTGAATCAAAGGATGACATCAATGTCCCTCTCAGGAGAAATTAAATCATTTCAGTGGAAAAGCTATCTGCCTAAATCAAAAACAAAGAGGTTATGCAGAACTGGACATGGACACCACCCAGCATCTATTAGTGAACTATAACATCACCAGAACACCCACATACAGCATAAAAACATTCATTTCTACACACACAAATCAGCTGCATCCCATCGGTACCACACTGATCACTACATATCTGTAGGGCTTCATTATAACATGCAGTCACACCATATGATGTGTACATAGTTATTGCTATCATTATTTTAAACTGTATTTGTATACTTATATTTGTTTCTTTGTAGCACCTTTTTTGCTCTCAGGTCTTGGTGTTACACCTGTTGCAGCTCTGAGTGTATGTTGTGTTAAAAGGTTCTTTATCCATGCATTAGTTTGTTTTGCTCCGTACAGGTCTTTTTGGAGCGTCTAATACCGATAAAATCATATCATACAAGTGTATCGCGATGTGATATTTCGTGCCATATCGATTACCCCACTTTGTGTGACTATGTATGTGAGTTGTTCTTGAGGAGCTGTGTGTGTGTGTGTGTGTGTGTGTGTGTGTGTGTGTGTGTGTGTGTGTGTGTGTGTGTGTGTGTGTGTGTGTGTGTGTGTGTGTGTGTGTGTGTGTTCACCTCCATAGTGCGGATCTCCTGCTGGGTCAGGTCATTGGACGCTGCGCACTTGGTCCTGAGTCCCTGTAGATTCGAGATGGTGATGTCGATGATGTTCTGAAGAAGTTGGCACTGCTGAAGAGCTGCTGTGTTCGCGCTTTTCCTCTTCACCTGTTTATGTGTAGCCACCATGTTTCCTTCTTTACCATCCATTCCTCAGCATTGGCACTTTTCTGGAAGCCGCACCGCACGCAAACACACACACACACGCTTACTCACTGTTACCGCAAACACATGTTCAAACACCTACAAGGCTACACCCGGCCAGTGAAGATCCACAGCTAAACACGTCCTCCAGGATGAAACTGTTGGGTTGTGCGGTCAGTAAACGGCCATTACACAGACACAAAGCTCAGCTTGGCTCAGCAAGTCTTACTGTCAGTTTGCTCACTCCTGAACCCTCTTCAGTTTCGCTCAGCGACTCGCGGAGGATTTTTTTTTTCTTTCCTCTGTTGTCAGACATTCGGTAGCATCCGTGAGTCGCGGTGCATTGTGTGAAATGGAGTTCTCCATGTGACTTAATAACTCGCTCATCAGATAAGATCAGGGTGTGCTCTTACACTAGAGCAGTATCTGGCAGAGTTTATTCAAACTTCACACAAAGAAAGTATGATCTTTTTAATGCTCCTGCTCAACAATTTTAGCAAAACAAACCAATAAAACATGCGTAGTTTCACACTTTCAAACACTCATGTCATTAGAGCTGTGTTTTATATATATATATATATATATATATATATATATATATATATATATATATATATATATTAGATTAGATTCAACTTTATTACAAGTACAAGGCAACGAAATGCAGTTTGGGTCTAACCAGAGTGCAATAGCAGCAAGTGCAGGATATACAGTGTTTACAAGATTTACATAAATTAAATAAAATGGTATTATAGGACTATAAACAGGACTATATAGGACTATATATGTGTACTATGAACATAATATACAGATGAATATATATGTACTATGAACATAATATATAGATGAATATATGTGTACTATGAGCATAATATATATATATATGATTATATGTGTACTATGAACATAATATACAGATGAATATATATGTACTATGAACATAATATACAGATGAATATATGTGTACTATGAGCATAATATGTATATATGATTATATGTGTACTATGAACATAATATATATATATATATATATATATATGATTATATGTGTACTATGAACATAATATACAGATATATATATATATGTACTATGAACATAATATACAGATGAATATATGTGTACTATGAGCATAATATGTATATATGATTATATGTGTACTATGAACATAATATACAGATGAATATATATGTACTATGAACATAATATACATAATATACATATTTTATATACATAATATATAAAGTATACAATAAAAGTAGGATAAATAAACTCAAAAATAAAGCTTTGAAACAAACAAACAAAAAAAGGCAATGACATTAAACCTGTGAAATATCCATCTGTCATTCATGTTGCTTGTCATGCTAAAGCTACATGTGCGTTGTGGAGACAGATGAGCTGCAATTGTTTTTATGTTTAGTCTCTAAACTAATTGCCTTCACTAACACCACCCATGGCGGTTTATCCACTGGATGAGGTAGGATAAACAGGTATTAACAAACATTACTTTTAAAATGTTGGACATTGGATGAATGTTGGACAAGAACCAAGAGTTCAAACAATGAGAACTGCAAATACATTTATAGTTCTATTAGGGCAGGAATCAACCTGCACCATGCTTGTTTTATGTACATTTGGATCGTGATAATGGGTGGTTCATTAATTATATTAAACGTTCTATCAACTGGTAATTAAAGGACCACACCTGCAGCATCATCATCATCATCAGCTGGTTTATTTTTTTATCCGTTTGAGTGTATGGAAATAAAATGAAGAAGTGAATGGAAGTGATAAGTAAGCATAATCTACACTCTACAACATTTTTGCATCTGAAAAATAAACACTCAATTTCTTTATCAATGGGGCAAATAAAACTTTCCGTTTTTTTTACAGATGAGGGTTCATGTGTATTACTTTTAAAGTGCATTAGTGGTCTTTAAGTTTCAACTACATCCTTTAAATAATGTTTATATTTACATTAATAGTTGTTCGAATAAAAAAAATTACACACTAAAAAGAAAATGACGCATCCTTAGTAGTACCAGCAAGTAAAACTGAAGGCAATAAAATAGGCAGAGCATTTTTGTTTTTTTACTGCTGATTGCCACTGTTGCTCCTTGTTCTGGTGTGGATTGATTTTACTGGATAAAAGATTTTTCAAAGCATAACATTTTAATGTAACCTATAATGCATTAGCTAGGATAATTTATAAATGTTCAATCTACAATCTTAACAGGTTTGTTAACACTTTGTTAACCGTAAATGTGCTGTCCTGGAAGAAACCCTAAATGTTTCTATGTAGAACCCTAAGCAGAGTATTCATCTGACAGAGAGGGTTCCCAGTAGAACCCCTTAGGATATTGGCCAAAGAACTATTAGTGAACTTTTGTTCTTGAGAGTGCAGTAGATATTTGGCAAGTTTTAATTTCAAATAAGGTAGGCATACTAATTATATATAATTGCATTTTAAATGTTAACTATTGTAGATAATAAGTTTCAGAGTAAATGTCAAGGTTTCATAAAGTAAGAAAGAAAAGCAGTAAAGAACCATCAAATTAGGATAAATGCTGAAATCTGCATGCAAACAAATGACAAATAAAGCATTATACGTTTCTGTGATTGTGGTTTTTTGAACATCCGGTGTGTTAGATTAGTGTCAATACTTGAATACCTTTTACAACTTACTGGCAGTTTTGTCACTTTCTCTCTCTCTCTCTCTCTCTCTCTCTCTCTCTCTCTCTCTCTCTCCCTCTCTCTCTCTCTCTCTCTCTCTCTCTCTCTCTCTCTATATATATATATATATATATATATATATATATATATATATATATATATATCATTTACACTCATTATGTCATCAGCACTGCCATACAACATGAAGAGAACAAGTAAAGTGTATTCACTATTGTGTGTGTGTGTGTGTGTGTGTGTGTGTGTGTGTGTGTGTGTGTGTGTGTGTGTGTGTGTGTGTGTGTGTGTCAGAGATAGCAAGCATATTTAGAAAGAAATACTTAAATACTGTACTTAAATGGATTTTTCTGGTATCAGTACTTTACTTCAATGTTGTTTTTTTTTAGACAGCTTTTTACTTTCACTCTTAACATTTTGAAACAAATATCTGTATTTTTTTGAATCTATTTAGTATTAGTTTGAATCTATTTGGCACATAGTTTTCAGCCCATCAACCTATTTCTTGTCATTGCACAGTTTTTCAACCTACCATAACAAACACGGCAGAAGGCAACAAGTATGGGGCTAATTGTTCAGCCTGGATAAATTCATTACATAACACAATTTAATATTACTTTGTATTAATATATTAATATGATGTGAGGTCCAGTTACCAGCGTGAAACTAAAACAGGTAGTAGTATTGGCTACTTTTTTATATGTCAGAACCCAAACTTCTTTACTTTAACTTGAGTGAAAAAGTGTAGTCAGTACTTCATCTTTTACCAGAGTGTTTTGAAACATTAATATCTGTAATTCTACTTGAGTGAAGGATGTGTGTACTTTTGCCAATTTTGCAGTAGGTATGTAGATATTTGTTCATAGATGCTGTCACCTGCACACTTCTGGACTAGGTATGATTTCAGGATTTAATTTTCTGATATGAGATCATAAAATAATAGTAGGCTATAATAAACAGTTAGAAGAAACATGCTGGGGGTGGGGAAAAGCCCTTGCATGAGAACCAGGCTTTCTGTAGCAGGATTCCCACGGGAGCATCATCGTTGCTTAAGCAGCGTGCCAATCTGAGTAAGGGAACATTCTCCTGCATGTGTGTTTAATTAGACTAACATATTCCGTAGTCATTCTTATATCTGAAATGATTCCAGTGTAATAATAAAAAAAAAAAAACGTGTGACACAAAGCCTGTGATTCACAGTTTTTCTGCTTAGGCAAGAAACCTTGAGTACACACCCAAGCCAGCCTGACAGGACCATGATGCTGGCCTAAGGCACATCTTACTGAGAGAGAAGTAAAAGCATGTCGAATCCCATCTTGAATCAACACCCTGAATACCATGAATATTAATACACTTTGTTATTGGTAAAGTTTTAGCTGTCACAGACAAGGTGGACTATGTTCACTTTAACCATAATGCCTTTTGACTTTTGGCTGATAACAACGTGTGACTGGTGCAGCAACACCTATAGTGAGTTTTTTAGCCTGTTCGTCTCTCTTTCCTCCTTGTCTTTACACCCTGCTCAAACAGATCAGGTTTCAAAGCTTCACATTTCATGCTATTATCACCCTCAACACTGTCATGCTTGTTAACTGACTGAGCCAAGCCTCAGTGTAAATGCCATACATGTACAATAAAACAGTACCATATCTACATTCTGCAACCTAGAATCCAGCTGTTGCTGTGGACTCTACTTTTGGCATTGGATTTCTAATTATTTTGACACTGCAAATCACTGGAAAATGGTGAGTGAGAAAAGAAGCCATTGTAGTGTGTGAACAACACACAACTTCTAAGTGCTCACAGGAACAGCAAAGTTACAGCATCAACCAACACATTAGCACTAGAACCACTAAGCATGCTGCAAAGACATTTCATGTGTTTCAGAGAAGACTGATCTTTTCATTTTAGCACAAATACAGTGAGACTGGCTTCTGCTGCAGCATGGGGTCAGGGGCAGTATATTAGTAACTTATTTTTATATAGAAAGATACATGTAATTGGTGGTAATGTGGAATTAATCTAGAATCTATGTTCTAAGAAATATATATATATGATAACAAAGGTTTGTGTACATTTTTATTACTTTAAAAGAAAATATATAAATGTGATCAAAAAGATTATTAAAATAAACTATTCAAGTGGTATTTTTTAAATCATCTTTGGTGTAATGTTTAGAACGAATTAACAATACTGAGTGTGAAGGTGTCGCCACCTGCTGGGCATCACAGCACACAGACACACACACACACACACACACACACGTGATGTGCATGTTTTTGTGCAGTTTAATTTTATGGCTATACAGTATGTGATACTAACTACAGTATGGGGAATTTTACCCTTCATCATGCCATTTTTTTTATTACCTACTAGCATTCTTCCTTAATAACTTTCTAATCTTATATACTGCCCCAATATTATATACAAGAACAATCTTCTGTTTGAGATTCAAGAGTATTATACATTTACTATGGCCAAATCATTCGCCTCGTTTTGTCTTTTCTTAACCGTGTTATATGTATAATGACGTTATATTTTAGTACTCTGTAATATATTTTATTCAAATATAAAATATAATAAGCTTAAAATAAAATAACTGCAAAATTAGTAAAGGTAGAGAGGATGATTAAATAAAATATATATATTTTTTTTTTATTAAAGATTTTTTGTATTATTTTTTCCAAGGATTACTTGGCACTTAAACGACTAAAAAAAATAAAGCGTCAGGAAAAAAAATAGCTTCAAATGTACTCTTTTAAACAATACAAAAATTGTCATTTTATACAGAATTTGAGAGAGAAAATCTGTTGTCAGTACAGGAAATGCCTCTGTAATCCATTGCAACAACAGTTAGAAACAGGAAGTGTGGACAATTGTAGGAAACCCAAGTAAAACCAAGAATTGTGAACAATGTTTTCCATATCTGCATTTCAGAATGTAGAATATAAATATAATTTTGGAGGGAATTGTCCCAAAGGCTCTACTTCAGGCTCTCAGTATGAACTCATTCCAAACTGTCGTGGTCATGTATGCTTTTAAACCTGTATGACAGCAAACAGGCGATGATTAATATTTCATAACCTGTCAGTCTGTTAACTGTTATCTGTAACTTTTGCAGTCAAATGTTCTGGAACATTCTGTATCAGTTTGTGACCTGCGTTTAGATCATCTACCCTCACAAGTTATGACAACAATCTTCCAGCTGATAAGAAGCTATTCAAAGTGCAACTTAACTTTTAGAAACTAGCTTTGACATTATAACAATAATAACAATAATAATGAGTTAGTTGTTTAATATTTTTGGTGCGGGATATTTCAATTGCTTTTTTTTTTTATAAAGAAATTAATGTTGAAAGGAATGAAAAGATGATAATGCCTTGTTAATGACATTGAAAATGTAACTAAAGAGTCTCATCGTATTAAAATTGTCTGTAGTTGTTTGGTGCAAGATGTATCTGGTCCTAAAAATAATAAACAAAATTTAAAAAGAGTAATATTAATCTTAGTAAAATAGGCATGCATGGTATATTCCTCCTTTGTCACAACCTTACAGGCAGCTTTCAATAAAAAGAACAAACAACAAAACAAAACATGGAATGTATTATGTCATTTAAATGCAGGGAAAAAAAAGTGTTGCTAGAGTGAAGTTTGAACACTATACTTCTATACACTATGGAAGAGTAGAGCTTCCTGTTGGGTTTCGGTTATGAAACAAGCAAGGAATGAACTGGTGAGACGTTAATGTATCCGAGATCCTTATCTGGGCCCCTCTGGAAAACAGCTCAGCTGTGGAATCTCACAATGCTACTCATGCACACATGGAAAAATGTATTAGCGTCCCACTGCAGGAAATAACATACCAAAATACTGCATAGGTGGCATCTGTTCCCCCAGTGAACTGATTTCAGTATACAAGCCATTCTGGGTATTTTAAACTGTTGAAAGTGAACAGAACCCTCCACGCCCAGCTTTAAATTAGCTGATTTTAAATGAGACAGACCAATTTAAAAACAAGCCTTTATTTAACTACAAAATGCACAAGAAAAAAAAATATTATACAAAACCAAAACCGTACATTCTTATGACTACTCCAGTTCTATTGTGAACAAGATCATTGGAAATGATTGCACTGTACAACGCAAGTCTATGTATCAGAAAAGTGCGCTACCGCATGCAATCAGCTGATAATACAGAATTTCTCTGGTACGGTTATGATGCAGAAGGCTTAAGCACAAAAAAAACAGGCAAGTGTTCATACGTTTCAAGTTTTAGCCAGAAATAGAAGAAAGAGGAAAAATAATACTTGGTGCCATAAATACAAGAAAGAACCCTATGGGATCTTTGGCATCAGCTCCAATGGTTACAACGAATAGTTTATTGCTAAGATTCTTTGTCCGCACATAAAAAAAAAGGTAACCATTTCAAAAAACGCAACCATTCTTCATTCACTGAGCATGTACCTCTCACACTTTCTCCTTAATCAGAAGCTACAATGGGCCAAAGGATATTATCAACAGTTATACCACTAACTCAAACTGCATGTAAACACTTAGCCTCCAACAGATTGTACTTATGCCAAGTACAACGTACTGGCTGTACTCAGGAGGTAGAGAACTACTCACATTGCAAAACCCCAAAAGAGGCTAAAACATAGGATAGCGTTTTAATTGTGCTGTTCAACACCTGACAAGCACCAGAGCTTTTAAATATAATATAAATATTGGTAGCCCATTACCCTTTCAAAAGTAGCGTCAGTTTGGAGGAAGAGTGTATGTTAGTGCTTTTGCTAGTGAATACCCCATATCTTCCTCTTCTGTTGTACAGCCATTTCAGAGTAAAGCCACATTCTCTGGATTTTCACAGCAGGAGCATTATACATATATAAAAAGCAACACAAACATCACATTTTTAGATTCAGCAAAGAAAGAGTGAAAAAACAAAAACATAGAAAAGCAAATTTAGATATATCATATATACATACATTTACACATGCACACAACTTTTCTTTACAAAATGTATGTACACAAAAATTCGAAAGAAAAATTAACTCCATCATTACATTGTCAGGGAGATACGGAGGTTGATAAAAAGGCTGTTAATGAGGCAGCGTCTGGATGTGAATATACAGCACAAGAGATTTCTGCTGCTATTGAGGCACACTAAAGAGAGGCACTGCCTAGATCCCTGATCTCCTAAATTCTTCTCGAACCTAGATCTTACACACGCGCGCCACTGAAACGCCGTTTTCGAACATTTCTTCTCGTTTGTTCATCTCCCTCCACCACACACCGATATATATATGAAAGAAAAACCCACTTCAGGTCAACTAAAATCATTTACATCTCATGTGCAAAAGAAGACATTACAGCTTTCTCATAACAAGTTTCATCATAGGTTTTTGCACAAGAAGTTGTGCCAGGAAAAAAAGTGACTGATGATAAGACTGTCTAAAGGCCACTTGCTGAAATAGGTGAAAGAGCAAATGAGAAGTCTTAGGGTTTAGGGGAAAAAAAAAAAAAAAATACTGACAGGAAAAATGCAAGCAGCATTAAAACATACAAAACTTTGAAGCAGTGACGTCAAGTATAGCTGGTGGGCTATCAACAGATCACTGCACTCCCCCCTCCTTCTTTGTGGGGCTTTTTGGTATGTTTTTATTCAGTCTTCAACACCAATAGCCCAATCTTTCTTACTGATTTAACAGTGTGCTGTGACATGCATCCTGGACTAGAAGCTTCTGTAGGCTAGGTAGTCTTGCATGCATTGAGGGACAGACAGTGCATAGACCTGCTGTGTGGACAGCACTCTTCGCAGTGCCATGCGACACAAATGCTGCAGACTGGAAATGCTGCGAGGACATGTCCAAAAATGAACGCTGCCATCACGTGAACTAAAAAAAAAATAGAGAAATTGATCAACTCCAAAGTGTATAGATTTTGGAAATCTGAATTAATGTAATTTTTTTTTTAAATAATTATTTACACAAATATTCTAATTAACAGCCCATAATTTTCAGTGGCTAGCTGGGTCTACTACTCCAATACTATACTTGCATTTAAGATTTTAATGACATTACAAATTACATGATGTTGCTTCTGAAAAAAGCCTGCAGGCAAAGCTTGCTAAGCCAAAACACAAATGAGGAAACACTGATTCTTCACCTAATACCTTGAAGTCAAATACCTGAATGGGAAAAAACGATCATGCAACGACGACACTCGGCAGAGTAAAAACTCACCCAGCAGCTAAAACGCTTCCATCTGGAGAGAATGCACAGCAGAGGCCATTTGTGATTGAGGCAACAGCCTGGGGAGAGTTCTCATCGATGCTCCAAAATCGTATCAACCTGGCCGAAGAACATAGGCTATGTTTAGAGCTTGAATAAAATCCACATCTTTATTATGTAGTTTTCTACATTACATTACAAGTGATTATCTACAGTGCATTCAATCATAGATTAATAGAGGACTGGGGCAGGTAATAAAAAAAAAAAAAAAAAAAATTATCTTCCATTTTACGACAAGATTTTCGCCTTAATAGAACATGACCTTATTAAGTTAATCTTTTCTGCATGCACAGTTGATACAGGAAATAAAATCTGAACCCTCCATTAATATCAGCATTGATCTGCATGCTGCACTTTTGACTCCAGATATACATGCTGAAAAATTACTTTTTATGGAATGAGTTTGTAACTAACACTTAACCTCTCAGCCAGAAACCGAGCCACACCCCTATACTCCGCCCCTCAAACAACTCCCCCACAGCCAGCCAATAACAAGCTGAGCAGAATCTTGGCACCGCTACATGATTAATAGCAGTCACGTGAGGAACATGTGATCTCTCCCAGGGAGAGGCCCAAACACAAACCCTCTCATAGGAGCAAGTTATTATTTAGTGCTTCAGGGGTTTAAATGCTTTCAAACTTAAAGGAGAATACAAAGGATTTTTTTGTTTAAAAAGTAAGAAACTTTACTAAATGAAATACTAAATACATTTACCTGTCATCAGTGATGCTGGCTATATGGCGACCATCATGACAAAAGGCCACAGAGCGAACCCAGCGGTCATTTGCTCCACCCGCAAATATAGGTGAAGGAGGAGGGAAGAGGTGCCTTTAGGGGAAAAAGAGGAGAAACTTGAGTAGCTGGTACAAAGAAGGAAGAAAAAGGTTATAGTAAAAAATAATCTAAACGGCATTTATAATAAGTCGTACCCTAACTCATGCAATATAGTGGCAGTGTGGGGATCCCACACTATGACACGAGTGTCATAGGAAGCTGTGGCCAGCAAGGCTCCATCAGGAGAAAACTCACAGGACACCACATCATTATGGTGTCCCTCCAGCTTACGAATCATTGTGTACTTGTCCATGTTCCACAGGAACACCTGTAAGGTAAAACGGATACTGGTTATAGTCCTATGTCCCTGTACTGCTGAACACAGGAGATATACCATACCACAGGTTGACAATGACTTACAATTAAGCTCAAATTAAGACAAAATGTGCTCAGTGCCATTTTTCTTTAACATTACACAGTATAGTAAACACAAAAGAATTAAAAAAAAGTTAGCACATGCCATTCATACAGCAAGGCATTGTTTAAAATCAATGGACAATCAAACTCTACATTTGTAACTGTTACAACTTGCATAATACATGAGAAAATTATGTATAACTTTATAAAAAAATTCTAAGTTAAATCTTGAATAGTATTACTACTTATTACAAAAAAATCTTCAGTTAAATTTCCATTCAAAAAATGTAAAAAGGCTAAAAGTGATATACAAAAAAAAATATATATACAAACAAGCAGTAACTTAAGGTAACATAATGTTACTCCACTGGTATCTCCTTTTCAGAGTTTTAGTTCACTTGAGTTTACAATAGGCTTGCACCGTGCCGGCAGAGGCCTACGAGGAGAGACAGATACTGAAAGAGAAGAGAACATTTGATGGCCAAAAGATTGACGCTTTTGGCAAACAACATACAGCAGCAAAAAGCATGATCAGTGCAAACTCGTAACATCAAAATTTGCCATGTGCTTCTCTACAGATAGTTTTGCTCCAGAACAATGTCCCAGTTCAGTTTTTTGACCATATTAGAAAACACCAATTTTTCCAGCATTTAAAATACTGTTACTAGATGACATTTTGTTTTGAAGGTATTGCTCTTGAGCAAAAGTGTAAATTTGATTACAAGTGCCAGTGTCCAAACTATAACTGAAAAAATACTTTGTTAGTGTGGGTTACCCAAACAGTACATGTATTTTGACTAAGTTTTCCCACCCCTACATAGCACCATGAGATGAAAGGGCTCCAGTGTCCAAAATCCCAGCATGCTTTTTAAACTTGGGCAGAGCTTGACGTGCAGCTGGAAGAGCCAAAATTATATTAAATTTTAGCAGAAGGTCCGTCTGGCGGTAAAGAAATTTCTGGCGCCAAGCGGGTTACAAATTAGTACAGTTTCCCCAACAGCCTTTAGCACTTATACATCTGCTGCCAGCATCAAGCCAAAAAAAATACATTGAAATTTTCCAGGCTGTTTATGCTTTATTGTACTTTTGATTTACAAAGAACTTAAAAAAAATCATTCATGGGGAACTGAAATACACTGGCCATGTGATCATTTCGCAGCAATTAAAATTATTTCTAATGTCACAACAGCAGATGGCCTATCAAGGCACTAAGAGCCCTTTCATACTTCACAGACGCCAGCAATGTGCTACGCCCTACACCAATAACTAATATTTAAGGATCTGAAGTTGATCAGCAGAGGACTGCACTGGCCCACAAATCTGCAACTAACGTGTGCCTGTTAATATTTGTTTAAGTTCTACTTTCCAGAATCCTACAGATATAGAAAGACACATGAGGATCAGCTCAGGTTGACAGAGGGGGAATTCAAGAGGAGGGACAAGTGAAGGTAACGAAGTTACAATTAATGAATAAAAAGTAAAATGTTGTAGAAGGAATAGTTTTTGGGGGGTAAGGAGTTACTACAATTTAAACCAACTCTTGTTGGATATTCTGAAGAATACAATAAAGGGAGCATTAACTGCAACAGCAGATGTAGACAGATGGAGCAAAACCTACGTGCAGGAAGCCCCTGCGGCCAGGAGCACGGAGGCCCCTGGGGCGTGGGCACGGGCACATGAGCGTCCAGCAGGGATGCGCGATGGCAGCCGTGCCCCGCATACTTCCCTTCAATACCACTCATACACAGAGCTCTGCCTCCACCTGGGACAGGGAAAGCAAGACACTTATAGACACACACAACCGGAAGGTACAACGACTGCAGACTGCTCATGGAAGATGAGTAGCCTAGCTCTCAGACCAGAAGCATCTGAGGTGTTGTGGCCAGCACATTAGTCATGTGTTCCTCTGCCACCTATTTAAAAATAATCAATGCCATAAGGGCTCAGCAGGCTAGGTCCATTAATGCAGTCGGGAAAAAAAAAATTCTAATTGTTAGATGAAGAGACAGCAAATGAATAGCACACCATTTAGCTTTTTAGAATAATCCTACCATAGACATTATTTACACCGAACTCTGAAGAGATGGTTTTCTAGAAGAAACTGACACTAAGGCCATTGCGATATAGCATTTCTGCATTCAGGTTGCTTAATATGCACAATGTCAGTCACACAACAAAACAAAAGAAAACAAAAAGCTGCATCAAGTATAAAACTTTAGGCATGGCTGTAAAAGCTGATTATGACACCGAGCATTTTGTGCATATCCAATTTAAAATCTCATTGATTCATCATTCATCTTGTTACAAACAATAAAACACAGTCAAAAAGTTAGAAGGGATTCAGAAGTACATACCGCTTTGCCGGCACCCACGGAGCACAGCACTGATGAGTCTGGGGAGAAGGCACTGCAGTAGACCCAGTTTTGATGCCCACGCAGCACTTTCACCATGTTACCTTAAGTGGCAAAAAAAAAAAAAAAAAAATCAGGACTGTGACCTGGCTTAGCACAGCATTAAGCACATACTGTGCTCAAACGCTTTATGCGTGGTCTGTGTATTTTATGGCTTCCCTCTATTTTCATAGTTACATCTAAACAAAGTTTAATATGCTAATTAGAAGTCGAACAGTGAATCTCATGACGCCTTGAGTTAGAGCTGTTTCGTAAACTTAACCTTGTTCCATTTACTTGTTCCAAAACAATGGAAATAGAAAAGAGCTTATGAAATATGGTGCATATTATATTGGTGAGTTTCTGCAGGAAAACGAGGGGATAAAAAAAATTCCATGTGAGGTAATAATTGGCATGCCTAGTTAATACATTACAGACATGTGAATTGTTAACTGGCACATAAAAAACAAACAATTGCCTTTCCAAGTTTAAAAGATAGGAAACCGGTCAAGGGCTTCCAGTAACTTCTTACCATCGTCCTTGAGGTCCCACACACGCAATGTCTTGTCTCTGGAAGCAGACACCAGCACAAGACTGCCATCTGGTGCAAACGTTAGATCCCGAACAATGTCTGTGTGATCCATAAGATTCAACAAAAGTTTTCCTGCACAGAGAAAAAACAAGTCGCCATTAGACAGAAAATAGGGGTAAAATTAACGGTAACTGCACACTTAGGCAAGCATTGTTTACTGTACAAAGTTCACAACAATTCCTTCCCCCTAAAAGGAAAGAAAAATCAATATTTTTAGTGCACTGAATTTGAACAATATAGTCAAATACTTCAGCAATAAGAGAAAAGATTATTGCTACTAGAGATTATAACTGTAAACCTTCATCCATACAGGTTATGCACAGCTCTCACTAGCTATAGAATGCATTGAGGACACACCTCTGCCTTATTTCTCTTAATAGCTTTGGGTAAATAAGGATTGTGCTTAAATGCTGTCAATCTAATACACATTAAATCCATATAATTGGGCTATGGCTTAAGTAATACCATCTATTCAGTTTTTGACAACCACAAAATTTAGGTGTGTACAATATTTCCTGGCAATTTACTACAGTCAAATGCTGTCAGGCTTCTGAAACACTATACAATAAATCCCTGTACAACACAAACATAGTAAGCTCAAAGAGAATGAGATCCTCAATTAAGAGTGTATAAGCAGTGAATCTCTGGGAAGGCAAAAAAGGTAAAGGTGTTTTCTGTTAAAGCAATAAGTGCAGTCACTCATACACTCAAACCACCCAATAGCAGCACAGAGCCAGGGTTCCTCTGCAAATATTTATCACCTACCAATGAAAACACTGTTCAACTGGCAGGCATTTAATAACTACCTTTGCAAACATTCCATTTTTATATAAACAGTCTCCCATCTTTACACATGCATTCAATTAAAAGGAAAAGTCACCATCAGTGCATACTAGACACTGTTTAATGAATTTTGTATAATGCCATGTATAACAGAACCATAGAAGGAAAAAATCATGACCTATAAATAAAGCATTCCAAAACTCTAATTTGCTCTCTACTGGAAAAAGGAAAGCTACGTGCAGGAACAGGCAGCTGATTTCACTTCAGTCAACTAAACATAGCTGGGGCAAAACTATAAATATTCTAGAACAACATTTAGAGAAAGGCTCTTACTTTTGAGGGCCATTAACAATTCCTCAGTTTATAAGTGTAAAATTCTCACCTGTATACACGTCCCATATTTTGATGCGGCCGTTGTTGAGGCCAGTAGCCAGGAGTAACTGGTCTTGGCCGAATTTAAAGCGGTGCCACTCAATATTCTCACAGCGGCTTTGTTTTTCGGGAACAGACGAGCCAAATGCCAGCCCCCAAACAATGTCCCCACAGTCGATGGTGTGTTCTCTGGGCTCACCGGGCACCAGGACACCGTCGCTACCTTGCCGAGACAAGCGTCTGGGTCCGGCGCCATTTAGCCACTCCTCCTTTCTCACAGAGCTAAAACAGAGAGTCAAGAATAAGACAAAGGATTACTGTTTGGTATAATGAGTATGCAGCCACATGCTCCAGTTCATCAAATGCATCATGATTAGCAGGGGAAAAAAAAGAATTATAATAAGCAGCCTATAAATAACATTTAGATAAATTTGTTGACAAATTAATATACGATACCTTTTTTTTTTTTTTTACCAGATTTAATGAAATCTACATGTACCATTTAATCAAAATAAAATCACTAATTTATTGTAAAGGACCTGAATCTTCTTTATCCGATGTACATTACAGGTTAGACATTTTATTTACTTTTTCTACATTTTTTATAAAAAAAGAAAGAAAAAAATAACCCCAGGAAAAAACTGATCAGGAGTTGCATCAGAAATGCATATTCATCATGAGTAAGATCTTTCCCTAATGCACCAATGAACTCTTGTACACATCGCAGACTGAACAAGGAACTCTTTTTTTTTTTTTCTTCCTCTCCCCCCACATTCACATATATATTCACATATATTACAAAGAACTATTGTGTGGAGTTCATTTTTTACCAAAAAGACAGCAACAAAACAGCACCTTTACTGAGAATATTCACTCAGTCCAGATAAGTGCATACACGAGCCATTTAAATTCTCTACACTAAAAATACATTCAGTTGAATTTGTACTGGGATTTTTGTTTCATGCGAGACTCAGAGTAACCTTGCACTTTCATATTTTGTGGCAGATGGAAAGTTTCAGGCCGATCAGGGCTTTCCATCTGCCACAAAATATGAAAGTGCAAGGTTATTCTAAGTATATTCTTTTATTCAATAAGTCACATAAAAAAGGAAGGAAAAAAAAAAAGTACAAATTCAACTGAATTTATTCTATTGACCTAAATACGGGACAACCGACAACAGACGCCACTCTGTCGTACATTCCTGGCAAGGGGGGTTGTTTTGCTTTGCGCTGATAAAAAACTATGTGCCACACCTTGTTAAAAAATTAGCTGAATTCTTTACTTGTTAACACGGCTCTTGGTAAATCTTCAACACACCCACAACAAAACCTACCTGCACAAGGCTGAAAAACTTTGAGATACCAGCCAGTCTTTGTCAGCAGACGACTGGTTACAACTCAACCATATTAATAAAAGCATGAAACTTGACAACTTCACTATTCTTTAATAAGGGAGAAAAAGCTGCATGTAAATACTCACAAGCTGCTCATGCATTTTGACCAAGGTAAGAGTCGTACAATTCGATGCCCTTGCGACCAAGCAAAGTAGGAACCATCAGGAGCAAAAGCCACAGTCCACGTCTCCCGTCCAGACTTCTGGTCAAAGGGAGCCACAGGAGCTAATAGTTCTCCAATAAACTTAGCTTTAGCTAGAAGAAAAAAAAAAAAAAAAAAAAAAAAAGGATGAACGTGGATATCTGACAGCATTTGCCATGTCTCTGGGAGTGGTAATCTTGAATCAGTCCCCTCCCTATACTTTATTATCTTGAATTACCTGTTTCTATATTAAAAAGATTTGAGTTACACATGGGACAGGGGATCAGTTCTTTAAGTATAAATATTTATATGAAAACTAGATCATGTTCTCTTTTACAGCAAGTAAACCAAAAGGAGTTTCCGGGTTGTAAGCATTCAAAACTGATTATGGTAAGAACGGGAAGATTTGTTAGGTTTCAGATAAACAAAAAAACTGGATCGAAATGATCGTTTATATGATATGAAAGATAACACGTGAGATGTTTATTTGAGTTAATTATTATCACTGGGCTTCCGGTGTCGGATAAACACTCGGTTATGAGTCATCCTGCTCCAACCCCAAATAGCCAACTCACACACACACACACACACACACACACACACAAACGTGTTTGAATTTGGTTTAAATCCAAATCATGAGAATTAAAAACAAACAGACAAAATCCCCAATGTAAAAAAGATATATATATATATATATATATATATATATATATATATATATATACACACATATATACACACATATATACACACACACATACATACACACACACACACACACACACACACACACACACACACACACACACACATATATATATATATTTATATATAAATAGACTTTTAGCTATACATCATGTAAAACTCTACACTACTCCGCTAAAAATAGGGGAAAAACCCACATACATTAAAAGGTAAATATATAAACAAACTGATTACTTTAAAAAAAAAAAAAAAAAAGGCCCTTCCCCCATCCATAATACAGACCGGAGGGGGAATGTGCAAAAAAAAAAAAAAATTTTACAAAACCAGGTTTGTTTACTCACCTATTTCGTTTTCTTTAACACAATCTGGGAAGCTTGCCATCTAAATTATAACGCGACTCTAATCAGCGCCTGTTAGATGATTGAGATTAAGCGGGCGGTGAGTGACGGTAATGAAACCCTCTCAAAAAGCCGGAATGAGCGAGCTAGTTTAGAGCTATGCTAGCACAACAATATACTTCTACACGCAAAAAACGTATTCTGGACAGTTTGCGTTGGAAAATGCAGGACAACTGGAAAAAAAAATACACGAAAAGAACAGAACGTGTATATCTACGTCCACCACTTTCAGTTTCCACGACACTATGAGAGACTACGTTTGTAAACTCTGGATTATAATGGCCGCTACACCGGAGGGACGGTTACTATGGAAGTACGTCAGCAAATAAGCCGTGGCTCCGCCCACCGACTCGTTCGAAGGCCCAAAAGCGAGCTTGTGATTGGTCAGAAGTGCTGAACGTGGTTAAACGCACGTACTGGGCGGCCATTATTACATAGCTGAAGTTGAATTGGAAGGATATTTTTTTCTCTGCTGGTAAAAAGTTGATTTTTAATGGTCCGTGTATCTTCTGCTCACTTAATTCTCCTTTTAGAAAAAGAACGTGAAAAATGAAAAAAAAAAGGACAGTTCTTTTTATTTTCTTCTAATACTCCAGAACCAAACTACGTAAAAACAAGTAGTTAAACATTTTCGTAAACTTTCTTTTATAAATCTGAATTTTGTTAAAATTATATATATATATATATATATATATATATATATATATATATATATATATATATATATATATATATATATACACACATACACTGCCTTCGAACTGCTTGTTCGAGCTTATCGGGGTGAAACTGGCCTCAAATTCAATATGTCAAACAAATCAATTACAAACCTGCTGTTCCAGCAGAATGAAGAAATACAACAGCTTCTGTATAACAATAATAAAACAAGCACACGTTATTATGACATTCTGGATATTTAGAATGAAAGCATTTGTATTAAGATTTTCTGCTGCTCTGGACACCAGGTCAGACTTCACACAGCCAGCCTGGGGTTAAAGCTTTCCCCATACAAAATAAGTTAATAACCAAAGTATTAACAAGTAAGTAATTCGCAAAGCCAATCTAATTAAACTAAAATTAAATAATAATAAAAGTATAAAAAAATATTACCTGCATTAAATACATATATTTAAAAAAATGCTGCTTTTATAAGTCATGTTATTTTGTATTTGTTTTGAAAAACGTTATATTTAAAAAAAAAAAAAAAAAAAAAAGATTAGGCGTCAGAAGATACTAAATATTTCCCACAGCTGTTTTGTATTTAAGATTTGTCTAGAAAATTCTAGCAAAGAATCCAAACCGAGGATACATTTTTATGTGACTGCAGGCCCCCTACTGGTCGGACTTTGTAAAGACAAAATACATGCAAACGTGTAAAAATGATTTCTGAGATACAGTGCTGTGAAAAAGTGTTTGTCCCCTTCCTGATTTCTTATTTATTTGCATGTTTGTCACACTTTAATGTTTCAGATCATTAAATCATTTGCACACAATGCACTTTTTGTGGCGAGGACACTTACTAATCCCATTTCTGTGTTTTCTGTGATTGTTGTTGTATGTAGCACCAGGGTTCAGGAGGAACGTTGTTTCATTTCACCGTGTACTGCGTCAGCTATATATGGTTGAAATTACAATAAAAGCTTCTTGACTTCTTGAAACTACTATAAATATTAGTAAAATATATCACAAGTAAACACAACATGCAGTTTTAAAATAAAGGTTTTTATTATTGTGGGACAACAAAATCCAAAACTACTGTGAAAAAGTGTTTGCCCCCTAAACCTAATAACTGGTTGGGCCACCCTTATCAGCAACAACTGCAATCAAGCGTTTGCGATAACTTGTAACAGTAAGTCTGTTACAGCGCTGTGGAGGAATTTCGGTCCACTCCTCTATGCAGAATTGTTGTAATTCAGCCACATTGGATGGTTTTCGAGCATGAACTGCCTTTTTAAGGTCATGCCACAGCATCTCAGTAGGATTTAGGTCAGGACTTTGACCAGGCCACTCCAAAGACTTCATTTTGTTTTTCTTCAGCCATTTAGAGGTGGACTTGCTGGTGTGTTTTGGATCATTGTCCTGCTGCAGAACCCAAGTTCGCTTTCGCTTAAGGTCACAAACAGATGGCCGGACATTCTTCATCAGGATTATTTGGTATACAGCACAATTTATGGTTCCATTTATAACAGCAAGTCTTTCAGGTCCTGAAGCAGCAAAACTGCCCCAGACCATCACAAAGACCATTTTACGCCAGACGTAATGGGGGACACACCTTCCAAAAAGTTAAACTTTTGTCTCGTATTTCCCCAAAAGTCTTGGGGATCTTTAAGATGTTTTCTGGCAAAACTGAGACGAGCCTTTGTTCTTTTTGCTCAGCAGCGGTTTTCATCTTGGAACTCTGGCATGCAGATTATTTTTGCCCAGTCTCTTTCTTATGGTGGCGTCATGAACACTGACCTTAACTGAGGCAAGTGAGGCCTGCAGTTTTTGGATTTTGTTGTGGGATCTTTTGTGACCTCTTGAATGAGTGGTCGTTGTGCTCTTGGGGTAATTTTGGTCAGGCGGCCACTCCTGGGAAGGTTATCCACTGTTCTATGTTTTTGTTATTTGTGAATAATGGCTCTCACTGTGGTTCACTGGAGTCACAAAGCTTTAGAAATGGCTTTATAACCTTTTCCAGACTGATAGATCGCAATTACTTTCTTTCTCATTTGTTTCTGAATTTCTTTGGATCTTGGCATAGTGTCTAGCTTTTGAGGATCTTTTGGTCTACTTCACTTTGTCAGGCAGGTCCTAATTAAGAGATTTCTTGATTGTGAACAGGTGTGGCTGTAATCAGGCCTGGGTGTGGCTAGAGAAATTGAACTTAGGTGTGATAAACCACCGTTTTAAAAGGGAAGCAAACACTTTTTCACACAGGGCCATGTGGTTTTGGATTTAGTTTTCCCGCAATTATAAAAAAACTTCATTCAAAAACTGTATAATGTGTTCACTTGTGTTATCTTTTACTAATATTTCAATTAGTTTGATGATCTTAAACAGTGAAGTGAGACAAACATGCAAATAAATAACCACTGTATATTAAAGTACATGTCGCAATGTTTGTAGACACCTACATGTGAGCCTTTTTCCGTCTGTTGCCACAAAGTTGGAAGTACACAATTGTATAAGATGCCTTAAAAATAATGACACAGCAGAACAACGTATAACAATTTTATTCCTTTTAAATAACTAATCAATGTAACATGATTGTAAGAAAACTTTAGATGCGGAGAGAGATGGGTTACAGAATCATTACTCTTATTAGTAGGGCAAATACAGTCAATGTCTTAGAAATAATGGTATCTTCCATAATAATAATAAAATAATAAGTTTACATTACAAGTTAAATTTACTAACCTAGTTTAACATTAAGAAAATATTCCATCTAATCTGATAAAAATGTAACACTCCAAGATTACACTGTACTGTTCAATACACCACTCATCACTGCACAACTTTTAACCCTCTGTAAGCTTCCTTAATGAAGACCAAACATAACTTTGGTGAGAAATTAGGCATGAATTCAAGAACATACCAGAATGAAAAGAAAAAAATAACATCTCGGATAAGACAAGAATCCTTAAATATTGACAATATATATATGTATATTAAAAAAACCTTTTGGTTAGATTACTGTTTTTATTGCATTATGAAGCAAATCTGACCAAGCTACATTAAGCTTTCAAACTGCTGTCTTTACTATTCACTTTTCTGTCCATTTAAGCTGTTCTTGTACCAAAATGGTCAAATAAGAGCAAGTTCCCTGAGAGATTAAATGTGTGAGAATGAACAGGTAATTTAGGAGATTAACTGAATTAATGTAAATTTATGGTCACACAGTGAGGTGTAACAAACAAGTATAATGCTACGAGTGTGGCAAAAATGGTGGCCTGCTTCCAAAAGACAAAACCTTTGAAGTGAAAAATGCGAGAAAATTATTGTAATAAAGAATGAAATCCTCAGCACTCCTTGAAATTACTTTTTAAAGAAAAGAGAAAAAAACAAAAACAAGTAAACATTTATTTGATACTCTACTTCTTAAAAACGTCAAAGAAAATGTAAAAATGTCCTAAATGATTTTTTCCACAGTGTCCTACCCCTATTTCAAGAGGTCCTGAATTGAAAATTCTAACATGTTAAGTATCACATAGGAATTTAATATGATTTTTGTGTTTAGTTTATTAACTCACATCTCATGAATGAAAACTAAAGCGTAAAGATCATGGAAAATGCTGGACTGTGCAATGCCTTATATGGCTTGAAATGGAGAAACCTAATATTTAGAACCAGTAATAATAGAATAAAAGTCCAAACTCTGTTTAGAAAAAAATGTTCTCTGTTTTAAAAAAAAGAAGAAGAAGAAGAAGAAAAAAAAGACACCTTGTTACATTTACTAATAATCCATTGCATATTAGCACAAAATACAATTTATTTAAATTCCTGTGATGCTACTCAGGAACAACTTAATGGAGAACACAGAACTTGCTATGCTATCAAAAACTGAAATACAAACCAAGTGTAGAAGGTCACATTTTCTTAATCTTCCTTAAGAATAAAATCACACAGCTCAAAAAAAATTTAAATCATAGTCAAATAACACCACCACATTACACTAACATCATGGTACTTGCAACTCGTTCTGTGCACCCAACATCTCAGCATAAGGGTCAGGATATCCTAAACCCAACAGTCTAAAAACAAACAAAAAAAACCAAAACACCTCTAACTTGCTAAACCCATTAATACTGGCTTTTTCTTTGTGAGCTTTCCTTTAAGAAAACTACAAAAGACATTTAACAGGATTATGAAATGCAAGTGGCAGTGCAAGTAGAAGTCCATTCACAGATTGTTGCCCTTTCACATGTTCATGTGAAAAATGAAATAACATTTTGACAATAAGAATTATTTGAGCACTGTAACAGCATCATTTGGCTACGCAAAAGAATGCTTCGGCTCTGGACAAGTACAAAGTTCATGCCTACTGGACAAAAGGGCACTTACACAGGCTGAGTTGGTGATTCTTTCTGTACATGATGGAAGCATATCATCCTCCTCCTAAAAAAAACCTTAAGTTTGAACCTTTATGCCTTGGTATATTATAGTCACACAGACACAGATTTTAAAAGGCATTTTGGTGTTACTAAAAATAGAATACATAAGCAAATGTGGCATCCTTTTGTAGAAGTGGAAACTTGGAGAGTATAGAAAACATTTCAATGTTCTATAGCCATCAGGGTTGGTCATTCTGTATGTTTAAGGAAATAAATATTTTGCAAAGATATGAAAATTATACATAAGCCAAATTCTTCTTAAACCATAAATAATCAAAAGAAAGAATACATCTAAAGTAGCTAGCACAAATTGAGATTTTTTTTTACCATTATATAGGGGGAAAATAACTTTTAATACTGTTTTTTTCTTCAGTTTTACATAAAAAAAAAAAAAATCATATATTAACATAGCGTTCCTATATTAATAGTAAAGTTCATATATTGCAGATAATAATCATAGTTACAATGCTGATTTAGAATTCTAGTCCAATCCTGTGACTAGGGAAACCTGTGTGTGTGGAGACTGTGTGGGCCGAGTCACAAACGACTAGCTCGCACATCATCGTGGAACCACAGAGGAACTGTCTGCTACGGGTTACTCTGCCTTCACCACGGACACTTGAAATATACCAGGTGACAGGAAAAAAATCTGAAACGTAATAAACACGTTTATTATATGTTCAGATATACGTTGGTGGAAAATAATGGGGCATATTTCCAAAATAAGAGCACATCTGTTATACTCAGTATAGCCAAATATTTGTAGATAACTGATGGTCCCAACCACAATCATTGTGCATTACTTATTAGTATTTTATTTATCAAATAACAAATCTAATTCTGCGTATGATGACTAATTTCAATCCTAAACTATACAAGGCCATATGAGTGCACCTAATCTAACCCAACACTGGCACAGCACCACACTAAGGTCAACATTTTTTAAGCTTTTTTGTTAATACACAATTAAAACTATAACTGTACAAAAGAAAACGCTTTCTTTAAATGTACCACTGGAGAACCAGTAGAATCCTTTCAGTTTCTTGTGATTTCTGGTTTAAATTCATATGATTGTTGTTTCTTTTGTACATTTCTAATAGTTAAGGGGAAAAGACATTGGAATGAGGTCTGGCAACAAAGTCTTCAGTTTGTGTATACCAGAATTCAGCAGACTGTATCAATAAATAGCAGTAATGTCTTGCCAAACAAAAGGTTTCCAACATCAGCACTTCATGCCCAATGTAGTGTGCAGTTTGTTTAATAGCAGGCTGAAGTAAAATGCCCAAATGACCAAAACAAATGACAAGACCTCTTTAAAATCAGTGACATGTCATAATGTTACAAATGAATCTTAATTTAATATGGTAACAAACTGAACAAGAAATAGATGTACCAATAAGACAACCAAAAAAAAATTTACTATCAAGTGTTCTTTGCACTCAAACATGTTTTAAAAAAGTACTTAATTGTATTGAAACAGATTTTTCTTGTTATTCTGCACTATTTAGTTTGTTCTGTGATAATGTATTAAAACTATAAACCATCTCGAATGAGAAACCTCAGGTGTGGCAATGTACACAGAACCAATGGTAAATATTTATATATTTTTATCTAAAAATTAGCCAGAGAACAGAGAAACTGTGCTTTAACAACACACACAAAAAAATGCAATTGTCTATAAAAATTTAAATGTAAAAATTTACCCCAAATATTGATTTGCCAGAAGAAACCCCAAGAAACATTACAACATTCCCTGAATTGTGGCATGACCACTCACCATGAAAGTGCTTCCCTGTGATGTCGTTCCTCTTCCTGCAATCTTCTGAGCTGACTCTCCTCCTCTAAATACATATACAACACACATGATTTGTAATAGTGCCCCTTCTGTCCTCCGCCATTATAACTCTTGCTCCAGCAATTTCGGAAAAAAATATTTTTTATATGCTGAAGTGGGTAAATGGCTGTAATCAGAAACCAAATATAAATATTCTTACCGCAGGGGTTTCCTTCCACATCATCCAGCAGATTGGCAGTGGAGTTGGCAGTGCCTAGTCTGAGAGACTGTTAAGGCAAACACACTTTATTATTACATAAAAAATATTCATTTACTGAGCATCAATACCAGGGTGGATAATCTGTTACAAATCACGTATTACAATCAATTCACTAGAATAGGTATACTAAAAGAAGGGCAAGACAGCAATTAAAACTAATTTAGACATCTAATCTAAATAATATCCCAGTAATACCCAGCTACTCAGCTCACAATTTTGTGTAGGTTAAATGGATGAAATAAAGCAAACACTGAATATGCAACTGTTTCTATTTACAATATTGAAGGTTTGTTTGAATTTGAACTGTTTATGTTTTTTTTTTTTGGTGCAACAGATATCCTTGTCTCATCACACTGCTCAAAGCTAACAGGTTCGAGCCTGAACTTTGCATATTGCCTGAGTGAAGTTTCACACTTTTTCCCTATAATTAGGTGAATTTCCCAAGTTTCCTCCAACCTTACAAGAACATGCATTTAGGTGGACTGGCTACTAAAAACTGCTCCTTGGTGTGAGTGAATGCACAATTGTTTGTTTGCTCGGTACACTGCAATGGACAGACTTAGTGTTCCTGGAACATTCTGTGGGTTCACAACATCCCTGACCAAAATAAATCAGTTGCTGTAGATGAATGGGTTTCATTGTTAGCTTATATATTTATTCATTTAAAAAAATGTGCAGTGTTAAAAATCTGACTTTTAAAGGATACGAATGATGTCTCAGAAGGGTCCTTCTTTTGGCCTTTCTTCGTTTTGTCTTTTCTGAAAACCCTCGAGCGATTTCAAACAGTTTCTTCCTGGTTGCTGTGGAAGTGAGGTCTCAATAACATTAGAAATGGATCATATGCTTCTGGAACTTTAATATCTTTGGCAAGAATATAGTGTCTTACATTTTCCCATGTGCTTCAGTTTGTCTCTGAACAGAGCATCATCTGACACTACCGTGCATGCCTCGAATGACCCAGGAGTGTAGTGGACACCTGTTGTGTGGTTAAACATACAATGTCACACACTGTATCCACTTTTAAATATATATGATGTCACAAAATTGTACAGGTATGTATAAAAGTAAAAACACAGCTAAAGGACACTTACCTGTAGAGTTACCAGCTGACCTAAATTTCCTTGATTCATATTTCAGGCGATCTAGAAAGGCAAGGGGAATGCTGTGTTAAAAATGAAAAGAAAGTTTTAACTTAAAATGGTGACACTTGTTATGACGACAAAATCTTTATTAAAAAAAATAAAATAAAAAATAATAAAAATAATAATAATAATAATGACATGGTGCTCAGATACACAAACTTAGAGTAAACATTACCAAGTAAACCAGCATGCATTAACTGCATGCACGCATTTACAAGAAATTAGTTACTGTAAAACAATAATTTTCAAAAGCCTGAAACTGCACCATCAGCTGCTTTTTTTTTTGTTTTTTTTAAAGCAAAACCTACTATCAGCAGAAGCTGAACTTAGCCTTAAACACTAAAATGGGATTTTGCTTGTTGATTTTTTTAATAACTAGTAATGTTTGCTATAAATATATATGATTAATACAAATGTGGCACTTAGGTAGAGGATACACTTGGTTTTTATCTATGTTGCCATCATGCCTGTGATGTTTTGAATAACTCATGAACAAACATGCAGTGTGAGCTCACTAACTATTATACAGCTATTCATGTAGCAATTGTATGCAGTTTTTTTAAAAACCAAATTTGACTCATTTCTTTTCATCACTACATCTATGCAGTGTGTATTAGGTACTTATGTCACAGAACTTCTTGACTGCTTTTACAGGGACAATCATAATACTTACTTGAATTTATTGTAGATTTGGTATAGCATTTTGAATAGAAAACAAAACTATTTATATTTTGTTAAATAATTTATAAGCTATAGTCCCAGATTTTGACAATGTGCAACAACAATAATAATAATAATAATAATAATTATTATTATTATTATTATTTTTTATTATCTATCTTTTTTTAACCACTGGACTGGACAGATCTCCCCAATTTACATAAAGTTCTGTCCCAAGATCTCGTATAAGCTGACCGATGTCCATGCCACAGCATGATCCTTTAAAAGTTCAACCATAATGACCCTTTCTTCATGAATCTCACTACAGGGAGCATATTTAATGTAACACCCTGCTCCGTTTAAAATCAGTGAAAGAGGTCATTGTGAAAGCAGTCTTATATTGTACACCTCACAGCACAATTAAGACAGCACACCTCGTTCCAATGCGACGAGAAACTCCCGATTGCGCTGCAGCTCCTTCATGAACTCTTCATTTTGAAGAAAGAGAGCGATTCGCTCATCTTCCAGGTACTGTTTGAGTTTGCGTTCCTGCTCAGAGGCTCCTGATGCTCCAGCAACACTGGCAACCAGCTGAGGCATTGATGCCATCGAGGACGATGGCTCCTGTATGCTGTTTTGAGAGCTCTATTAAAAACAAATGTAATAGATATATAATACAGAATAGGCAATTTAAGAGACAATAAAAGGACATGTGCATTTTTACAGAAGCAAAAATGTTTATATACAAGGTAATGATCCCATCAATATTAAATAAATAAAATACCGGGCGAGGGTAAATGTCCAATTTTGCACCTGAATACTGTCTGACTGCTGAGGCAAGATCCGCAGGAAGTCATCGGGCAGGTTTCCAAGTAAAGGTGGGTTCCAGTTCCTGTAACTGCGCGTGTGCTGGTGTCCTGCTGAGGGCTGGACTTCAAACCTGTAATACGTCATTGATGTGAGTTTCACTTCACATTTAAAGAAAAACAGGCCCAACTTTTTGACATACTTAAAAAAAACATGACCGTAACCACAGTAAAAAAAACAAGGCAAAAAAAAAAAAAAAAAAAAAAAAAAAAAAAAAAAAAAAACTTACAAGCCAGACAATACCTAGGCAGTTTAAGGACCCTGGGCCACATTTAGTCTTTTGCCTGTCCTTGTCCAGCCTATGTGAGGTCAATCAAAAATTCTAATTCAGAAATCAAATGTAAATAGAGTGTACGCTGCACATCAATACTACTGCATTGCTTTTATTTTGCAGGAAACTCAGTTTGCATATGTGCATGTGTGCCTATACACCTTCACAATAATGTGTAGAAGAACAGGTGTCTAACAAGAGATTCTGAGTTCGCAGTTAAGCCCCAAATAATGTCAGCTCACATTAAAAACAGAGAAAAGATTTTAACTAGACACGGTTTCCCAAGTATTTATTTACTGAAGTCTAAGTGTGCTTAGTTTGTAAAGTACCGATCGCTGTGCTTAAGGCGTACAATCTGAATCATGACTACATGACTAATCACATAGAGAAATACAAGATTTTGACAGATGCAAAGCAGACAGACAATGAATGTTTTGCGACCTTATCTACAAAACCAAGAACTTTTTACCAAGCTTCACACAACCAGGGATTAAGCAGTCAAGAACAACAACAAAGAAATAACATTAAAAGTAATGTAATAACCAAATGCAGTATCATGTATCAAATAGTTTCATGTTGTACTATAAGTATAATTTGTAATGACTTACAAATCATAGTATTGAAGAAAAGAATCTACCACTTGCCAACAACAAAAGCAAAGCTAATAATTAAAGTGATATCGTCTTGATGTGTTTTTTATTTTATATATATATATATATATATATATATATATATATATATATATATAAAATGTTATGTGTCAAACAGTGCCTTTGCAATAACTTGTTACTATAGCTTCTCTTTTGCACATCTTCTGAACTTTAGTCTGTTGAGTTACTCATTTAAATTCATAGTCACCTGTAACACAGCTAAAGTGATTTACATGGGCAATGATTACCAAAACCATTTTATACTGACTGGAACCAGCAGTATGTGTCCTGAACACCAGGGGTCATCAGTATTGAAAGAGCAGTAATATTTCTATAGTATTATCTATCCCTATTACACACAGAGCCAAATAACTTTTATTCTGAAGTGAGAACTATAACATACAACGTATGTATCACATATGTATGTATACAAACGTATAACATATGTATAACATACGTTTCTAATATTTCATGTTACTATTACATATTTACATAACCTTGATGCTTCTATTTTTTATGTATTTATTTTTACCTGGGTGGAGGAGTGGGAGGGGCATTGGGATATTTCCTGTCATATATGTGCATGTCATATGTGGGTGGAGAGTACACTGGAGGTGGCTCTTCATCGGAGCTGTCTGGTTCAAGGGTCCGCTCCATAATCTGACACAGAAAAGGCATAAAAAGGATATGGCATTCAAATAATAATAATAAAAAAAATGTACTCACACACACACACACACAGACATATATATATATATATAAGAAAAAGAAATTACCAGGTAAAGCAAATGTATACCATTGGCTGCATTTTTCTCTATTTCCAAAGGTTGAATGTAAATGAACCAACAAAAACTCTCTAACTACAAGTCTGAAATGCATATTCTAGAGTAATATGACCTCATAATAAATATATTAAGCTGTTAGAGATTGAAACTACATTCAAAGAGGCAAATCATGTGATCTTAACCGTGGCTCAGTGTCTCCCTACAAAGGTTTTAAAAACAGAAGAATAAGCCAAACAAAGCATAGGTTAAAGATGAAAACGTATGAAATAGCTGTAAATATTGTACCATGTATATATAAAAAAAAAAAAATAAGGCAGGACTGTAACCAGTGTTTCCAAAAATAATTTGAGACTGACAAAAGCAAATGCTGCATGTGAGCTAGAAAATCTGGATTTGATTTGGCATCACTGTAAAAAATCCACATGCATGTTTTACGCAAGAAGCGTTTACTGGGTTACAGTATATTTATTTTTAATATGTATTATTTTTTTTTTTACTTAAGTAGTAATGTAGTAGAAATACTTACAAAGTTATTAAAATTACAACTGTCTAGGGGTGTAACGGTACACGTTTTTCAGTACAGGGCTTTCGGTTCAGTACACACGTGTCTGAGTTCCCTCTGCAACGTATTAAGTGACGGACCGCAAGTTTGTTTAGTCACGGCCTCGAACTTTGAGTGCATTTTTAAAAATTATTAAACTTTAAAACATACAAAACAATGTCAGGGGTATATTTAAAAAACAAATAAATAAAACACAATTAAATAAACGCGCAGTGTCACTGTGGCTACTCAATTAAGATTTGTTTCACGCATACAGGAAAACGCAAAAGAATACATAGTGCATCTTGTTACCTCGGGTGGGATGCTGTCATCAGAGTCTGAGGAGTCATCTGATCCATTGTCGTCGATGCTCATCTGCAGAAGCTGGTCAATGGTGGCATCTACAGCTCCATTGTTGGAGCGCAGCACACACTCAATCACTTCATAATCCATGCTGGGAAACATGGTCTTAAAGTCTTCCATGGCCTGATTGAACTCTAGCCGTCGCACCTGTCGGTTAGGCCTACTGTTATTCAGCTCTCCTGGGGCCGATCCTCCACCTCCTCCTCCTCCTCCTCCTCCTCCTGTCCCTCCTGACCCTCCTGCTCCACCTCCTCCACGAGAGCCGCCACTGCTACTCCGCCGAAATAGACTGGTCATCTTGACCAACTAAGGCACCAAGGAAATGATGGCACAAACTCCAACTTTTTGCTTTCTTATATCCACTTGTATTTGTCTCAGAGCAAGACAGCTTTCGAAGCCTATTCAGTCCTTCATCTCTGTGCAAGTAGGTTAATCCACTGGGACAAGAGAAAGCATATTTCTTCCTTTTCTGCTTTTTAAACTGCATCCAATATAGCAGTATTGGAGACACTTCCAGAGGGAAGAATGACATTCAGCACATTGCGGATGATAACTATAGAAGTTTTCAGTGGACTTAGGTTTTCATCTGAACCTATAAAGGCAGAATAAAAAATAAAATTATTAAAAAAGCATTAGCAGAAGGGATACTAAAATTAAACCAGAAGGCTTTTGGAAATGTTTTTATTTTAATATTCAATTGGTTTGTTCAGAAAAGTAAATTTTAAGGTTCCAGTCTATAGACTGATCGACAAACTGCTACTGAACAGAAGCTTTCCTCTCCAGACAGTGAAGCAGATGGAAAGACACTAAAAAACCAACACAAAAAAAGCCTCTAATGAGTCACTCTCTCCACAAGCTGATAAAACAGCATGAAAACTGAAAAATGTGCAGATAAATGTTCTCTGGGGAGAATCTCTTTAGTGACTTTTACTTGGGAGAGGTATAAAGCAACTGACCAAATCAATGTACTTAAATGTACTTAATAAATAAAACATTTTAACCAGATGTTAAAGTTTGATGAACATGGCTTCCTCAAGCTGCAGTAAAGTAGTCAAATAGCTTGCTGTAAACATCAAAATTTTTTAAATAAGGGTTAGGGTTCTGAAATGTTTTAGAGGTTGTACACATGACAAACAAAAATAGATCCATTGTCAGATAGCATGCATGCATGCATGCATGACACCCTCAAGGTCTACAGAAGTAGACAAACATGCCAGATCAACTATGGAACAGGCCATACAACTATAACAGGAGCAAACCAGAGCTTTTGCTTGGGTGGGGCAACATTAAAAATGACACAACTTAAAAAAAATATATATATAAATAAAGAGCTATCACAGTTGACACGGTTATTTTATAGCTAACTAAAGTCATCCAGTTTAAAGTCAACTTAATGAGAGTTAAATAACAGGTTTAGAAACATCTTTGTTTGATACAGTAGATGTGTTTCCGGTCACCAGCAAGGTGCACACAAAGGCCCAGTTTACCAGAGTTGTCATTATTTAGCAAAACATTTCCAGCGCAAATACATCTCAAAAACACATAAATCTCCTGAATCTAGCCACCAATATTCAGAAACTGGAAGAGAGAGACATTTTTCTTCCTCTTTTTTTTTTTGGCTGACACAAGGTCACACATTTCTGATTTATAGGTAGATGGTTTAATTACAAAATCCACTTTACTAAACTTGGAAATATACCTTACAATTGTTAGGGTCCTGTGCATCATGGACAAAATCTCTGCACGTACACTTTAACTATGTTTGGGGAAAATTGATTTAACAATAATTGCTTGCTGCAAATTTTTCTTAGTGCAATAATAACTATATAGAGACATGTGGGGCAGTAAGTGTGCTGCCCCATGATTGTACAACATTTTGTCATCAAGTACAACAAGAAACACTGTACAACAACTAAATTTGTAGCAATTGTAGACTTTAGAATATTTTAGACAAAAACAAAATAAGGCTGTTATAGCAAGTAAAATGTGTGTGTGTGGTAGGTAAATAAATGGAATAGACTAAAATAAAAATGAGTACCACTTATTTTTCCATTTTAGTGAGGACACATTTGCCAAAAAAACATAAAAAATAAAATAAAAATGCATGATTAAATAAAGGTCAAACAACAGTGAGGGCGTTTAGCATAGATTACCTTAAATGACACTGACCCAGATTAGTAAGAGGCCAAACCAATGACAGTGTGAAACCAATGTGACATTAAAACACCACATAAGCCTACACCTTAAAGGCTAAGCGCTAAATTGGTGACATGCACATTTGGTAAGGAAACCACTATGATGGGTGGAGGAAAAAACAAACAAACAAGAACACCCAAAACTGCATGGTATCATTTGTTCAAAACATATTTTAGCAAATAAAGCCAGTAAACATAGTACTGTCCAGAATGTGTACAGGTACAAGAAAAATTCTGGACATCAAGTCATAGCATGCAAATATAATTAACATTCACATATATTATTGTACACAAAATGTTATTCAATATCATGTTTTATATTCTGCACATTACAGATTTTAGTAGTTATTGATCACATACTAAGCCCACAATTGAGAGTTATTTTCCAAAAAGTGGAAGTTTCTTAACCAGCAGCCTTAAAATAAAAACTGTACATTTAGATTTACCTTCACTTATCTAATATAACTCAACAACTCCATCTGTTAAATCCTAGCCACATCCCGAAGATGAAAAAACTACAAGAAAAAAACATGAGAGCATGCAAAAGTCCAGTGCAATTCCTTGAAATGTTGCTCCCCACTCATTTCAGTCTCCCTCTCTGCCCTCCCTCAGTACTGGGTAGAGAAATCCCGGCTCTTGAGAAACAATAAGCCAGGCTGAGCTGAAGCCAGGCCCACATGGCACCGCCAGGTCCCAGTGTGCCCTGCCAACCCTTATGTTTGTGATGTAAACAGGATGCAAAATAAGAATATGTAGTCTGTGTTTTGAGGTTGTGAAGCAAGCTGTGAGGCAAGCTGCAGTTGCCTGCCCATGCCTGTGGCTTCAGAGCTGTTCTGGAATCAAGAGATATTGTTTGAGATCATTTCTGAAGTAATGGCATCTGAAATGCATCTAATTAAACATTCTGGTCAGGGAGTATGATACCTTCACAACACAAAGAGAGAAAGGCTTACAAAACTCAAGTTTGATTAAGATATTTTATATAAGATAAAAAGTTTATAAATGATTTAAAAGCAATTCCAATTAGATTTTTTATCTAACCTCCTTAAATTGGTGTCTACAAAATTAGACTTAATTTGAGATCTTTTAACGTGTAGGTAAATTCAAGTCTCAATAAAATACTCTAACACTTTTTTTTTTTTTTGCATTTCATGCTTTTTTCCCCCAAATATGAAGATTACAGTTCTTCATCTATTATGTTTATTTCAACCGGGAAGAAATGATTGTCCCCTGTAAACAGGAAATGAAAAACAGGATGCCACAGACCACATTAAAATGTAGAATGATTCACACCACATGCTCACAGATGTTCTGAATGTTCTGACCACCTGACCGTCATGTGGGCCTACTGTATAGAACATCTCTTTTCACCAGCACTAAGGGACCCAAACATGCCTGTGACAATGCCCCTGTAAAAGGAAAGTCCATTAAGACATGGGGTACAAATTGACCATCTTTGAATGAACTGGAACACAGGCTGAACCCCTGATCACTTTACTTTACAACAGTGCCTGAACTCAGCACTCAGTAAATGCAGGACTACAAATCTCCATAAAAATCTATGGGAAAGAATTCCAAGACTGTAGATTATAATCCATCATAAAAAAGGACAGCAATTGTAATGTTTGTGGAGACATTTTGCACCTGTCACACACTGTATATCTGAATGTTATGTGGTCCTCCGCTGTACTGTTGAGATCGTTAGGTACAATTTCACATAGTCAATGACCTGTTAATAAAAAACACAAAAGGGGGTGTGATCCCTTGTACCAAGTGCTTCATTGTGCCAAAGCAAAGCATTTTCTCCACTGTAATTCATCTGTAATGTGAAAAGAACATTTTGTCTTAACTGAGTAAAGTAGCAGGAAAAGGATCTTTGTTCCCTTTAGAGTAAAGTTTCAGATTCTTTGTCTTGTTGTCTCTCTGTCCATTTAAGATTTGCTGACTAAACAAGGGGAACCTACATGATATCTAAAACTCACCAGAATGCATTTCAAGCACCTCCACTACAGTTCCAAACCTTCTGCTTTTAAACAGGACATAAATAGTGTTTTGATGTTTAAACCCTTTTTTGCTCAGCGGTGAAGCTTAGAAATCTTCAATTTATCAGCCAAGTGGTGTCCTGATATCAATGTGGAGTTGGTACTTGGGTAGAGCTCGTTTTCAAGAGAGATGTATGTAGCTGTCATGAAATATCACATCTGATGAAAGGGACAAACAAAAAGTATTACAAATACAAAACACATTCAGTACCCGTTTTATCCTCGATTCTGAGTCCATGTTGGAAGCACTGGAAATGAGTGAGAGTACACTCTAGACTGGTTGCCAATTAAAGATTAACTGAAAATTCTGACAATAAGGTCAACACTTGCTAGGTATATATCTAGCATATATATATATATATATATATATTATATATATATATATATATTTATATATATATATATAGCTAGACTTCAGCCTCACAATAACAGCTGGGGTGTGTTTGGGGAAGGTTAGCTAGTAGGTGGGAATTGAAAACTGAACAAAGTGGAACACACATACATACAAAAAGAGAAACATTAAATGTTAAGTAAACAAAATACCCCCTTGCATATTTGCCGACAAGCCATGGGTAAGTCAATGCCATTTAATGGCAATACAACGGCCAGTTTTTACAAAAATAAGCAGTTTCAGGTTATTTGTCCACATAAGAAAGTAACGACTCTCCATCAATACCCAGGAGTGCAACTATGCATACTGAATTTTACTAGCACTGATGTGACCCTCAACCTCTTAAATTTTGACACATTCCCAAAACAGTTTAAATACAACATGCTATTCTCACTATTACTGGACAAGAAGAGCTTAATAGTAAATCTCTAATCTTTTTCATTATTTATGCAAAAGTGGTTAACAAACCTGCTGCATTGCATAATTTATCAAAACGCATAGCTAAGTAAGTAACTTAAGGAGCAACAAGTTGAAATATATGCATTTCGGCATGACTGATCAAAAATTTCTCAGCTCAGCGCTAAGCAGTTAAGTAAAATGTTTATTAATATCGAGATTTCATTTTGGATTAAATATTTACTAAATTAATAACCTCAAAAGAAAATGATGCAGCTTTACAGCATGTCAGAGCACATTTTCAATACAATAAGCAATAAAGTCAGGGAATGCTTAACCTTTAAAATTAATCTCAACAGCCCAGTTAACCTCAGTCATAAAGAGTCATAAAGCTGGTTACACTGCTCGAATTCTGGTGATCAATACTCGAATAATTTTTTATTGCTTCTAGTCTTTCCATCATGCAATAATAATAATCATGAGATAGTAAATGTGAGATTTAGTCAATTTATTCAATATTCAAGTTAACCTTTTGCTTACTTAAAAAAGGCAAGATTTAGTGTGTGAGAAGGAAAAGAAAAAACCCCATCATATCCTGTGTGAAGGCTAGCAGTGGGCCATAAGACTTTGCCAGATGTTGGAGTGTTTAATTTCATGCAGACTTTTTCAGAAAGTTTGCCAACATCACCATTAACCATCAATATCCCAGATGTAATTTTTTCTTTTTTTTTATCTAACTTCTAACTTTAACCTTAATTATGGTTTATGGCAATTTAATCAGCACATATTGCTGTTATAAAATTATTTAAAAAATGTTTCTATTTAGATTGGGCTGGGATATAAATTAAAAGTGAACTGCGTGGTATTTAAGTTAACTGTATAGTAAACACATCTCTAAATTCTCTAAAAACATCTCTTTAAAAAAAAAAAAAAAAAAAAAAAAAAAAAGACTCAGATGCCTCGAATTATGAGATAATGAGGAGTGAATTGATGACCTCAGCCTTAGAATCATATTTCACAATTACAGCACAAACCTCTAAGGAACAGCAATACTCAACAAAATTGTTCCAGGCTCAAGTTGATTTCTTTTAACTTCAATGTTGATTCTAATGCCATTCTATAGTTTTTAAATGTGGTGCCAGGGCTTATTCGCATGCTACTTCTCAGCTGTGAATAGCACTCCTTCCTCTTGCCCTTGCATATGCAAACAAGCTGTAGATCAAGATGTTTCAATGGCAGTCGACCATATCAGAGTGGATATGGTCAGTTTTCAGTTACAGATGTGCTTTATCAGAGAAGCCAGTCCCTTACATAATGTCCACGTAAGCAGGCAGAATGCATGGCATCACATTCCATTCCAAAAACGGCTCAAACTGCACATGTGGACATGAACAGGAGGAGTAAGGAAAAATCATCGTTATCAAAACCATTTAAATGTGGTATCTACTCTAATAAACATCTCCAGGGCCTAAATTCTGTTTGGTGTCAAAAAAAGATATATTGAGAAAGCAAGAATTATAACAGACAAGAGGCGAGCGAGCTTGCTGGGCTATAAATTCCTCAATAAAAGCAGAAACTATGAGAAAAGGAAACTATCAGCAGGAACAGAGCAGCAAGAGCAAGAAACAAGGAGAAACAAACAGGAACCCTACATGATACATTGCACAATTCTAATATGTATTTATTTAAATTTGGGTACTAGATTTCTTTGTTGCCTCGCAGAATGACTGAATGCCAAAACACAAAAACAAGTCAAGATTAAGTAATACTATCTGAATTCAACAGCAAACTGATCACGCCTTCAGATTACAATTTAGTAAAAGTACAGGCTAAAGAAAGAATGGCTTTAACTGGAAAATAAATGAAAAATCAAAAAAAAAATCAACTGCAACAAAAAACAGCAGAAAAACACATTAACTGAATATGGACACAGAAGGTCTTTCCTTACTAATCATTACATGATCTAGCTTGTTGATTGACTACAGTATTTCAGTCTAAGTGACTGCATAAAGAGAGAGCTAGGAGATGTAATATAAGATCCGACGTGAATCCTAATGCATTCCTATTTTTAACAATGGAAGGTATATGATGTTATTCTAGATCTCAGCTTTACTTGACATTAATACGAGTTTGTGAATGCTGAAAATCTACCTAAAAGGAAACCTTACTAAAATAAGCAACTCGGCATTACATTATTTTTCCAGACTAACTACATCACATAACTGGATAAATGTCCAATTTCTTTTCTTTAGAATATTCATATGTTGTGTGAGTCAGCATCAAGAATGTGATGTTTAGTACAAATCCTTTTTAAGTTAACGCTGATGTCATTGCCGTTGTGTGTGCGGTTTGTTCATTTTATTTTGCACTTACAGGCCACCACAAAAAGAGCAGTCAGAAGCAAATATGTGCATGTTTGCTAAACTCGTGAACAAAACAGGCTAACTGGGAAAAATCTTGGAAACAGACGTCGGATTCTCCACACTATTTTTGACACCCTCCCCACAGACCATGCTGCCCCACTGTATCCATTTGGCATCCAAGCAAGAGCTATCTGACTGCAGAAAAGAGCCAATACAGAATACAATTGAGTCAAAGCTGAAAGATAGGCATATTGCTGAAGAATTTCACAAACAGCCTTGCAGTTATTTATGATCTAAGATAAGAAAAATGCACAGAAAGTCTTGGAAAAAGTAACTGGCTGCCTGGTGTATTACAGGAAAAAGAAGAGCGTAAGAGGATACACTGACTTACTGGTAATCCCTCCTGTGCCTCTGATTATTATTTAAGAAAGTTTTAGCAGTGAATTCATTTTGCACATTTCTTTAATTAGCCTCGGTGTAAAAACCACACTTCCGTTTAATCTCCATCCATGTCCTCATTTGTCTACTGATCTTTTCCATTTGAGCAGTGAAGTGAACTGGCCATTTTTTTCTTTAAGTGGCACACATATTGGCAATGCCTTGATTCAGTAGTATGAAAAAGAAAAAAAGAAACCTAAGAGAGGTGTAAATAACCATACTTGTCCTCGCCTATAAAAGAGTCCTTCCAAGTAAACACAAAAAAAAGCTGAGAGGGGGGGAAGGCCCAGGATTGAAGTAGATACTTAATAGGAATTAGATTTAAGGCTAATACAGAAAGAACGTCAAATATATATAAATAATGCTCCAGAATTCTATGGGAGAAAAGATCAAGGTGAGCAATGACAAAAAAAAAAAAAAGATGTGATAAAAACTTTGGATCAAGAAAAGAGGCAGAAGAGATGACAAGACAGAAAATTTAATGATATAATGCAAAACTTAAAGTGTGAAAAAATGTTCAGGTGGTTTGAAAAAACACAATAAATCAAGGACAATGCTGACCGGCTTGCCTCAGCGTGGTGTGCATGACAGAGTTGAGCACGTATTCCTTTCCAGGAACTATCATTAGGTCTATATTGGGAGAACACAAAGAAGCAAACTAATCTTTAGTGAACAGGGAGGTTATCAAAAGGGTTCCACCAACATCCTGTTCCTGGAGAGGAAAAAAAAGCCTTCCTTAATGTCCTTTACTGATTTTTGTCATGTATGGTATGCATATGGATATGGAAGCTTTTCTGACTGCCTTTATCCGCACAAAAAGAGGGTCACTAACCGTATACAAATCTACGGCCTTCAATGGGGAATGGGAGTGGCACCAGCTGTCTGTCTAACAAGACCTTAAAAGACCTCATACATTTTTATTGCACTCAAAAAAACTAAAATACTAAATCAACCTGGTCATATCTAAAACAAGTTTATATGTTATGGGAAATAAGTAAATAAATAAACAAAATTTGTTAAACTATTTTCATCAAAGTGTGTTTCTAAAAATCTTTGGACTTTATAAGTGGTAGATTTTCAATGTATAGTATTTATGAAGAGGAAAAAGTGACAAGGGAATAGAGAGTGTGTTTATATCACAATAGAGCAAATAAATAAAATACAAAAATATATATATTTAAAAGGACAATATTCACATCAACAAAAAGTGGGGGGCAAAACCAAAACTAGAGTTCTGAATGACAGAAAAGCTGCAGAATAAAATCCAAAATAAATGCAAATTACTTTTCAGGATTTTTCAGTTACATGAATTAAATCCCACTGCACATCTGTGTCCATCTTTAAGTGTTGTTTATATACACAACAGCCTACAACGTATCTACACTGTAACATACAAGCTAGCATTAGCACCCAACCGGGACAAGGGCTCCACCCCAAACCACTCCTACCTCCTCATAGAAGTGAACTACAAGCAAGTATACAACCATGTCCACTACATACTACATGGGGCGCCTTATATCCAATGGGAATGTATTTAGGATAAAGCCCAGGAGGAAAAGCGGGGAGATTTGTTTATGGGAATACGCTGTAAACAGACATGTGCTGACATTTGGCGTACAAGAGAATGAAGCTGAGTGTAAACAAAATACTGTTACTGTAAATGATGAGTCGGTTTAATTGTTTAGGAGCGAATTAAAGAAGCACAGAGGCTCAGTGAAGTGAGGCCGCACTACTCAAGTCGGACAATTACAAGGAGCTGAACACATGCACGACTCAGGGCTGAAAAGAGTCGCGTGTTATAGTTTAATTATAATAATAATAAAAAGAAATACATAACTCTGTTTAGGTTTCAAAAAGTCTGTAGTGATAACACTAATAATAACGACACGTCGGGAAATCCTGGGAAGAATAAAATAAAAGGTTAGCAAGCTAATATCTGAGCACTGTTACTTACTGGGAGAGGGAGAGAGAGCAGCTGGTGAGCGGCACGGCGTCAGCTTTCCGGTCTGCCGTAAAATATATTCACCGAGAAGCCTCGTTTCCTTCTGAGCACTAAAGCTGCACAGAGAACTGGGATGGGTTTAAACCTTCACTCATACAGACTGTGTGTGTGTGTGTGTGTGTGTGTGTGTGTGTGGTTCCCATTTCTCGACATTGTGGTGTGTGTGTGTGCGCGCGCGCGCGCGTCGGTTGAATCAGACCCAGCAGAAGAGACTGTGGGGGTTACCATCAGACTTTCAGAGGAACAAAGGAGCAGACAGCTGCCTAGTGGACACACACGTCAAATGCATCCCTGTCCCCAAAGTTAACACCACCACGAGATGTCCTTTGTGCTGAGGACATTATTGTCAAGGAGAATTTGTACTGCTTAGGGAGAAATATTTATCTCTATTCTTTTTCTGGCCCTTTTCCCACCTTGACATTTTTTTGAAGGAACGAGCTGGAAATTAGAAACAGGATGTGAGATCATGCTGTGATGACTTGATGACCCTCGTAATTCCATGTGATGACTGGACTCATAGCTCCATGCATTACTTGGACTTGATTGTATATTTATATATCTATATCTGTCTTATAATAATAGTTATACATTTTATATATATATATATATATATATATATATATATATATATATATATATATAGGGCTGCAACCAACGATTATTTGTAAATCGATTAATAATCGATTAATCGGACGATTTATTGATAGACGGACGGAAATTATTTATCTATAGTCAATTCATCAGATAAAAACTAAGTAGATTTAAATAAGCTGTTTTGCTGATTATAACTATAGAAAACCCTAATAGTGTCTTTATGTTTTAAAGTTTACTTTGAAAAAATGCAAAAGCCACATATTGAGATTAACTATCTTTAATTTAGACATTTTAACGCTTATAGTGGCTGCTTGTATTTGCCACTGAATAAAAAAATAAAATAAAAAGCTATTGCAACTTTTTATAAACAATTCCGAACAATTCTGACTTTTTTCCATGCAAAAAAAAAATATAGATATATTTTTATAAATAAAATTGTGGTTCACATGTGGCCACAGAAACAGCCACTCAGTAAAAAGTAGCTGAGACATGTCCAGATTAGAACACATTCAGCATCATGTACAGTTACTTGCCTAGATAAGTATTTAATTATGTAAGTAATACAATGTATATCTGTATTGGAAGCAATTAAGTGAAATGCCCAAACTTGTACTAATCTAATTAAAGCTAATCAATTTGCATTACCTGGTTGGTTGTGTAAGGTATGCAACAATTCTGTCTATTATTAGTAATAAATAAGTGTTTCAAAGATACATTTTCCCTTTAGCATCTTTGACTAAACTCCTTGTGCAACTTAATAGAGTTGTTGCTATGTCCAGGAAACAGGACCTTAAAAAGTATATAATAATATGTTATTGAGTGAGCATAAAAGCGGTCACAAATGCATTCCAGAAGCAGCAGTTTAATGCTAGTGTGCTTCTTTTTTTTCTTGATAGTCTGACATCTTACCCCTAGAAGAATGAGCTGGAAAATAAAACAGGATCTGAGATCATGCTGGCCAGTGAGAACCCTTCTCATGGTTCCATGCATTAATTGGGGCTCAAATAACTCTTCTTGACTTTTATGATTAGAATTTACACATTGTTTTATTGTATATATATTATATAGAACTTTATTGGTAAAACAAAGTTATCTTTATATAATAAGTGTGTACTGGTACAACTATATAATATTTCATATGGACAATAATTACATTAACCTTTAAAGCAAGTATTTATTTTGACATACACTCAATGTCTCGAGTTTATACAGCATGGTACAAAATAGAAATAAAAAGTCTGCAGGCAGAAACACCCTGTTGATGAGAAAGATCAGAAGTGAATGAGCAGTGGTCCAAGCTGAAAGGAAGTCTACTGTAAATCAAATAAATCCTTTTTACCACCATGGTGAATAGAACATTTTAGGAGACCACTCCTGTCAGCCAAGAACAAACCATCATATGCACAGACTCACCCAAACAGGGCGGCTATAACCTGAAAAATATATATACTTGGATCATTATTTGTATTGCCAAAAGAATTTCCTGTGAATTATTCCTTGGAATCATGTATGAAACACAGACAATTGTATTAAAATCATGGTAATCAGGGTAAATTTAATAACATGACCATTTGGGAGAAAAGATCAGGTCAGCATTGTGAATAAGATTAATGAGCAAGAATGAGTTACACATCCATGTTTTACAATTTTCTTTTATTTAGACAACCCAAATAAAAGGCACATAAAACATTGTGTTTACATAACTGTTCGTGACATACATACATTTAAAAAAATGTAGGAATGCTTCACCTTTCTGCTAACCAAAAAATTTCCTAGTCTTCATATATACAAAATTATCAATGTTAATGTTCTAATACAAAAAGTTTTATAAAAGGTTATTTTATTTTTTCCTTGCACTTGTCTACCATACCTACGACATCCTCTGAGCTAACTGTTTTGTACAAAGATATACATTCACTGGCATTCACATGGTTTTGCCAATTGATCAAAACAAGCTGTAAAAGGACAGAACTACCATTTTATTTTCCAATGTAAAACTTAAAATATCTCCCACCCCTCACTAATAATCAAACATTTCTTTAAAAGATACTGTTGGTGCATAAGGCATAAAACAATACTTCAGGGAAAAGAAAAGCTAATGACAGTGATCATTCCTTATATGTGATAATCTTCAAAGCAAAATAGATCTAAAATCTTCACAGAGATTTGGTAAACAGGACAGTAATGTTCCTATGTGGCATTTTCAGATCAGGCACAGAAGGGCCATATATTTATCACAAGCATACTTCAAAAAGTTCTGTAATGCTTTCAACCAGTCACCTCAGTCTCATTCTTCAAATTCCAGTTCTCAGTGTTTTCCCTAAAGACGACACCCCTGTTAAACAAGGCAACGTCCTCTGAAGGACATCAAGACAAGTGTTTTGGGTGCCTAGGTTCTAAAATGAAAAGTTCATGCAATGCATGGGGAAGTTGTGATGTTGATCGTTGAAATGGGGAGGCAATGTAATTCATGAAAAAAAGTGAACATCCAGTAGCTCTTAGGCTTTTCTTAACTCACAGTCCAGATCTGTTTTTCATCCCAAATCCATTACATCTCTGATCAGCAAAGAACCAGATTTAACAACAATTACTGCTTATAATTTCAGGTAATGTCAAATAAAAATATGAACATGTTTGGGCATTTAGTTTGCTGTTTAAAAAGAGCCTTTTATGTCACATTAAGCTGGTTTTCTTACTCATCCTGGCTCACTCATATAAAGCACACTCATGATAGGGGACTATACAGAAATGTGATAGATATTGAAGTTAAATACACTGATCAGAAATTAAAAGAATTCATAAGCAGTGCAACTTTAATATTGCTTTTGCCATCCAAAATGGATGAAACGCTTTGCTTTTGTTCGTTGCTAGCTTTCCACAGTCATTTGGAACACAAATAAGTGTCATGATAAAAAAACAAAAAATAAAAATAAAAGTCAACAAACCCTGAATATTAGATGGCAGTTTTGGTTTAACTGTAATCATAAAAATAAAATAAAAAAAATTCATAAATGTAACACAATGCATCTTCCACCCAGGTACAGTTAACAATTATGGGACAACAAAGAGAAAATGGTTTAGTGTATTAAAAGAGGTGAAAATTCCAGAAGTGTCCAACACGAGTGTCAAATGAGTGGGATTCTCTCAGTGAAGACCCTGAGAAGAGGCCCATGTGAGTACAGCCCTCATCCTTAAAGGAAGAAGAATAAAGTGTTCTGAACAAAACACTCTTAAAAAGGACCATGTTTAGATCTCGAACTCCTTTCTGTAAAAGGTGCCTAATAGGCGGCCCGACATCTAGATAAAGACACTTAACTCCGCAGATTTGAAAACATTTCATATAATACTGCCATTAGAATACAACCAATCAGATATGTTATCAGTGCAAAACTTGTGTTTTAATTTCATGTCCAACACCCACCAAACAGAAAGATGTCCCAGCAATTCAAAAGAATAATATGTAATAATCTTTCTTCTACCAGGAATGATCAACTCCAGAAAATATTTGAAAAATAAAATAATAGCTACAGCTTTAAGTGGCTTACAATGAATGTAAATCCAAAACAGACTCGTATGTAGATAGTATTAAAAATAATTATCTCCCACAAATGGAAGCTCCTGTCCCTTTTGTAGTACATAACTCAATGAATAAAACTAGGGAATACTGATCAGCAAGCTAAAAATATAAAAACAAACAAACAAAAAAAAAGTCATCACAGTTCAAAATAAAAATAAACAAAAAAATAAAAAAACTGTTAAAACCAGTCATGCGCACGATCTGCTTCTCTCCAAATGGCCATTGGCTGAGATCTTCTGGCACTAAGGATGCAAAAATGACCAAACGTACAGCATGTCAGCTTCCAAACCATACATGAACTAACTTTTTTCTTCTTCCTTTAGCTATTTAACTAAACCCTATACATTTCTTTTTCTGCTTAGCCAATAGCCAAGATAATGATAAACAGAGCACCCCCTACATAACACCAACTAGATCTTTGCGTTTTCCTCATCTGCTGCTACTGTCTACCCACACTAAGCTTGGAACCTCTACCTTACTTCCTTGCTTGCCCTTTCTTCACAGCACGCTACTAATGGAAGACCAGAACAGGATTTAAAATAAGACACACTGGGTTGGATGAGTAATCAGAAGTTATTTGGGTTCTACCAAGGTGGCGAGGAAGGCAAAACCTGCGAGAGGAACGGCATACTCTCCATGGGCCTCATGGCAATGTTGAGGGGGCCAGTGATGTTCATGGACATGGGGGTGCTGATGGCCACTGGATGGGCGATGTTCATGCCGGTTGCTGTGGCAGGGATGTTCACCGAGGCGATATTGACCGGAGCAGTGATGGTCACCGGGTGCTGCAGGCTCACAGGTGCTGTGATATTCACTGTGTTGGAGGAGATGGTGACAGGGTTGCTGACGGTTCCACGGTTCATGCTGGCAGTGGTGGCCGAGGCAGTAACTGGTGTAGCTGAGGCAGAATTGCATGCATTATTAGTGTCTGGAAAATAAAGGAAAAATGACTAATTTTATATATCAGAATGTGTTATCTAAAAGGATGAAAATATTCTACCATCACACTCATACGTGGTACTTCCTCAAACTGTTACTACAATCCTAGATGCACACACATTGTTCTTTTTTTTTTCCTTTAAATTGTCACAACCATACTCTAAGATCTAGTGGAAAGCCACTATAATAAACAGCAAAGGAAATAATACATCTGGACTTGGTTGTTCATAAAGCACATTTGGTCGAATGTTCAGATGTTTACAAACGTCTCACAATATAGTGCATCTATATTGCAAAATAAAACTCTACACTTACTAAAACATGTCCACAAAAATCTCATCCTCATTACAATTACATGAATATGCATGAATTGCAAATCAGACACAAACTCACCCCTGTCATATCAAATAGCATGATGGCTGTATAACTGCTGCTTATAAACTCTAGTCTACATTTGTCACAGGTAAACATAAGCAGCTTGCCAGTATTGCAGACTGAAGTTGTATGATTACATTCCTAAGTGACTGATTTAACAATAGTCAGCAAAACAAGTCAAAACAGAGCCACCAGATATTTGTTGGAATACAAGTTTTTGGTCATCTGTCATCCTGTTAAAAGACATATCAAAAGCAACTGGCATCAGAATTCGAATTGTTTGTGTGCCCTAAATTAGATATCGTGGTCAGAAATCAGAAACATCAAATCAACATAATCAAAATGAGACTTGGATTTAAATTCAGGGAAAATGTTTTGGATATGAATTTCTTGTTTTTTTCTGTTAACTTGGGTTATAAAATAGGCCATAAAATAACATGCATTGTAGTAATCAATTGAACCTGCACAGTTAATTGTAAGCAATGTACAGGCTTGGCTAATAGTAGCAGATCCCTGTAGCAGCAGTTGTAAATTGCTTGAGGAAGTGACATCACCACGACAGAGGGAGAGGCCCACCTGAGTGTGTGTTGTCCTGGTTTGGCGCAGCCGAGGCGAGCGGAGGCCAGGAGGAAGTGGTAGAGGAAGAGGTGGAGGAGGAGTGAGGGGCGAGGGCTGGCGTACCTTTGTTACAGGTCGAAGTAAAGCCGGCCTGACTGTGTGTCTTCAGGTGGCTGGTGATGTAGGCAGCACTTAGCATCTTGCCGCATATGTTGCAGGTGACTTTACCCTCATGCCGGATCATGTGGGAGCGTAAGCGGTCTTTGGTGGCAAAAGCAGATGTGCAGGCCTGCCACACACACAAATCAAAGGAAATGAAATAATTAGTGATCTGTAAATTACAGGAAAAGAAACAGCATCAAAAAGTAATAATAATAACCAAAAAAAAAAAAAATTAAATATACCAGGTCTTTCTGGACTGATCTCTGCAAATGATGAAATTATACCCTGTAATTTTCAGGGCATTTTGAAGGAAGACTAATTCATTTTAGTACATTAATAAATTCAAAGTGATACCTTGGCAATCCATGATATTATCCTGAGTATTTTTGTGTAAATATTTTGTCATTACTATGTATATTTGTAAAAATGTAAATTGAGTAAGAGAGTTATTATACAAAATATTTTAGAAACACTTACTGGTGTACACAATTCTATACACTAGTGATGAACTCATTTTAACAAAATAAAATCTAGTATATTTTATATGCATGTATTATGTCATATATATATATATATACACACACATACACACACACACGTACTGTTCATACATTATCTATCTATCTATCTATCTATCTATCTACACATACATACACAATGAGTACACCCCTCACATTTCAGCAACGATTTTATCATCTTTTTAAGGGACAATACTACAGAAATAAAATATATTTTAACGTAGTCAATGTGCAGCTTGTGAAGCAGTACAGATTTACTGTCCTCTGAAAATAACAACATACAGCCATTATTGTCTAAATAGCTGGCAACAAAAGTGAGTACACTCCAAGTGATAACAGTAAAAGTCATGTAACTATGCAAAACCACATGTTCTATTCATCATGTTCATGTTTTTGTCTGCTTGACAGCACCATACAATATGTGATTCATGCAGTTAGAGCAGTTAAAATGTGGTGCTTTGAGTACAATTCTCTCAATCTGACCACTAGATGTTCAAGTTGGCACCACATGGCAAAGAATCTCTGAGGATTTGAGAATTAAATGTGTTGCTCTACACAAACCTGGCCGAGGCTATAAGAAAGATCGGTTACACCAGAGAGTCATACAGAGGTTTTCCAAGACGGGTTCCACTCGGAACAGATTTCGCAAGAGACAATTAAAGAAGTTGAGTCCTCGTGCTGTGTGTCAGGTGCAGAAGCTGACTTCAAAAACCAACGCACGAGTGCTGCCAGCATTGATTTAGAGGTTGCAGAAGCGGAAGATTCACTTGTTTAAAAAGGTCAGAGTTTAGACCATACCCCACACTGCAACAAGTCGATTTGCATGGCAGTCATGACAGAATGAAGTCTCTTTTGAAGCTGGCTCACCAGAAAGCCCACAAACAGTTTTCTAAAGACAACATATCCAAGAGCATGAATTACTGGAGCCATGTCCTGTGGTCTAATGGGATTAAGATAAACTGCTGGTGCTGGTACTGGGAAGCTGTGATTCATTGAGGAAAACATGGATTCCAACATGTACAACATGTATTCTGAAGCAGAACATGATGCCTCCCTTTAGAAACTGGGGCGAAAGGCATTTTTCCAACATAACGACCCCAAAAACATGGGTAAGATGACAACTGCCTTGCTAAGGAAGCTGAAGGTGATGAAGTGGGCAAGTATGTCTCCAGATCTAAACCCTATTGAGCACCTTTAAGGAATCCTTAAGGGGAAGGTGGAGAAGCACCATGTGTCTAACATCCAGCAGCTCCATGATGTCATTCTGGAGGAGTAGAAAAGGATCCCAGCAACACCACCACCAGCAGCTCTGGTGAATTCCATGCCCAGGAGGATTAAAGCAGTGCTACATAATGGTGCTTACACAAAATTTACACTTTGGACACAGTTTTGACATGTTCACTTAGGGTGTACTCACTTTTGTTGCCAGCTATTTAGACAATAATGCCTGAATGTTGAGTTATTTTTAAGAGGACAGTAAATCTGTACTGTTATACAAGCTGCACATTATAAAATATAAATAAATACATTTATTTATTTATATTTTATAACTTTATTTAGGTTCCCTGGTGGTCTAGTGGTTAGGATGCGGCGCTCTCACCGCTGCAGCCCGGGTTCGATCCCCGGTCAGGGAACCAACCCCAACCATTAGGGTTGCACAAGCCTTAGTGCCGGTCCCAAGCCCGGATAAATGGGGAGGGTTGCGTTAGGAAGGGCATCCAGCGTAAAAACGTGCCAAATCAAACATGCGGATGGTCCGCTGTGGCGACCCCTAATGGGAGAAGCCGAAAGAAAGTTTTTATATTTTATAATGTGCAGCTTGTATAACAGTACAGATTTACTGTACTCTTAAAAATAACTGTGTGAAACACAATGCTCCGTGTGTAGATAAATGGACTAAACGAAGCATGTATTCAAATTGCTAAAGTTACTCGAGGAATAGTTTCAGCCCTGTATAAAATTGGAATTTAGTTACGTAATTTAATATATAAACGTATCACCTACAAAGTGTAAGCACTGGTGCAGTGTTAGTTTTGTCAAAGTGAGAGCTAAACAGCCAAAATTCGAAAAACTGGCTAGCGCTAAAACTTGCAGGTAAGATGTTTGCACAACATTCCCCTTATCGTTTGATAAAGTAATAAAACTTGCTTATATATATATATATATATATATATTCCATCTTTAGGTAATTTGACTTGCACGTGTTGCAGATCACCTTTCAGCCACAAAAAATTTATTTAGTGGTGTTGATTGGCAAACTCATCAAGCCTCTGCCTAGCTGTTCACCAAAAAAAGCCATGCCAGTACACTTTCTCGGCAGCTGTCATCACTAAAACAACCAGACCCTACTAAAAACCGAGGCTTCCGAGAAACATACTCCATAAAACCAATGCTAGAGCCTGAGTTTGTATGACAGAAACAGAGAGGGGCTTCTTACCGTTACTTGGCATTTGAAAGGCCGCTCTGTAGAGTGAACGTGTTTTACATGACAGCTGAGATGATCTGGCCTGTTGGGGGGAAAAAAAAAAAAAAAAAAAACAGAACGGGTGAAAAAATGGAATAACAAAATACAGTCAAAACACTATGTTGATTATAAAGGAGAGTCCTTTTATAAAACAACATGACTGCACAAACAAACAGAGTAGCATTATTATTGGTTAAAGAGCATTTTTACAAAGCACCAAAAATAAAGCTGATCAAAGCGGTGTTCCAACGCTTGTGTAATATAATCTATTTTTCCAGGAGGAGCTTACATATTTGATTTCTTAAACTAAATATTTGAAAAAAAAAAAGAATGGGTTTTTACTTAATTTCAGCATAGATCATTTTAAATGAATATTTTTTTTTTTTTTTTTTTTAATTGACCTGCCACACTACACACACAATACACACACAATAAGCATTTCTCAGTGTTGAAGCTCAGTGGTTTTTAAATTAGTGTTTTTGGAAAAGTGGACCAAAAAAAAAAAGTCGTTTAATTGCTTTTCTAGAAAAACCCTTTTTTTCCCCCGCACCCCTGGAGTAAAAAAAAAAAAATTTAATAAAAAAATTTAAAACCTTAGGGTTGTGGAAGCATGAAGGTTCCTGGTCATACCCCAGAGCAATTGTAGTCACGTGTAGACTTACCACATTTTTTCTCTTTTCCAGCTCCCTGAATGTATGAGCCATTAGGAACTGAGAATACCTAGTTCACCCACCTGGAGAAGCCTTTGCCACAGACGGAGCAAATGTATGGCTTGTGCACACCACCATCGTGTGAGCGCACATGATAGGTCATACGGTCCTTCCTCTTGAAGCGCTGGTGGCAGATAGGACACTCGAAAGGCTTTTCGTCCGAGTGCGACAGCTTGTGCCGGTTGAGATGGTAGACGTCACGGAAGGCTTTACCACACATCTCACAACCATGGTTTTTCTTCACTGGCTTTGGGGGCTTTTTGGGTACGCTGGGTTGCTGCTGGGGCAGAGTGGCCATTGCTCCCAACGTCACTGTGGCTGAATTGGTGCCTGTCAGGATACCTGCAGCAGACACATAGGTGGGGTTGCCATTGCTATCCCGCTGTTGCACAGTGGAGATCATGGGCACCATTGTGGGCGCTGCTGGTGTCTTCTTGGGCCGGGACACCATCTTGATGCCCGTGTGGCAAGACTCGTGCCGCCGCAGGTGGTAGCTGTCTCGAAAGGACTTGCTGCAATAGCCACAGATGAAGGGCGTTTTTGATTTGGGCTCCTTCTTAACCACCACTGGACCTCCCCCACCTCCCCCTCCACCTGTCCCACCAGCCATGTTGTCCTTGAGGAGCTCGGCCGCACTGACTGGAGGCTTCTGCTCCAGTGGGATGGGGAGCACAGGCTTTTGGTCTTGGGGTTCTGTTCCAGCATTGAGCAGAGGCAGCAGACTGTTCTGGCCAACCTGGTGCTGGTGGTGCAGAGTGTCATTTGTCTGATTGGTAGAAAGAAAGAATGTATAAAAATCTTTTAATAATATATACTTTATACACAAGTCTGTAAACCAGCCTGTGTTTCTGCCTTTAACACAGATTCAGACTTTTTTTATGCTTAGCTACATTCATAAATTTTTAATTATCTGTTCATTTCCAACCCCCAGAACCAAGAACCATACAACTCCTCGGCTAATTTTAGCCATAAGATACATACAGCATCTACATCCTTATAAAATCTTTCTTCTTCTTCTTCTTTCAGCTGCTCCTCTTAGGGGTCACCACAGCGGATCATCCGTCTCCATACCCCATCTGCCAGTTTTAAACCAACTACCTGCATGTCTTCCCTCACCACATCCATAAACCTTCTCCTAGGTCTTCCTCTTTTCCTCCTTCCTCAGCATCATGTCCCACCATGTCCTGTCCAAACCATCTCAATCAGGCCTCTCTCACTTTGTCCCCAAACGTCCTACATGCACGGTCCCTCTAATAAACTTGTTTCTAATCCTGTCTAATCCTCGTCACTACCAATGAAAATCTCAACATATTTGAAATCGTATATATTCCTATTTGGCACATTACAAATCTGAATCCTTGTGTAAATAATTGGCGATAATCTCTGCTACATTATTATAATGACTATAACAGATATGAAAGATCCTCCTGAACACTAAACTCTGACCTGACCAGATAAATGCCTAACAGTGTAGTCGGCTATAAAATAATGTTCTAGTAATGTAGTAGACAAGCCAAGAGTAGAATGACGGTGGTAAATTTTTATACGGAATAGAACATGACTCATTACAAGAGCATCTGTGCAACAAGGAAAAACAAGCTGCCACAACTGAGACCGGGGAAGTTTCAGAACACAGACATGCACGTGTGTGAGAGTGAAATAAATAGACATTCCAACATAAAGAAAGAGACACATACACTCCAACACCACATTTTAGCATTCTAATGAGAAACTAGTAAATTGTCAAAATCATTCAAAAAACACAAAACAACAACAACAACAAAAAAAAAAAACAGTTTTAGCCCTTATATGATGTAGAACAAGTCACTGGTGAGCACAGCGGGGAACTCACAAGTTTGGGACGGACACCCTAACGTCTCTTGCAGCTCAGCATAAAGAGACCCGTAGCATGCTGCCATGATGACACCTAAATCTGTTACATGTAAAGTGATCTCTGACTATCATAAAAGCCTTTCCACATGTGACTGCAGGAACAGACTGTTCTGGCTCAAGGAGACGCGCCAAAACTACCCAGTCTGTGCGTTACAGACACAAATAAACCCCACGACGTAGAAAAACAATTGAGTCAAGAAAATAAATAAATATATTCAAAACTAGGTTAGTCTCAGCATCTGAAAAAAGAGGTGCAGTACTCAGTTATGTATAGTATATACTCTATACTCTAGTATAGTTGTGCGAGACCTCATTCATAATTCACTTCAAAACATGTGTACACAAATCCAGGTAAACTCAATATATTCGTAATCATTAAAATCAGGGTTTCTGCAGCTTTCATGTTAATAAGACCATTAAGAATGAAATTTAAGACCTATATCACGACATAAAAAACACACACACAAAAACGATGTTAGCGACTTGCTTAAAACAAGACCTAAAAACTTGTACGTTCCCATAGCCAAAAGATTAAATCGGTTTTACGTCTGTGCTGATTGGCTGTTGGTCACGTTTATAATCATATTACAGTGAATTATACTTAGAATAGCCAAAGAAACAAACAAAAAAAGTGCTGTGTGAGCATTTTAATGAGTATTAGATGTAGCGTTACATGGACATCGGAAAATTAAGACCTGTTTACAAATATTTAAGACCTAGATCAGCAAATTTCTCAAGTCTTAAGGCCTACATTTTTTTTTTCTTCATTTTAGACTTTTTTACACCCCACAGAAACCCAGTAATTAATTTCAACTACTGATACAAAAATATATGATCTTGAATTGAAGACTGAAGCTAAATAAAAAAGAAAGACTACAGGGAGGTCAGCAGGCATTTACACAGAATTGAAAAGACTACACTATCATTACTGCTTGTCCATTCTGCAGCTGCCTGCATAGTCCCATTGGTCATGGCATCGAAAGCAAGAGGGAGAAGGTGTGAGAAAGTGAGGGGGAAAAAAGAAGGACAGAAAATGGGGGGTGAAGTGGAAAAATGGTATGCATGAATACAATTGTTCACTGTAAAAAAAAAAAAAAAAAAAAAAAGGAAAAAAGAAAAGTAATGAAAAAAAGAAGGAAAGACAAACCAACAACCTGCACCATAATCATTACTTAAACGTAACTAATTTATCAGCATGTATTAGAGTAGATCATACTACAACTTCATGTCACACAATAGTTCTGTGCTGAACAAAATTCACTAACAATAAGCATTTTGTAATGCATATTAGAAATCATCCATCGGAATACAGGGTAAACCTACTAGAAAGCTCAAAATGAGAATAAAGACTACATGCAGTCTACAAAATGCTTATTGTTAGAGAATTTTGTTCAGCACAGAACTATTGTGTGACCTGAAGTTGTAGTATGATCTACTCTTATACATGCTGATAAATTAGTTACCTTTAAGTCTAGTGTAACATAGCAATGCTTGCTTAAAGACTTGATCTTCCACTGATGTTCCAAACATTTTTTCCATGGTTTTTATTATAATTTTTTTTTTTTTTTTTTTTTTAAAGAAAACATGGCTTGATCTGTGCAAGACTACATGTTTCATTCTATGAAATTTAAACTGTTTTACGGCAATGATTGAATATTAGCATCAACAATGATGTTGAACAGATCGACACAAAAATATAAAATGTTCCTGGCTAAGCATTAAGTTGGATCTAAACGTATAAGGTCTAATTTCAAATAGTTTGTTGCCGCTTTAACAAGCCAGCAAAATATTTTTAGGATTTTTTTTGTTGTTTGTTTTTAGTGTTCACCTGACAATTTCTTTACATTCAGCCATTACACAGAACAGACACTGAATTTATATTATGGCAGGAACTGAGCTCAGAGTAAGTTTTAAAAAAATTTTTTTTTTTTTTTATTATCTGCTACAGACGGATTAAGCGATGCCTGTTGGGAGCTAGACAATGCCACGCTTATGAATAACCTCAGACGCCTCGCGAACAATGCCGGGTGACGCGCTACACCGCCGTCTCATTAGATGCTGAATCACAAGGAGGGAATCAAGCAGAACAATTCCTTTCAGCATTTGCTGAGAGAAAATATCTCTGATGCTTTAATGATCCCCCCCATATAATAAAGGTTTTCTATTACAATCAAAATGACACATTATCAGTTGAGCAACATGCTGCCTGAACGTTTAGAGTTGTCACTAATGTGGTTAGTAATTAAGTATAAACACGGCCCATGTTAACCGTTCAAAACGAGCAATAAGTTAATCTTAGATTTACAGAGTAGGAAAGTTAATTACGCTGCTTTACTTCTAATCTCACTCTTCAGTGGTCAGTGTTATGGGTGCTGGATTTCACGGCCGTTCTCGAGGGTTTTCAGTTAATCAGAATCAGAATCAGAATCAGGTTTATTGGCCAAGTGTGTTGACACACACAAGGAATTTGGTTCCAGCTGTTTGTTACTCTCAAAAGTACAGACATAAATAAAAAAAACCTATACATGACAAAACAGACACAACAAGACAAAAACCAGACTATACAAGACAATACAGACATACAGACAATATGAGACATTAAGTAATGCCATACGCATTACTTAAAAACACAATAATATACACATACGATCCAATTGTACTTTTCTGATAGTGAAGAGATACATTCAGAAATCCAGGGAAAGTCTTCGAGACGATTTTTTAAATCCGTTCATACTCACCTACTGGAGTTGTAAAGGAACAGAAAACACTTCAAGATCTCATTAACACACTCAGCCCTCCTCTCTCAAGCAGAGAAAGCACTTTTTTCTCTTTTTTTTTGGCCTGTGGGCAAAATGGCATAAATTGCAGTGCCGTATCATGGGAATAAAAAAAATTAAAAAAAAAGTGTGGTACCTGAAGCCGAATTCTATCCTTTCCACACAATTATAATTGTAATAGATTTAACATTTATGATCTGAGCTCTTTCTGTAGCAGGTTTTGTAGTAAGTAAAGGGAATGAAGTGGGTATATTTCTTGCATGTATGAACTTGGCACAGTCTATTAGATGCACAAAATGGGTTTTAAGTTGTAGTGTAGTGCGTATCAGGGTGTATGTGACTAATTTTTCAAATCACATTTGAGCGTAAATTCACAGCTATGAAGTCATGCAGAGTTTTGTAGCGTGAAGTCAAGTGTGCACACCGCTTTCCTGTATGAGCTCAGCTTGAATTTGTTGCATATCAGTATGAAGTGTAAATGCATGCAGAATGCGGCAGCAGCAGCTTCACTACTCTGAACATAGCTGAGATTCCATCTGCAGCCCGCCGATGCTGCTGCTGCTTTTCCCCCCTCTTCAAACTAAGAGTTGAAGAAGAAGCAAAAGAGAAACCAGACAAGTTTTATCTTAAACCTGATCATGATGTGTTCAAGTCCAAATCTTGAACAACCCCACAAAAGACTCTCAAGACTCTCTGGATACTTGCAAAGGTTATTCTTGTATCTCGCGCTCAATACAACGCAATGCAATGTAACGTAGCACCACGAGCGTGTACACACACACACACACACACTCAATGCTAACGCCGCTAGCGAAAAGTTGCCTGCTCCTCCACATCCACTTCTACTCCAGTGAGAACACCACTGAAGCGGCATGAAAAACTGATCTGGTGTACAATCCTGGGTGTTTTCTGTCTATTTTTTCTCCTCTCGTGCTTGGCCGCGCGCTACGAAACAACATGCACTCATGAAATCATTGAGGGAATCGTATAAAAAGTGAACGACATGCTGGCAGGCGGAAAGTAATCGTAGCTAATACGAGGGGGGGAAAAAACAAGCAAACCCTGAGGTAAAACCGAGCAGGGAAAAGCCACAAGGATCCCGTTTGAGTGTCTCATCTCCCCCACACTCCACAGCTGGAAGTCTGGCGCTGATGTAGCCACTTAGCTAACCCGGGCTAGCTAGCCTGCTAATGTTAGCTGGCACGCTAGCTAACCCAGCTAGCTACCATTGTTTTTGGTTGAATAGATTGAGCTTTTTTTAAGATAATAATTTTTTTCTATAAAATATCGCTGGCGCAAACGGGCTGTGAGGCCGCGAAGCGCTTTCGAGCTGCTCGGGATTTGCTGAAAATGTTTCTCTTACCTGAAATAAAAATGAGCTCCAGCTCGGCTCCATTGCAACACTTAGCTAAAAAATCTGCAGGAAACCTACAAGAAATCTACAACAAAGCAGCTAAACATGGCAGCTGCTCCAACTTCCTGTAACCCTGCGGGCCAAACCATCGCCTGAGAAAAGCGCCGCTGCTGTTGGGATTGTCCACAGCACACACATTTCACACTTCTCATACACACACACTTACACAACACAACTCAACACAACACAACATGATTATTAATCCAGGAGCATACAAACCAACAATGATTTCTCTTACTCTTATTTTTTTTTTATTGCATTATCAAACAAACAGAAACGGATTATTCATAATTATTTACTTTTTTGTCAATATGTAATTTTGTGATTAACATATGGACATTATATCTAACAGTTTAATCTATATTTTCTTCAATAAAAAGCACAATGAGTGACCACCTGTACGGAAAGTGCCGTAAATACTACGTTTTATTTCTATTCAAATGAATTGCTTCTTCACATCTATTTATCTTTTCATGTCACAGCCACATATTTATCATGCACACACATGTGCAACCAACTACAACTACCACATTACTAACCAGCATAAAAAGCCAGAGTTCACTGTATTAACATCTATTAAATGCAACAGATTTTTTTTTTAAACACTCAAAATGTCAATGAAATCATATTTGGTCTAACAATTATTCTTCTAACATATTTTATCTATGCAAATATTTATTTATTTACTTATTTATGTCTCTCTCTCTCTCTCTCTCTCTCTCTCTCTCTCTCTCTCTCTCTCTCTCTCTCTCCCCCCCTTATTTATGGTTGATTACTTAAAAAACCACTTCAATGGGAAAAATGCACCCCGGATAGGACACCGGTACATCAAAACAACACACACACACACACAAACACACACACACACACACACACACACACACATTTATTCAGTTACAAGTTATGGGTAAATTCATGTAGCCTGTCTATGTACCTGCATGTTTCTGGGTGTTAAGAAGAAACCCGAGAACCCAAAGGAAACCCACATCAGAGGAAACACAGCAAGTACATGCAACAATCCACAAAGACAGTAATTTAAACTCAGGATGAAAATGAACATAAATTAAGTGCAATCAACTTGTCATCTTTAATAAAAATGTATATGTTAAAAATCTATAAATATACTAGGATGTGAGGAAAATGAGAGAGAGAGAGAAGGTTGGATGATGTGGAGATGGTGAAGCAGGAAGTGGATAGGATTAGTAAGGATGAAGTGAGAGCAGCGATTAGGAGGAGGAAGAGTGGAAAGTCGGTTGGACCAGATGACATACTGGTAAAATGTGTAGATGTTTAGAAGAGATGGCAGTGGAGTTTTTAACCAGATTGTTTAAAAGATTTTGGAAGGTGAGAGGATGTGATTAACATATGACCTCGTCTGACCTCATCCATCCATTAGTCTCCATAGACTATGATGTTTGCGGATGATATTGTGATTTGTGCTGAGAGTGGCAGGAGTGATCTGTGATAGAAGGATATCTGTGAGAGTGAAAGGGAAAGTTTATAGGACTGTGGTGAGACCTGAGATGTTGTATGGTTTAGAGACAATGGCATTGACTAAAGGACAGGAGCTGGAGGTAGCAGAGCTGAAGATGTTGAGATTTTCATTGGGAGTGACGAGGATGGACAGGATTAGAAATGAGTTTATTAGAGGGAACGCACATGTAGGATGTTTTGACGACAAAGTGAGAGATTCCCATTTGAGATGGTTTAGACATGTGCAGAGGAGGGACATGGGGTCTATCGGTAAAATAATGCTGAGGATGGAGCCACCAGGAAAGGGGGCAAAAGGAAGGCCAAAAAAGGAGGTGAAGGAAGATATGCAGGTACCGGTAGTTGTTTTGAAAAAGGCAGATGCAGAGGACAGAGTAGTACGGAGATGGATGATTCGCTGTGGCGACCCCTAATGGGAGAAGCCGAAAGAAGAAGAATAAAGAGTTTATCTGAATTCATGGTTTAAAGGTAATTCATGATTTATTGTTCTTTTAACTTCCAACATAATGATGTCTCTGGATAACAATCAAGTGCATCTTTTGTCCTCGAAGGAGATTTCACCAAAAACAGTTTTGGGATTGCTTAAATTATTTATACACTTGGCATTTAAATATGGCTTATTGTATTTGTGATGCACACTTTTTGGAAGGTTTATGTTAATTCTAAATGAGTCTTCCTGAAAGAGGCCGATTAATTTACTGATGGTTTTTCTGCTATTATGTATAGAATTTATATATGTACAAGGCAGATGTGGGCGTTCATATATATTATTCCTTTATACCTGAGACATGCCAATAAATCTTTTCCTTTTTGTTCTATTCTGAATAGGCCAGAGTCTACCAAAATGCTATTTTAGTCTCAGTATTTTTATATATATATATATATATATATATATATATATATATATATATATATATATATATATATATATATATATATATACAGTACAGACCAAAAGTTTGGACACACCTTCTCATTCGAAGAGTTTTCTTTATTTTCATGACTATGAAAATTGTAGAGTCACACTGAAGGCATCAAGGGCTATTTGACCAAGAAGGAGAGTGATGGGGTGCTGCGCCAGATGACCTGGCCTCCACAGTCACCGGACCGGAACCCAATCGAGACGGTTTAGGGGTGAGCTGGACCGCAGAGTGAAGGCAAAAGGGCCAACAAGTGCCAAGCATCTCTCGGGGAACTCCTTTAAGACTGTTGGAAGACCATTTCAGGTGACTACCTCTTGAAGCTCATCAAGAGAATGCCAAGAGTGTGCAAAGCAGTAATCAAAGCAAAAGGTGGCTACTTTGAAGCACCTAGAATATGACATTTTTCAGTTGTTTCACAGTTTTTTGTTATGTATATAATTCCACATGTGTTAATTCAAAGTTTTGAAGCCTTCAGTGTGACTCTACAATTTTCATAGTCATGAAAATAAAGAAAACTCTTTGAATGAGAAGGTGTGTCCAAACTTTTGGTCTGTACTGTATGTATATATATATATTACTAAATTATCATTAAATGTTTTGTGATTAGTCCAAAATTAATTCAGCTTTTCCAAACCAACCACACGCAACAGTTAATATTGGCCACACTAAGCAGAGTGGTGGATGGTGGTGGTGTTTTCCCCTGAGCACCAGTGTAAATAGCAGGACTGTGATCATGTTGAAGCTAACACGTGACTGAGTCACCGCATCACTCTCTCACACACTGCAAAAAGACCAATAGGTTCAAAAGAGAAGTGAGAAGCCACTAGGACTGTTTTTGTTTAGCTATTTCCATGGATATATTGTAAACGATACTGATGAGCTGAGTTGCAGGTAATAGCTGGATAAAAACATTCCCTTTTTTTTTAATACTTAATATTGCATATGTAACTATTTCAGTTATATTAATAGTCAGGGTCAGTTACAAATTTACAATTAAAACTGTAGATAATAGTTATAGCAATTTTAATTAGATACATTTAGGTGAGATAGAAATGCTTGATGAATTCACATTGTTGCCTAATTCCAGCAAATTCTTTTTTCTGTTCATGGACTTTCAGATACATTGCCTCCCATTGTACCTTTAAATCTTTGCTGTGTTGAATATTTGGAGTCTTTGTCTGTAAACAGTTCACTGTATTGGGTGGAAGGCCTGAATAGATTTAACCAGCCCATTCTTCCAGATCTTGCTCAGTGCAGTTCATTCCCTCTGACCGGCTTCTTTACAAATGTAGACATGTGTATAGGCAAAAATATTTTTTTCTGCATTTTGTTGGATCTGGATAAAAGACAAATCATCAGGTGAGTGTTTACAGTTTTCTGCATGTCTAGGTAAACTGCAGCTTAGTCACTGTATACCATTCTCATCTTTATTTAATTTTTAAAAGTTAAAGAAGTTTTAATGAAACCACTGTATAGTAAGTGACAACATATTGATAAAATATTATTCCAGCAGTTTTCAACATTTTGTTTTATCTAGTGTACCTATAGCATATGTGTGATCAGGATGATTATGTGTTTCCAGAGAATGCTAAACACACTTACAGTGGAAATCTAATCACAGTAGTGGGAGGCAATAAATATGTATTGCGCAAAAAAATTTTTTGGTCAAAAGAATTGTCAAATATGAAGGCACGGCACCACAGACGGTGTTGTTCCTCCCCTACAGCTCAATGGTCCCCGGTTCCATCCTGAGCTCAGGATACTGTTTCACATGTTCACATTTCCTCCCACCTCTATAAAACATGCTGTTATATTGGCAGCTCCAAATTGCCCCTAGGAGTGCACAAATATGTGCATGGTGTGTATATGCTGAATAGTCTCCAGACCCACTGCAACCCTGACCAGGATAAAAGAGTTACTGAAGATACATAAATGTTACAGAATGAAGTAAAAAAACTACCATATTTCAGCAAGAAAGGGCTTAGAATAAGAACAACTCAAGAGAAGATCTCAACATGGCTATTATGTGTATTGTAATTTAATGCCACTTTTCAGCAAAAGCAATTTAGTTCATTCATGCATGATCAACCCACACCACTGTGTGTAAATAAAGTAGTAATCCCTAAACAAATTACACAAAGGTGTTTGGTTTATAAATGCTTCTGTATAAACATAACCCTAAAGTTTTTTTCCACAAGATCCCTTATATTGCTATCTGTGGTAATTATTAGTTACCAAAGATACAATAGATAGAGATTAAATTGGGGAAAATGCTGGCATATTTCTATAAGGGTTTTACATTCATGACTAACTCTTTTTTCTTCACAGTGTAAAGTATGGGAGACTGGTCAATTTTGAGTCGCTTCTTAGTGGAGGTTCAAAACCACTCCACTGTGATCGGGAAGATCTGGCTGACGATGTTGTTGATCTTTCGAATCCTGCTGGTGACTCTAGTAGGAGATGCAGTGTACAGTGATGAGCAATCCAAGTTCATCTGCAACACACTCCAGCCGGGCTGCAACAATGTCTGCTACGACATGTTTGCACCAGTCTCACATCTGCGCTTCTGGGTGTTTCAAATTGTCCTGGTCTCTACACCATCCATCTTCTATATCATCTATGCCCTCCACAAAATCACTAAAGATGAAAAGGTTCGGACAGACCAAGTTCAGGCTCTGCTTCACCGTCCACATGTTCAGTATATTAGGAAGTCGGGTGGAGAAAGTAACATTTATTTAGGAGGTGAGCCATCAAATGGGCCACAAAATGAGAAAAGTCCCAGTGAGGAGGAGTGTGTCGAGCAGAGCCTCCTGCAGGATGACTACAAAGAGGTTGGCAAGGATCCTACTGAATATTCGGGCAAGATTTTGTTGATCTACATCATCCATGTGGTTTTTCGATCTATTCTGGAGATAATGTTTCTGGCAGGCCAATACTATATGTTTGGATTTAAGGTGCCATTTTTGTTTCGCTGCAAAGCATACCCATGCCCGACTCAAACTGACTGCTTTGTGTCACGAGCTACGGAGAAGACTATATTCCTAAACTTTATGTTTAGCACAAGTTTGGGCTGCTTTCTTCTCAACATTGCTGAGCTTCACTATTTAGGCTGGGTCTATATCTTTCGTATATTATATACAGCATGTTTCCGGTGCTGTAAACCCAAAAGGAAACTACATGTTTCCCACAGTCCTTTGCAGCTTAGGCTCAGACACTCAATGCGAGGCAGGCTGGTTCTGCAGTCTTCTTCAGCCACTCTGTCCCATGAGAAGACAGCCACTGCCTTGCTCTCACATGGACCATCCATTTCTTTTGAGACAGATTCAACACTAAATTGCACCTCAAAGACAAACCCAGAAGAAAGAAAATGTACAGGAATACAATTTGTAAATATGGCTAATTTGAGCAGCAGAAAGTCTTGGTTATAAGGGACTGTAACTGCTCTTTACTGACCATTATTGTTAAAGCTTTAGCAAAATTCTTGCTATTATACATAAAACACTTTAATTCTTTAACACTAATTCAGAGATTTGACGATTTAAAATGTAAGGAATTATGCAGTACCTTAGGACATTTTTTTTTTACATAAAAAAATAGTCAGTGGCAGCATTGGTGATCCATTAGCACACTGAAGTTGAATATTTTTTATAAAACCACATGCTCTGAAATGTTTTGTGAATGATTTTATTAATTTTTTAAATAAATTAATGTGCAGCATGTTTAATTTCCTATTAGTTTATAGTTATGTTTAATGTTGTTGAACATCCAAGAAACATCCAAAGTTTATTTACTGTTTTTGGTTACATGACAAAAATTATATACAGCCATCCTCTCATTGGCCTTTCATTTTATTAAGAAAACGAAATGGACAAACCCATCTTTCCTGACACTGTAGGCTCAGTTTATAATATACAGTGAGGAAAATAAGTATTTGAACACCCTGCTATTTTGCAAGTTCTCCCACTTAGAAATCATGGAGGGGTCTGAAATTGTCATCGTAGGTGCATGTCCACTGTGAGAGACATAATCTAAAAAAATAAAATCCAGAAATCACAATGTATGATTTTTTAAAACTATTTATTTGTATGATACAGCTGCAAATAAGTATTTGAACACCTGAGAAAGTCAATGTTAATATTTGGTACAGTAGCCTTTGTTTGCAATTACAGAGGTCAAACGTTTCCTGTAGATTTTCACCAGGTTTGCACACACTGCAGGAGGGATTTTGGCCCACTCCTCCACACATATCTTCTCTAGATCAGTCAGGTTTCTGGCCTGTTGCTGAGAAACACGGAGTTTGAGCTCCCTCCAAAGATTCTCTATTGGGTTTAGGTCTGGAGACTGGCTAGGCCATGCCAGAACCTTGATATGCTTCTTACAGAGCCACTTCTTGGTTATCCTGGCTGTGTGCTTCGGGTCATTGTCATGTTGGAAGACCCAGCCTCAACCCATCTTCAGTGCTCTAACTGACGGAAGGAGGTTGTTCCCCGAAATCTCGCAATACATGGCCCCGGTCCTCCTCTCCTTAATACAGTGCAGTCGCCCTGTACCATGTGCAGAAAAACACCCCCAAAGCATGATGCTACCACCCCCATGCTTCACAGTAGGGATGGTGTTCTTGGGATGGTACTCATCATTCTTCTTCCTCCAAACACGTTTAGTGGAATTATGACCCAAAAGTTCTATTTTGGTCTCCTCTGACCACATGACTTTCTCCCATGCCTCCTCTGGATTATCCAAATGGTCATTGGCAAACTTAAGACATGCCTGGACATGTGCTGGTTTAAGCAGGGGAACCTTCCATGCCATGCATGATTTCAAACCATGACGTCTTAGTGTATTACCAACAGTAACCTTGGAAACGGTGGTCCCAGGTCTTTTCAGGTCATTGACCAGCTCCTCCCGTGTAGTTCTGGGCTGATTTCTCACCTTCCTTAGGATCATTGAGACCCCACGAGGTGAGATCTTGCATGGAGCCCCAGTCCGAGGGAGATTGACAGTCATGTTTAGCTTCTTCCATTTTCTAATGATTGCTCCAACAGTGGACCTTTTTTCACCAAGCTGCTTGGCAATTTCCCCGTAGCCCTTTCCAGCCTTGTGGAGGTGTACAATTTTGTCTCTAGTGTCTTTGGACAGCTCTTTGGTCTTGGCCATGTTAGTAGTTGGATTCTTACTGATTGTATGGGGTGGACTGGTGTCTTAATGCAGCTAACGACCTCAAACAGGTGCATCTAATTTAGGATAATAAATGTAGTGGAGGTGGACATTTTAAAGGTAGACTAACAGGTCTTTGAGGGTCAGAATTCTAGCTGATAGACAGGTGTTCAAATACTTATTTGCAGCTGTATCATACAAATAAATAGTTGAAAAATCATATAGAGATTTGTCTTTTTAGATTATGTCTCTTACAGTGGACATGCACCTATGATGACAATTTCAGACCCCTCCATGATTTCTAAATGGGAGAACTGAATATATATATATATATATATATATATATATATATATATATATATATATATATATATATATATATATATATATATATATAGCCTTTATTAAATGTCTCAACTATTATAAATATTTTATAAATATAAAAAATATAAAAATAGATAAAAAATATTTCAAGTCTGTTATAAATTTTATGTAGATTAGCTGTTACTATAAAAACAATAATTATTAGAAAGATAATGTTATTATAAAACTAATAGCTGCAACTACTGTTAGATGTGTGCAGTGATGGACAGTAACAAAGTAAATGTAATTCATTACTGTACTTAAGTAGCTTTTTCGCATATCTGTAATTTACTTAATTTTTTTTGTTTCGGGAAACATTAACTTTAACTTCACTACATTTCAAAGTCAAATTTCTTAATTTTACTCAACTACATTTTGCGAAATCAGTCGATCCGAAAAACTGACAAGATCTGGAGTGACGTTACATCAGTAAGGAAAACTTATTAAAATGAAACCTTCAGGAGGCCAATTCTGAAAAAAAGAGGAAAGAAGTAGGGGGAAAACGTGTAAAAGATACAGATGTGTATGCAGCTCTATCACTTATCTCGTTATTAGATTAGAATAGATTAGATTAGATTAGATTAGAACTATTGTCATTACACATGTACAAGTACAAGGCAACGACATGCAGTTTGGGTCTACCCAGAGTGCAATAGCAGCAAGTGCAGGATATACAGTGTTTACATCAGTTAAATAAATTAAATAAAATGGTATTATAGGACTATAAACAGTAATTTACAGATGTGTATGTACTATGAACATAATATACAAAGGATGATGATTTTATTATGAGGTTAGTATAGGCTTAAAGTATTAAATACATTTAATAAAATAGTCTAATAACTGTATATCACTTGGTTATGATGTGTTGCCTGCTGTGCTTTTATGCATAGAGCAACAATATTTATTTTAGCTTGCATGCCATACAATTATAATTTAAAATATGTTGTTTATCATAATGTGTGTAGCTTTCAACAAAACAATTCCAACCTAACTGGTCTAGTAGGATTGTAGTTAAACTGGCACTTATTGATTTGGTTATCTTTAATTGAGATAAAAAGTTTTCTGTGCTTGTACTGATTAGGTCCTGAACTGAGTTAAGGGGGAATGTTAAAATGAAAAACTGTGCCAGTGCCATTTCTTTCCTTTCTTCTTACAAATGGCATAGGGTCACCACTAGGTGGGCTCTAGTTTGGGCATCTTTGGTATAAACTTCATTGTCATATGCCATGCAAATGTAAATATAGCCAAACAATGAAACAGACACACTTTACTCTTGAACCACAAAATAAAAAGTTTTTTAAGGATTTTTACTAGGAAAGAATATCCAGGACAATTTTCAAAAGGAATTGCAAATTGTATTTGCAATTGTGTTTTCCGTATGTGGACACAAATTGTGACATAATCCAAATGCAACTGAATCTTGCTCCACCATTTGCATTTTCACTTTCACAAACGCACAGTGACCAAATTTCAAATGAAAAAGTCTATTTGCAACTGTATTTCCTGTGTCTTGAGTTATGACCATGTCATATTTAAATAGCAATATTAATGACCACTCTTGCTTTTTCAGTTTCTTTGCATCGCGTATGGAGCCTGCCAAAACTCAAATGAAATTACAAATCCTTTTGCATTTGCATTTCTGATGTCTTGCAAGGAAAGCTGTCAATCAAGTGTCAGGAGGTGGGACAATTTGCAAATAAAATCCCCTTACAAACAAATTTACAGTCTAGAAATTTTATGGTAGGTTTATTACAAGATATATATAAAAACTCATTGAAAAACAATAAAGAAAGGTTATAAATGAATTTATATTTGATTGGGTGAAATATTTATTTTATCCTGTACCAAATTAGCATGAATTCTGACTCCCACAGACCCAAATTAGTTCTGTCCCTTTAAGATAGTACTACTAATGTCAACTAGTTATGTGTATAAAAAACATCAGTCACAGAATCAACCTTTTCCATTTAAACCTCTCCACCTCCATGGGAAATACCAAAGAGCTGTTAAAGGATGTCAGGGACAATATTGTAGACCTGCACAAGGCTGGAATGGGCTACAAGACCATCAGCAAGAAGCTTGGTGAGAAAGAGACCACTGTTGGCACGATTATTCAAGAATGGAAGAAATATAATTTAAGTCAATCACGCTCGCTCTGGAGCTACATGCAAAACTCACCTCATTGAGTAATGATGATTCTGAGAAAGATAAGGGATCAGCCCAAAATTACATGGAAGGAACTTGTTAATGATCTCAAGTGAGCCGGGACCACAATCACCAAGAAAACCATTGGTAATGCACCAAGGTCCTTCTGCTTTTAACATAAACAAGCCCGTCTGAAGTTTGTCAGTTAATACCTGAATGATTCAGAGAAGGCTTGGGAGAATGTGATGTGGTCAGATGAGATCTCTGGCATCAACTCGACTCGCCGTGTTTGGAGGCAGAGAAATGTTGAATATGACCCCGAGAACACAATCCTCACTGTCAAACATAGAGGAGGAAACATTCCACTTCGGGGTTGTTTCTTTGCCAAGACTTCACCACATGAACAAAGCCATGCACTGCAGAATCTTGGATGAGAACTTTCTGGCCTTGGCCAGAACACTGTAGATGGGTCGTGAATTGGTCTTCCAACATGACAATGACTCAAAACATATGGCCAAGACAACAATCTGATGGTCTTGTAGCCCTATCCAGGCTTGTGCAGGTCAATAACCTTGTTACTGACGTCTTTTTGATAGTCCTTTGGTATTTCCCATGGTGGTGAAGAGTTTTGAATGGAAGAGGGTGATTCTGTGACTGGTGTCTTATATTCACATAGAGTTTTTATTAGGAGCACTTTCCTAAAAGAACAGGACTAATTCGGGTCTGTGGGAGTCGGTACGGGATCAAATACTTATTTTAATTGATCAAATACAAATTATTTTATAACCTTTCTTTTATGTTTTTTTTATATACAGTGCCCTCCACAATTATTGGCACCCCTATTTAAGATGTGGTCGTGGACTTCTAAAAATTCTCCTTTTTTTTTAAACAACATAGAACCCAAATGCAAAAAAAGAGAAAAATCCAACCTTTCATTTAAGTACATTACTTTGGTGGTAAAAAAATCACACATTTAGAAAAAAAAAAAAACTTGAAATCATGTGTGCCACAATTATTGGCACCCCTAACAATTCCTCTGAAAAATTTAATTGGTTTTTTTTTTTTATATATTTTTCTGTAGTTGCTCAGGGTAAGGTTGGTCAGGGTATCTAGGGACTTTTAATTAGTAATTCATGATTTCCTGTTTCCCTGGGGTATAAATATGACGTGACACAGAGGCCTAATTCTCTTACCCATTTGTCAACATGGCAAAGACAAGAGAACACACCATTCAAGTAAGGCAGATGTGTGTCGACCTTCATAAGTCAGGCAATGGCTACAAGAAAATAGCCACTCGCCTTAACTTGCCGGTATCTACAGTCAGAGGAATCATTAAGAAGTTTAAAACAACTGGAACAGTGACAAACAAGGCTGGAAGAGGTCCCAAGTTTATCTTGCCACAACGCACAGTGAGGAGGATGGTAAGAGAAGTAAAAAAATTTCCCAAGCTCACCGTCATAGAATTGCATCAAAGAGTGGCATCTTGGGGTCACAGAGTCTCCAAAACAACCATCAGACGCTCTCTACATGCCAACAAGCTGTTTGGGAGGCATGCAAGGAAAAAGCCTTTTCTCACTAACACTCACAAACGTAAACGTCTGGAGTTTGCTAAGCGGTACTGGGACTTTAACTGGGATCGTGTGCTTTGGTCAGATGAGACTAAGATTGAGCTTTTTGGCAACAAACACTCTAAGTGGGTCTGGCGTAAAACAAAAGATGAGTATGCCGAAAAGCACCTCATGCCCACCGTGAAGTATGGTGGAGGATCTGTGATGCTGTGGGCCTGTTTCTCTTCCAAAGGCCCTGGGAACCTTGTTAGGGTGCATGGCATTATGAACGCTTTGAAGTACCAGGATATTTTAAATAAAAACCTGATGGCCTCTGCCAGAAAGCTGAAGATGGGTAGTCATTGGGTCTTTCAGCAGGATAATGATCCAAAACATGTGGCAAAATCTACACAAAAGTGGTTCAGCAGTCACAAACTCAAGGTCCTCCCATGGCCATCTCAGTCCCCAGACCTCAACCCAATCGAAAATCTGTGGGGCGAGCTAAAGAGAAGAGTGCATAAGAGAGGACCCAGGACACTGGATGATCTAGAAAGATTGTGCAAAGAAGAATGGTCAAAAATCCCTCTCTCTGTGTTCTCCAATCTTGTGAAATGTTATAGGAGGAGATTAAGTGCTGTCTTGTTGGCAAAAGGAGGTTGTACAAAGTATTAACATCAGGGGTGCCAATAATTGTGGCACACATGATTTCAAGGTTGTTTTTTTTTTTCTAAATGTGTGATTTTTTTACCACCAAAGTAATGTACTTAAATGAAAGGTTGGATTTTTCTCTTTTTTTGCATTTGGGTTCTATGTTGTTTTAAATAAAAGGAGAATTTTTTAGAAGTCCACGACCACATCTTAAACAGGGGTGCCAATAATTGTGGAGGGCACTGTATATACTCTCTCTCTCTCTCTCTCTCTCTCTCTCTCTCTCTCTCTCTCTCTCTCTCTCTCTCTCTCTCTCTCAATAAACCTACCATATAAATTCTAAACTGTTCACAAAATCAGAAGGGGATCAAATAATTTTTACCGACTGTATCCTATATTTGACTTTGCTCCATCAGTGTCTCACAAGTAGAGATGATTCCAAGTGAAACCCTTTTAACCCTTTAAAATACTCTTTACTGTAAAACATTTTTAAAAAAGGTAACATTTGCCAGTTATTGGTATGAAAGTCAATCAAAGGATATAATTTTCTTTTGAATATGCTAATGATTTTCACTCATTATTAAATCACCACAATGCACTAGATTTCTCAGCATCAGTAAAACTAGCAATTTTTTGCATTTATTAACTTTGAAAAGCAAGACAGAACTACACACACACAAAAGAAAAATAAGCTTATTGTGTTTGTTTATCATCATAATAATTAAAAAAAAAAACAAGGTTCGGCCAGAAAAGGAAAGAAATATGAACAAATCACCTTTGAACCTCTTTCATTATTTATTTGCTTGTCTTTGGAGCTAGGCTTAAAATAAATGTCTGTATTGATCATTTAAATATTAGAATACTTTGTATAAAATGTACATTGCTCTACGGCAATTATATATATTTTTTGTCAAGATTTAAGGTCCCACATGTGGGATATTTTTATTTATAATCTAGTTGAATTGTACATGGCCCACATCAGAGCTGCATCTTTTTCTTTCTAAATGTTTTGGTTTGGTCTGATTTCTGATTAATGGTCTTCTACACACAAAAAAAATAAAAATCAATCAAAATTAAAAGAAAAAACACAATCTCCTGTTTAACCGCAAAGACCTGAAAACATATTTACAGAATTACACATTGAATTCATTATTCAATAAAAATAGCAGGAAATGTATGAGAATGAGAAAGAGAAATAAAAATCTTGACCTGCTGATGGATCCTGCCAGTTTGAGATGTTACAGGGATGTAGAGTGATGGGATAAATGTACGGTATATTAAATGTTCAAATCCATTACAATAGTCTGTTTCCAGACTAACATTAATAATTACTACATGTAACTAATATCATCATTTACAATGTTTCTACAATGTATCATTGACATTGTTCCTAACTTATTTAATCCTACACTTAGAACATTTAAAACAATATTCAACAAAGTAAAGGGGTTTACAGTATATTCGTCCATAAATCAACATCAATCAGCATAAACTGTGAAATCCAATTAGTCCAAAAAAATATTCTTTTTAAATATGCAAAGCCCTTGAACATACTCCATGTTAAGTCTGTTAGCACTAACAGCAGGTGTTGACTTCCTCTGCTGTTGGTTTCTGAGCTCCATGCCACAAAGGAGCGCTATTGATTTTTCCCACTTTGACTGTCTCGTTCTGTACGTTGTCTTCCACGACTCGCTTCTGGATTTCAGAGGCCATCGTTAAAAATGCCTTCTCCACATTACTTGCGTTCTTTGCACTTGTCTCAAGGAATGGGATTTTAAGTGTCTCAGCAAATTCCTGAAAAAGGTTGTACCAACAGTATTAACAGTTAAATGCAATAGGTATAGCTCTTTGTGTAATAAATTCAAGAACTGGGACAAAGGAAAGTAACATGGCTGTAAAACCTACCATTACAGTCATTTTTTACAGCAGTGTTTATGCTGCTGGGCCATTTTGATGATATTATTTTTATTGTTTGTATCATTTAGGTCAGCATAGAGTTATTCCAACTAAAAATGCAACGATTTCTCTAATTCCCCTGCCAATTTCTCCCCAAAAACTTTTAAACATAAAGAAATATAATTTTTTCCTTCTTCCATTTTTTTAAACACCATTATACAACACTTGGATGAATAAAAAACTCATTCAGATTCATTTGGAATGATCCTAAAGTCAATAAGTGGTATTTGTCCAGGAGGAAATGAGATAATAAACAGGTTAAAAGATATTACTAAAATGCTGGAAACTTACATAACATCCTATTGTAAGTTTGGAAAACACTTTTGGCCTACTAACAGACAACTTTATTATGCAAATTTACAGTAATATTTAGTATTTTTACTGATGTATAATAATAATAATACCAATAAATATAAACAGTATATCCTGTAAACACCTGTAAGCAGCAAATTTTTTATTTTTTTTGTTAAGAACATATGCAAACTACAGTACAGTAAATTTGAAATTAAATTCCTAAAAAGCACATATGGGTGAGATGGTCAGGTGTTAATATACTGTACTGTTGTAGGTTTAAACACCTGAAGATGTCTCCAATATCGGCTACAAATACTTAAACTGACTTTTAAAAAGCCGCTTGTGCAGGTACCTTTGCTGTTGTGAAGTCCACCACCTTTTTTGAAGTTAAATCACTTTTGTTTCCCACCAGCAGCTTCGAAACTTTTTCACATGCATAGCGATCAATCTCCTCCAGCCATTGCTTTACATTGTTGAAAGACTCCTACAATTACAAAGAATAAAAAAAACTTTGAAAATCTCATTTAAAAAAGTCATGTTTTGCTATTACTATATTATTGTTTTGTCTTTGTTTTTTTTTACCTGGTCAGTAACATCATATACAATGATAATCCCATGTGCACCTCTGTAATAGCTGGAGGTAATCGTGCGAAATCTCTCCTGACCAGCTGTATCCCACTGTAACAATAATCAATCAATATAAACATATAATCAATACAGGCATCATTACTGAAAATTCAGTTACTGATTCTGAATGTGGCATACAAATGTGGAATCTCATGAATCCCACAGAATTGAATGAAACCTGGCAAATGTGATGTTAATTCCAAAATGTACAGACCCAGTATAATCAATTCTTTACTTACAATTTGCAGTTTAACTATCTTGCTGTCCATTTCAATAGTCCTGATTTTGAAGTCAACCCCTATCGTGCTGATGTAACTTTCAGTGTAGGTATCATCCTGTTGGCATTAGCATGCATCAACATTAAGCCATAATCAATAAAAGAAAATAATTAACCCACATGCAAACAAATACATTTAAAATTTATTTCAGACAGTGTAATATTTCAGCATGAAACCTGACATCCAGAGTAGTCTAATATCCTGTTTCAGTGTTTATTGACTTTTTGACTTACAGCAAAACGCAACAGCAGACATGACTTCCCCACACCAGAGTCTCCAATCAACAGCAGCTTGAAAAGGTAGTCACTAAAAGAAAAGCATAATATAAATACAGAAGTCTTTCTCCATCTTATAATTGTTTTCTTTATGCTAACAAACCAAGAACATGCAATGTTTGCTCATTTCAGACAACTACAGCTGCACCATATAGATCAATTTTGCTCATGAATTATACAATAAATTCTTCTTCAAAAACATTTCTACCCTACAAGGTGAACATTAATGTTAGAATAATAAGGAATTAGTCACACAATGAAGCAGATCTGGATTCCTTGTTTCCTTTTAGCAACACAAAACTCCTTACTCATTTTAATCACAATAGAAGAAGACAAAAAAAAACCTGGATTAAATAAATAGATAGGATATACTTACTATTCCGGATTCATGTTTACACCAAATAATGGCACTGTTCCAAAAGGCAGGAGCAATTTTTTGGTTTTCGCAACACAGCGTTGTGTCTCTGTCTTTCAAAGAGCAAACAGGAACAACATCGGTTATGGAGATCCTAGAAAAAGCTCCATTATTTATTAAAGCCTCTCATCAAATTACAAAGTGGTCACTACCTACGTCTTCAAGCATCATAGCAGCCGGTTTGAAAAGTACCAGTAATTTACAAAGGCAAAGAAACAGCATGATTATTCTGGTTTATTCACATTTTTATAGTAGTTTTTACAGACAACATTTAACAGTGTTTATACTATTGGAAGAGCAGCCAACAAGAAATCAGTGGAAGCTGTATTGAAGGTATTGAGCACTTTTCAGAATTAAATATCCTATGGCACATGTGATTACAAAGAAGAAACTTTAAAAAAAAAGTAACCACTTTAAAAGTAGTTAAGTTAAAGGTTATAAAACCTGCGAATGTACTAAAAATGTGCCCCACACAACGTCTAGGGATTCAGATCACATCTAAATTGCAACAATTTGGCGATAACATTAAAAAACTGTCACATATAGATCGAAAAAAATAATACTAAATAAAAAACCCAATGAAGACAATAAGAACAATAGTGTCTAAAACACCTGTGCATTTCTGATAAATAGACTGTTTTTATTACAGACTCATATTAGACTCTATTACAGAGTTTTTTTATTAAATTACTTACATTGCATTATTAAATAACGCGTTGTCGATTTAGAGTAAGTGTGTCTTATCTCTGGTCCAAACAGTTAATTATTTTAAACAGAGAGAGATCTCGGATATGAGAAACAGTTTGCTGTCCTAATGCTACTTTTCAGCTGTTCCATGTGTCTTCAGGTTACTCCATCAATACTGTTTTTTGGAAAAGTGGGCACTTATTTGAAAGGGGTCCTGCACAGAGTAAACAGTGTTAGTGCATGTAGGAGTCCTGTGATCATTAGAAACACTAAGAAAGAGGCAGCTGAATGCTGTAGTGGACTAGTATATACTCCTGAGGCATATAAGCGTACTGTTCCGTAGTTCAACAGCCCCTCCATGCTCTCCATAGGGCATCCTATAGCTTAAAGACTTTGACTAGTGATGGGCGCTAATTAAGAAGTCATTGTGTAACGTAACTAATTCACAAATGTAATTTTACAAAATGCAATTCATTTTCTTTTGCCTGGTACAATATTAAATGTAAAAATTGTAAAAGAAAGCATCGTCATGCTCGGCTTCGTCACCAGTGCAGCACCCAAAAAATATGCTGTCATTTAAAAAAAAGTAGTTCCATGAGGCAGACAAGTGAGAGAGCATTTGTGGGCCTGCTGCACTGGTGTTGAAGCCAAGCACGGCAATGTTTTCTTCTTTCTGAAAATAGGGAATGTCAATTCCAAAAGTTGTCAGATGTTAGGAAAATTAGACTTTAAGAAACAAAATTACCTACCACTTAGTGAGACAATATCCATGTCACTTCCACGTTAGTACTAGCAAAAAGAGTTTCACCAAGCTAAGCATTTTACTACTATAGTAGAGCAGTCACATAACGACTTTGGGGGGGAAACATTCAAATTGCTACGATTTATACAGTCACTTTTAAATTACCACAACCTGAGCACTCCAGATAAACAAACTTACTGCTATCTACATAATAAATCAATTACAGTACTTAACATGTTGTTGCCTATTGTGTCAAATGTGCTTAAATTAAAATAGATTTACCAGTTTATTCTTTTAGCATACAAACTATTCATCTGCCAAATTAATTTTTGGTTAAGTGTCCCTGGGAAATAAAATTAAAAAAATCGAATAACTGGAAAATAAGGTAAAACACCATAACAATGGACTTTTTAAAATGCCTACCACAGGAGTGTTTTATAGACTTAAAGACGGTCAGTATTATTTGACAGAAACGGTGACAAGAAAACATTACTGTGGGCAAATAAATAAAACCATATCGGTAACATTCTTATAATCATCACAAAACAAAAATAATATTGCAAGCTTTTTGCAATATAACGCACAGCCTGGCGATACTACAAATGTGGTAGTATAAAACTAAAACAATGTCCGAGTGCATTTGAATGTATTCAGTAGGCTGTGGTTTTAGTTTCACGCAAAATGATCTTGTTTATGTTTAAGATGAATTAATTGATTAAACTTTAAATAGGTTTTAGTACTCCACAACAAGTTCACTCAAAATGCCCATCACTAGTATAGACTGCATTTACATGATGGTGCTATGGATGGCCGTTGGATTTGTCCTGCATCAATGCCAGTGCACTAGAGGAAAAGTCACGCAGCATGTGCAGCGTATCTCTCTGCAGACGCAAAGTGTCTCGTGCAAATGTTTGCTGTGTATGCACCAGCTGCTGCACCGACTCGGCCACTGATTCCAGTGAACGTGACAACGCCCCTATTAGCAGTGTGGTGTCCTGTTGCTCCTGCAGGCTGAGGGAGGCGCTCTTGGCGAGGTGCTCCTGCAGACTGCCTGTGCCTTGCGATGGTAGATGACAAACAGCTGTACGAGAAGAGCTTCCTGCATGAGCTGTACTATTGCTTAACGCCGTAGGTTGAGTTTCGTTTCTGATCTGGTCCATGTTAGCAGTGAGTGGGTCAGGGAGAATTTTGTTTGGATCAGATGTGTCTGTTTCTCGTAGACCCTGGTCTGATACACAACAATAAGCATGTTATACAAGAAATCAACATGCTGAACATAATGAATAATGCCAAATAATAAAAAAACAAACAAAGCACAATGCTACCTCTATAAAAAAAAATATATATCTTACCTTCGGTGCCTGATGGTTCATACTCGAGGTCAGTAAGAGGCACTGCAGATTCATCTAGACCAGACATAAACAAGACATACCTCGTTCAAAAATTTCTAATTCTTCAACATATAAAAGTTTAACAGTGTAGGTCCTGTATAGTAATGCGTTGTCTTTTGGACACAACCTGAAATACGAAATTCTGTATTTTGCAAATTTGACAACATCTGACAAAATTTGACAAAATTTTTTTTTTTTTCTTCCTTCTCTGTATTGTTTGTTGCTGTGTGTATGGATTCTGCTGGCTGTGAAACAAATTGCCCCTCGGGGATAATAAAGTTGACCTAAACCTAAAACCTAAACCTAAACATCCTCTGGATGGGTTTCTGTCCCCCAGATTTACCACGTGGTGTTTGGTATTGCACGTCAATGTAAAATAAAAAAAAAGTTTAAAATAAATAACGTTTAATGCCATCATTGATCAATTCTGCACCCGTTCTGAGACATATTTAAGGAAACACTCACAATTGTATGGTATATCCATGGGAAGATCTGTCTCTCTTTTGCTGGTCACCCCAGAGTGGTTTGGCATGCCCCGTGTCTTGATGGGCAGCCTGCCGTTTGTCATACCAGGGTTGAACAATGGCATCCCAGAGACACTTTGGCTGTCATCCTCATCCTCATCATCATCTGCAATGCTGTCTGCCAGTGGGAATATCTCCCCAGGTCCAAGCTGGAGGATCTGGTGCACCATTCTCTCGACAGGAGAAAGGTCATCGGATATGCGAGAAGCAGAGAAGCCAGAAGCTCTCATTGCCGCCACTTTTCGCTTGGTGTCACACTTAAGATCAGACCACTTCTTCACAATCTCAATGACCTCTCTGTGGCACTCACTGATCTCATTAATGCGAGCTGCAAGAGCAGCCCATGTTCTCTTCTTAGTGTTACTCGAAACCCCCTGGTTGAATTTACCTGTTTGAGAGGCCATATGTTATCCACATTATAATGTTTAATGAATATACATGGTACAGTGAAAATGTTGAAATGCATAAAGTAACACGTAAATTCCTGGACCGCTTCTCTGGGTTTGAAAATTACTTAATTCAAGGTTTTATCTGTCACATCCTTGTATAAAAAATACAACTTACAATGTAATGTAAATAATCATACTAACCAACCAATATGTGGCGATTTTTCTTCACCTCAGTCAGCAAAAGCTGAATCTCCGAAAATGTGAAACGAGACTTCCTTTTCTTAAAGTGTGCCGATACAACTGCTGATTCAGTAGATGAAAAGGGACCTCTAGACATCCTTGTTGACTCCTCTCAGCCTCTGAACATCAAGTCTCTTATTCACCAAACAGCCTGACACCTACAAGAAAAAACATTTTCTTCATATAATGTCTATAAGAGGGAAACCTGATAAGTATATATGAAATAAGACAGAATAAAGACACAACAAACGTATTTCCTAGATATGAAGCATATAATATAAATCTGATATCAAAAATCTGTGTACTTACTGATAACTATACTGATCTGATATTACATTGTATGTTGGGCTCATGTATCTTCATCAGCATCAGCCCAGATGTTTAATAATGGATCAGGACATTCAAATAATTATACAATTATAACATTTTTTCTTTACATACAATCCATTAGCTGAATCCATCTCAATATAAACACAAAGAAAGATGATTACAGGCCAGCCAAACAGCACAGAATATAACTCAAATGGATGAGACTACAACTTTCATTTGCTTTCTAGGGTGTCGTCATTTAGACTCATATCAACAAACTAAGATATATTGTGAAGGGTGCATTTAAAGCCTGATAGGGAACAGGACTCAAAAATGTGATAAAAACTGGATCAGGACAATTTTTTAATGCACTGTTAGCAAAGTAAAGGCAAAAAGAGGTTGTATATGGATGGCAGGTAGGGAAGCTTTGGCCATTATTTGTTTTTGAGAAAGCAGATTCCAGTCCTCAGAAAGATGGATGAGGTTCAGGAAGGAAGGAGGGGATTATGCAGTGGGATCCGACTTTTACTGGATGGTTTTGCTTTAAATGTTCTGAGTTGCTCTTGTAATCACCAAGAACTTCTCACACACACACACACACCGCCTCCCTGGTGCTTCCAGTTTCTTTGTTGTGTGTATGTGTGTGTCAGCGTGTGGTTGTGTGTATGTGTGTCAGCTAGCTGTGCTGCAGGCTGCGACAGAAAAGCTTCGAGACCCAGACAAACGCCATCAACACTCCGGCATCTCTGCATTTAGATAATACTAGATAGTATTTCAGACCTACTCACTTATCAAACGGGTAATAATGATAATAATATACCATGGTGTCTTAACGGTGTCCAACAATCCGGCTACTGCTATCAGATCCGCCAACTATGCTAGCAACTTTATCTGTTGATTAGCTAGCTAGCCGTCTGCTAGCAAACGTACGCTTTCCCCCCCCTTTCCCTTCCCTTCCCTTCCCTTCCCTGTTCACGCAATGACGGATGCTCTTTTTTTGCGTCGAGGTCTTTTTGTCTTATTGTAACCCTTTGTAAACGTAGCGCAATAAACTTTACCCACACGAAACACTTTATGGTTGCAGTAATAGTCAGCAAATCGACGAAAGCGCCATCGAGTACATCTCTCCGAAAACTTCGTAGACCAGCTTCCCCCCTCCCCGCGTCGGGCGCGCACACGCTGTTAGCTACGTCAGTTTCCCCCCCCCTTTCTTTCTTTCCTTTCGCTCAGCGCGCACTCGTTCGCGTGCCGAAGCGCGCCCCCGTGCGGCGTTGCGTACACAGCGATCTGCGCTGTTTTCTTCCCGCACGTTAACGCGCGGCGCTCTGCTCCACGGCCCACTTTTTTTTTTGCACCACGAACCAGTTTTACGGAAGTCGAATTTTCCACGGACACGAACGTACAATAATGTGCCTCCTATATTTATATTATACATATTGTATGATTTAATTATTACATACATAATGAAAACTGTAACTGAATCCAGAGCCCACCATCATGCAGAATCAGTGCGAGCGTCATTTATCGATTTAGATATTCAGATATTAGTCAAACACTTAATCACATTTGCATTTGGATTGGCTACACTAAAATGACGCTTTGTCTCTGAGCCAATCAAATTGAAGTCGGACACGAAAGAGTGACGTCATAATGCGAACTGCCGTAGTTAATGAAGTGTAAGAAGCTCAGTCTTCAGACATGACGTCGAAACAGTGATCGCCCTTACTAATCTATAATGATGCAAATCTGCATAAGCGCTATATTCATAGATATTTCCCACCTAGGCCTTCAGTGCTGGCCTGCCTGAATCTATCCACCTCTTAATACCAACATTATGATGCTATGGCTAAAGAAACCATCAATATTTGAATCAAAAACAGTAAAACAGAGCGTTCTTATCTAGGTATTTTATGCCATCACAATGAATGTCATTACTGAAGCAAGAAACACAATGAACACAAGTCAACAAGTCACCAGCTGCACCTCCCACATATATCATCTCTAGTAGAAGCATCAATATTAACCTCATAAAATGACCCTGGGATTTTCTGTGCATTTCTGTGCATTTTTTCCATGCATTTAGATTTTCCTGGGAACTTGAAATTAGGGCAAATTGTGTATTTCTAATGTGAATTCTAAGGCAAAGACAACGCAAAAGTATAAATCGTTCATGAAAATGCATACCACCCTTACCTCACAATCTCCACCTTTTTCTTGAAAAGTGAATCTTGTAAAATATCCTTGTAAGCATATCTGTGACCGAGTCTGTGATTTCTTCTCCTTTGTCAACCATTTTAGAATTAAAAAAAAGTTAGATTTTGTGCAGTTTGCTACAGATGCAGTTTGCAAGCTCTAACTAGTGTGCCCTCTGACCATCCTATCAAAGGATGTGAAAATGCAGACTTTATTGGACAACTGCTAGATGGCCTCAGTGTCTCACAAACTTGCAATTGATAGGTTAAAGCAAAAGTTTTTCGAACAGAACAACATGTATTTTAAGCTAAAGGTGCCTGCAGTGCTGACTATAATGGCCTCAAGTCAGATTCCTTTGACCCTGGCAACATATGATGTGATGGCTGAAATCTAAATGTAGAGAAACTCCAACATTAACATGGAAACAAAAAATAAAACTAAGGACCTGCTTGCCTGCCACTGCATTATAAATATAGATACACAACACAATTATATATAAACAGTCACTGATGGCTTTAGATTTTGCTGTATCAGTCTGATCCATCCCGAGGGTTCTTCATAAACAGCCTAATGATCCATGAGCAGCAACTCAAGAACTATGAGGATGAATCTGGACTGTAATTATATAATCTGCTACAATGGTTTAAGACTACTACTGGCATGAACAGTTTTGCATTTAAGCTCCCATAAGTGAACAGTTCACTGAAAAGCACACCTTAAACATTGATAAAACTATAATAAATGGAGATTTGGTGTCACCCAGATAAAGATGGGTTCCCCTTTGAGTCTCTCTCTACCTCATACAACCTCAAGGAGATTTTATTAGCTACTGTCTCCACTGGCTCACACATTAGGGATAAGCTTATAAGCACTAAACCTATAGGCACTAACATATAAATTAAAATTTCATACAAATACAACTAAATTTAATTGAACTAACATGTTAATGTTTGACTTCGTAGGTCCCTTCAATCATCCTTATTTTCTCTAGGATAATGAAGCCTCCATTTTGAATCCTGTCATTGGCCAGCTTCGCAGTCCCGCTTGTTCTCCAGCAGATGACGCTAATGAGCGCAAAGTGTGTGCCACAATATTGAATTAATGAAAAAGGCCACATCACAGTGAAATCAATATTTATTGCATTTAAATATGACGTTTTTCTTAAAAAAAAAAATCCAACCAACAAAGAATAAAATATTAAAATAAAAACAGAAAAAAGCAAGGGTTTATTTTTCTTACACACTTTTTCTTTATTTTTTCATTTTGAATGAAAAGTCACTTAAGGAAGTACAAAACCAGTACTTCATTCATTTGTTTGAATCATAGTAATAACATTTTTCATTGTTATAAAATAAGAAAGCATGTCACTGGACATTTCTTTAGAATCAGTGAGCAGAACAGCAAGATAAAAAGGTCTAAACAGGTATTTATAACTGGTATACTGCTTATGGCAACTATAAACTATGCTTTCCAATGCTTTTCACAAACCAGCTCTTTTTTATAGTCGTCAGTTTTATTTTTATTCTGGCTTATCTGACTGTTGACATTTTGGCTTTGCATTTAAATGTTTAAATCTAATCCTTGCACATCATGTCCTTGCATGTAAAAAAAAATGCAATCACACAATAACCTGCTTTTCAGTTTATCATCTTTCTGCTTGAAATGGAAAATTCCTCCTAACCATTTTGGAAAAATAAACCACAATACACAATTTTTTCCACACACTGAAAGCTGCTAAAAGGTTGCTCTTCTTAAAGAAAAATGTAAATATGAAATAAAATTAAATACAGCAGTGATATTTGAAATATTACAACTAAGTTTTAGACAGTCATGAACCAAAAAAACCCCCTTCATTCATGTTTTTTTTTTCATTAAAATTTAACACAGATGTAAAAAAAAAAAAAATGAATACAAAATTAAATAAAAAAGCAAACAAACAAAAAATGTAATCCATTGTAAAGCTATAATATGACAAAATAATGTAAACAAGAGGTCATCGCTGCTCTTCTGTGTTTACCTTGCTATTAGCTTGTTAGCCCTCTGATTGGCCTCACTGATGCGAGAAACATTGGCAATAGCCTGTAAAAAAAATGTAAAGATTGTAATCTACTTAATTTTACTTGTTTAAACACATTAAAGAGACAGTCCCCTTTGAAAGCTTTGTAATGGCAAGGCCAATATGTTTTTTTTCTTTTTGCTATTCATTGAATACATATTGGTTTTAAAATCAAAATATGAATATAAAATGATAGATTAAATTTTAGTTTAGTTTTTACTTCCTAATAATATGATATCAAATAGTTAAACATAAAACATGACTCCCTTTGGTTTTCATGTGATCAGAAATACTAGAACAAGGTACTGATTAGTGTTTATTGATGCCCATGTGGCCCCTGTCAGACTCATTTACACAATTATTAGCTCCATATGTCTCCTTTTAATTTCAGCTTTGGGTTTCACCTGTGAAGACTACATTCATGGTTATACAGGATAAAAAAGTATGGAGACCAGAGATGTCTATAGTAGAAAAGCATGTCCTGAAAAATAAAGACAACAGTGGTATACCAAGAATGAGACACTAAGCAGATTGGCCAAAAGAACAGCAGTTGAAAAACAGAAATATTGTGAGAGCGTATTGTGGCAACACCCTTCACAGGGCAAGGTGAAAGTATCACAGTTTTAGCAAGACTTTATCCAGCATTACAGATGCTATTCCAATACCTTTTCTCACTTAAAAACTGGATGGTCTGCCACCAAAGGCACCAGAAGTTGTTAACATGTCTAAATATAAGATGAACGAAAGCAGAAATCCATTGTCTCATTTCCTTTTATTTTAATCTTAAACACAAATGTTTTCAGAAACAAACAAATTGGCCTTGCCTGTCTAGGAGGGAACTCTATGTATAATATAGTAAAGCAAAACACAGACCTTAGACTGTATGCGATCAGTCTGCACGTTCTGAGTATCAATTTCATTGCCCATGTCAAGTGCCATGCTTCTCAAATTTCCAAGGATGCTGCCCACATGGGACAAGTTCTCCTCCATCTCATCCTCCCGAGCATCATTTGTTACTCTGGTGGACACACACACACACACACACACACACACACACACACACACACACACACACACACACACACACACACACACACACACCAAATCAAATCACTAATGGCTAATCTAACATTCATTACAGCCAGCAGAAAACAATTGTATAAAATTTGATGTTTAGTCTAAAATAATATTTAAGAACCTTCGGATGTATCCACCACTCATTGTCATTTTTTCTCGTTCATCCACAATGCGTGATGAAGGCTGATTAGATACCACGCCATCCTGATTATTACCCCACACCTTCTTATAAGCCTCACTTGCTTCAAAGTTCTTCAGCCTTGAAATACAGTTGAAATACAGTGTTTCAGAAAGAGGACTGTGTCAATAGTACACATACACTCATTGTTATAGGTTGTATAGAAATAAAGTTTATTGTATAGATTATAATGTTTACTTATGTTTATTTATGACTTTTTATATTGTGTTTTATATTTCAACCTTTTATTTACATTTTATTAATCAATAGGGCAAAAAATAATTTGAACCTATTAGATATGACAGGGGTAAATTCTCTCTTCCACACAGAGATGGGGGTAAAATATTCCTGAATAAATATATCTTAAACAGAAATGCATCTGAATATAGGAGCACTCCCAAGAGCACATACTTATCGCATGAGCACAGGCCACAACATTTGCCAAGGTCTGTGAGATTTTTCTCAGCTTCTCTCATGTCCTGACTGATCTGGTCTAGTCCCTCTTCAATCCGCTCCAGTTGCTCTGGAATACAGAGATTTGCTTTTTATCTTAGACTGATTATGATACAGACAGCAAGTCATTTGAATTGAAGTGATTTAAATGACTGTATAAGAACATTTACATTTGTATTTCTGAATTTGTTTAGAGCAAGTCCCAGAAGAATTCCATATTTAAAATTGGGAAAAGCTTTGTTAATACTGCAAGAACAGACATAAGCAATAACAACCAAAATGTAACCTGACTTCTGTTTGCAAACTGAAATTTTATGAGTTTTGACCTTTTATTAGAATATTGCACACAGAGAATATTCTCGAAACAAAGATGATGAGCTATTGCCCATTCAATTCTATTATATCAATGTGTCTCAATACATAAAATGGCATTTCAGAGGCATGATAATAAGCCTTGATTACAAACTGAAAGGAAATGCTGTTTTACATAGCCCCCACTTTGTAGAATATTGAATTATTAGAATATTCACACAGTCCTACATGCATTAATTTTGGCATGCGAGTTTTTCTTAATTTTCTTAGAATAAAATGACTTTTGTTAAGTGTGAAATTACACAAAATTGTTACACAAAATTACACAAATACATTTTCATGTGCAAGAATGACAATGTTTGTGGAGCTAATTGTATAGTCATATAATCTGAAATCAAAACAAACAACATTAAGTCAAATTTAAAATCCTTTTTATAATCAGTCATTGCTCTGTTACTTCTGGAACACCTTGTATTTTTGAATGATTACTTGAATCATATGTAAAACAGAAATAATAAATAGAAATGTCATTACCGCCTTGTTCATCTAGCATGACCAATGTTCTGATTCCTGCATCTTTGCTCTGTGGAAAGCAGAAATCAACATCAAGCCAAATTAAATAATACTGTATATTTTCTGATATAAACAGAATGCAATTAATTGACAGTAAATTATGACTGGGTAGTAAAGCATATGATATGATTATATACAGTGTTTGTCTTTTATTTTATTTATATGTGTGTGCCTTAATAAAGACATCACAGGTGCATGGTCCTTTGGCCAAACAGCCTTTACAAATTAGCTATTTTCTAGGAAACAAAGATGATGAGCTATTGCCCATTCAATTCTATTATATCAATGTGTCTCAATACATAAAATGGCATTTCAGAGGCATGATAATAAGCCTTGATTACAAACTGAAAGGAAATGCTGTTTTACATAGCCCCCACTTTCTGCTCACTCAATACAGTAAGCCGAGCTTCATGTAACAGTGTTGAAAAAGGGTTTTGCATATAGCTACAGTAGACAAAGTATGAAAGAACATAAATTAGTCCCTCACCTCCTCTAAGAGAAGCTTCATGTTCCTGGTGATCTCAAGTGACTACCAAGAGACAGGAGAGAAGGAATAAAATAAGTTAAAGCAAAATGAATAGTGAAGACTGAAAAAATAGTTTGGAGCAGTTCATAGACATACAGTATCTCACAAACAAATCGCCACACATGCTGGACACCATCTGAGTCAAACAAGTTCATCTTAGTTCAGCATATCTTAGTTCATCAGACCACAGGACATGGTTCCAGTATTTCTTTCATTCATGCTCTTGTACAGGTTGTCTTCAGCAAACTGTTTCACTCTTTCTTGTGAGCCAGCTTCAGAAGAGGCTTCCTTCTGGGATGACGATCATGCTTATGGTCTGAGCACTGACAAGTGGACCTTCCACGTCAGCAAGCTCTAAATCAATGCTGGCAGCACTCAAGCACCTGCACCTGACGCACAGCACGAGGACTCAACTTCTTTGATCGACCCTTGTGAGACCTGTTCCAAGTGGAACTCATCTTGGAAAACCTCTGTATGACTCTGGCCACTGTACTGTAACTCTTATAGCCTAGGCCATGTTTGTGGAGAGCAACAATCTAATTTTCAAATCTTTAAAGGGTTCTTTACCATGAGTTATTATAGAATTGTATTCAAAGCAGCACATTTTTACTGCTTCAATACAAGATACAAAAATATTGTATGGTCCTGTCAAGCAGACAAAAACATGAACATGATGAATAGGACATGTGGCTTTGCATGGTTAAGCGGCATACAGATATCATCACTTATGGTATACTCACATTTGTTGCCAGCTATTTTGACATTAATGTCTGTTGAGTTATTTTTAGAGGACAGTAAATCTACAGTATATTGCTCTACAAGCTGCACATTGACTACTCTAAAATATATAAGGTTAATTTCTAAAGTATTTTCCCTTAGGAAGATATAATGAAATGGTTGCTGAAATGTAAGGGGTGTACTCATTTTCGTGAGATACTGTGGATGAATACACTGTCTGTCACTTCCTCAGCTGAGAAGGGACAGGAGAATGGATCAGACTGTCAATAACCTTAACTTAATGGAGTGTTAGAGGGGATGCGATTTATATTTGACTGGTTTAACAAACACTAATATATTAATATACATTATATTGAACATGTATTGACACTTATAACCATTCATAAAGATGTCACTGAAGCTAAACAGATATGTGGATAATATTTCTCTATTATAATGTTTCCCTATTATAATATCTGCTGCCATTACCTCATCTGTCACCTGATTGACCCTCCTGTGAAGCTCCGTCACCTCAGGTCTCGGGGGGCACTCGGCAGCCATCTTAGGCTTAGGAAAGTAAGCACAAGAGAAAGCACAGTTATTCATAGAGGGACCTTCACCATGGCTCATACTGGGAGGTGTAATTGGCCTGTTACAATGGATGAGAGCACAGAACAGTTGATAAAGTCGATGCTTAAGCAAATAAGTCACCAGCAGGTCTAAACCTACTGCAGTGTCTGACTCCATTGCAAACAGACAGACTCTGCCTCCCACTGCAGTTGTCATTTATTAATTGCCGGGTAAACAACAAACTGGAAGAACCACAAAAGCATGAAGGAGGGCGACAGCCTTTAATAATCTTAAAAACAGTGTTGTCGAAAGATTGCATTTAAGTAGCCAGAAAACAAAACAAAAGGGAAGTCAAGAGAGAATATGTTAAATAAAGTACTCTCCAAGGTTATATAAAGCAACAAATTGCTAGGATGTCAGTTTACTGTAGATGTAAACAGTTGAATCTATTAATTAAGTAAAGAAAGCAGCATGCAAAGAAAATGATTGAATTTATATTTTAAGGAATGGTATTACATCATTGGCCCTATAGCACCCAATAGGCTTTCAACACAATTTAGGAAGTTCTTTGAATTAGTATGAGTTATTAAATTCAAACCCATCACATGAACATGTGTAACGTCCGGGTATTTAAAGTAAAAATAAAATAGTCTATGTTATTCGGTTTAAAACATATACCGACTAGACAGCATTGCATAAGCGAGCACAAACAAAGAAGCTGGAGATGCTTTTTTCAGAATGTAGGTATAATTACTTGATAATTACAGACTATGCTTTTACCAAGGCAACGTGCTAGGAGGCGGACTTGGTGTTTAAAATGGCTATTTCCACTGTATATGCTTTACCCACCAGTAATTTACATGCTTTGAATTTAAGCTGAAGTTTGTGAATAAAGTTATATTCAAATCATTATTCTCTATAAAGAATTTTTTCAAACTTTACATTCCACTGACTGCACTGTATGTGACAAATTTTGCTAGAAAATATTGTTTCAAACGATAAAAAATGTAAAGTTGTTTCTGTTTTGATTCAACTGATGTCCAAAACTGTATGATTCAATATAAAGTAAACTGATGGATGTGATCATTAGGCAACAATACCAGGCGACACTCTTCCCGTCTGTAAGCAAAGAAAACCACTTAAGCTTCCATTTCAGCTAAGCATTTAACATTTCTGATTAAATTAAGCAATTTAGATGACTTCTCAGTTAAACCACAAAAAGCATGTTTTTACCAGCTTCACTTATTTCGGAGGACATTTCGTTCTCAGTGTGATATGTGAGTGATGTAGATGTTTGATTGAAGGAAATTCAGAATGTATTTCTTTCATTAAAAATGAGAATATAAAAGCATTTAAAGTATGCACACAAATGTAAAAGGCTTTTTCAGCTCCATCATTGGAAACTTTTATGGAAAATTAATGTATGCATGAACATGTATTTAAAAAGAACATTGAAAATTGTTTGTAAACATGTTACATTATAGGCATATGCAATTGCAACTGATGAGTAAAGTATATTTTGGATTTAAAGTCCGCCTATGTCTGAATGTTGACTGATCTAAAGCAAAAATGTATGTATTTTTATGTATATACAGTACAACACATTTAAATTCAAAGAAGTGCTACTCAGTTTATTTTGTATGTTATGCATAGGCACCTAGATTTGACATCATTCTGTAAATGTAGAAGTAATTAATAAGACTATCTAATGTTAAGTTGAAATTTAGAGATTGGTTTTGGCTTTTACAAGTGAGGATTTTTTTTTCCAAGTTGCAATTTCATGCCGAACAGAAGATAAACTGTTTCTTGGTGTGAATGAGTATGTGAATAGTGCTCTACAATTGACTGCCAGACCACCTCACCTTAGGCACAGTAATCCTTGTATAGGATCCTCAATGACCTGAATAAAGCCTTTACTTCAGATGAATGAATAAATCTAAAATGTTTAAACAAATGTTTTCTTTTACATTGTTCCTGATAAATAAATAAAATGAAGACTCCAACAAATGATATCCTGCTGTTGCCTCGTGCAGAAAACCATCTTATTTTGGTAGCTTTTCTGACTAATACCTGGTCACATTCATGGTCAGCATTTTTTTTTTTTTGGTGACCCCTTCTATCCAGAGATACCATATTATGCCCACTTTCAATAATGGTATAATGGTGCTCCAAGGAACGTTTGGGGTACTTTTCCAGAACAGTGCCCTGGACAATTGGTACATTAGCCATGATGATGTTTGAAGTATAGGGTCTTTTATTACAGGTATGCTGAGATCAAGTGACACTTTAATTGCCCACAGGTTGACATTCAACTAATTATATGATTTCAGATCCCAGCTGGACTCCTCAGAACTAATTCTGATGATTAACAGGAATGGGGTGGTGCATATTAATGCAAGCACAACTTTCTTCATGCTTTTTATTTACAACCATCTTTAGCCCGAGAGCCTCAAACAAGGTTAGATGGAACTTTTTTCCTCTGTATCTCTACACTTAGTCTAAAACTGTTTTCTGCTTATATGTATCTAGTAGTAGTAGTAATAATAATAATAATAATAATTATATGAACACATTATGCCTTATGTTATAGTAAAACACCCAACAGCCAAGAGGCACCGTCTTCATCATCACGTCCCATGAGAACAGGGCAAGGCAGTATTCCTGAGTGTTCACCATTCCCCAGGACATTATTGTCAGCTAGACTGTTCCCCACGCTTAATCAAATGCTTTCATTAAACAAAGATGACAACGTGAACAGACTTTCTGAAAAGTGATCACGATTAAATCAACACATTTCTCTCATACAGGATCAAGCATGACACAGAAGCCAAGTAGGATCTCGATGTTGCGGAACCGCATCTATTTAGGGGGAAGTATTTAAATAGAGCACATAACCTATTATTAAAGGGAACACCTGTGACTTATCTAATATTTAACCGTCTCGGCCAATACAAAGGCTCTACAATAGAAAGACAAATATTTTGCATCGATAATTTTTTTTTTTAAAGAAATCAAAGACTTACCTCTGTGGGAAACCCTCTTTGACTTCCACAGTTTTTTCACAGTACAGAGAAGCTGTTCTGGGCGCCTACAACACCTGTGTTTGCTCAGCGATCTGATTTTAATATCTGCAGCTTGGTTTTCTGCATCTCAGGTAAACCTAAACCCCGCCCTCTTGTCGGGCCAGACTGCTATTGGCTGTTGTATTAATCTGCTACACCACTATTGGCTGACAAACTGTCAGTTACTGTCTCTTACTGGTTTGGCTGCTTTTCTCATCAGGAGAGATAACCGAGAGCGTGCTGTGGATGGAGCACAAATCTGGTACCAAAATACACAACATATTCACGATATATTACATAATTGATTGTCTGAGTGTCTTCAGAGGATCCAAAACTAGCTCAAAGGGTACAGGACTGGAGTCAAATGAGTGCCATAAAGATATTAGAGTATACAATATTCAAAAAGGGGACTGCATTTTGAAATAATTATTACATTTATTGTATTATTAATGTCTTTAAATGCGTTGAGCATATTACATTTGATCATGAATATCTGTGCAAGGGAATGTCTAATTGTCTGGTAGCAAATCAATGCATTACACTCGATTTTGAAAGTGTAGGATCTACATATTGCTTCATTTCTGACAGACAATTCATTAGATAATAGATCTATTCAGTGCTGTAGTTATCGATTATTTTACTAATAGAGTATTCCACCGATTATTCCATTGATTAATATAGTAATCTGATAAGAAGTACTTTTTCTTTATTAAGGAGCAATACTAAAAATATGCATGAAAAAAAATAAGGCAGGTCTCTTAAAATTGAACGAGTAATTTGTTTCCTTTTTTTAGAAAAAAATATTTACTGCTGAAATTGTATACAAGAATATCTGTGAAAACTAAACCCATTTAGTGCATTTAATTTCCATGTTACATTTACATGCAAATACAAATATATAAATAAAAAACAACAAATAAAAAAAAATTCAAAATTAATTTTAGATCACTTTAAAAAAGTGATCACCATAGATGCACTCTATGGTGTTTTCTTTATGTTTTAGTTTTAAATAAAAGTTTTATCAAAATAGTTGAGGAGTGTGTAAAAGACATTAGACAGTGGATGCTTGATAACTTTCTTCTGCTCAACTCGGATAAGACGGAAGCACTTTTACTAGGACCACATGCAGCTAGAAGTACTTTCCAATTACGTAGCATCTCTGGATGGTCTTTCTTTCTCACTGTGTACAGCAGTCAAACACCATGGTGTGATTATTGACCCTAGTTTTTCCTTTGAGGCTCATATGTATAATATGAACAGGATCGCCTTCTTTCATCTCAGAAATATTGCTAAAATTTGAAATATGATGACGTTACAGAGTGCAGAAAAAATAGTTAATTGTTTTGTTACATCAAGATTAGACTACTGTAATGCTTTACTATCTGGGTGTTCGAGTAAGTGCATAAATAAGCTTTAGTTAGTTCAAAATGCAGCAGCAAGGGTCCTTACTAGATCTAGAAAATATGACCACATCACCCCTGTTTTAATCAGTCTACACTGGCTCCCAATCAAATCTCGCATTGATTATAAAATACTATTACTGACATATAAAGCACTGAACGGTCTCGTGCTGGAATATCTGAGTGAACTTCTGTGCCAATATGATCCCCCACGCCTACTTAGATCAAAAGTGTAGGCTATTGGTGGTACCTCAAATAATGAAGACTTCAGATCTTTCTCTTATAAAGGCCCACAGTTATGGAACAACCTTCCAATCAGTGTTCGGGACTCAGACACAGTCTCAGTTTTCAGATTTATTTAATCAAGTCAAGTCAAGTTTATTTGTATAGCGCTTTTCACAACAGACATTGTCTCAAAGCAGCTTTACAGAAATCAACAGTCAAGGTGAATGGTGTGCATTTATCCCTGATGAGCAAGCCATGGTGACTAATCATACCTTTTATCAGTATATTTTTCTTAGGTAAAGGAGCAGATCTGGAGGGATCATGGATATAGAGTGTTCAGTGCACTAGTGTCTTTGGACAGCTCTTCGGTCTTGGCCATGTTAGTAGTTGGATTCTTACTGATTGTATGGGGTGGACAGGTGTCTTAATGCAGCTAACGACCTCAAACAGGTTCATCTAATTTAGGATAATAAATGTAGTGGAGGTGGACATTTTAAAGGCAGACTAACAGGTCTTTGAGGGTCAGAATTCTAGCTGATAGACAGGTGTTCAAATACTTATTTGCAGCTGTATCATACAAATAAATAGTTTAAAAATCATATATTGTGATTTCTGAATTTTTTTTTTTTAGATTATGTCTCTCACAGTGGACATGCACCTACGATGACAATTTCAGACCCCTTCATGATTTCTAAGTGGGAGAACTTGCAAAATAGCAGGGTGTTCAAATACTTATTTTCCTCACTGTATATGCACATCACTACACACACCATATATATTGACAAATTGTTATAAGCCACATATTACAAAAGTTAGCACAAAGCAAAATGTGTACATTTTATATATATATTTATTTATTTATTTTTTACAACAAATATACATGTGTACTTACATATATATTCATGTCCCTTACATGACTTAAAGAAAGCAGATTTATCATCTCCGAGCAGAACAGGCATTCCTTGCAGCACAAGGGTTTGGACCTCAGTTGGCTGGGCTGACTTTAGGAATAAACATGAAATTCCATTTATGTCACAACGACTGTCAATATTGACAACATGAAATGCTTTCAAGTGATCTTAAATAAGACTAATAACTACTTACCTCAAGTTGCAAATTGTGGTGTAGGCATGGAAAAAGTAGTTTTTGTATGACCACCATGTTTCGATAATGTTTGAGAAGTTCCCCTTTTTTTAAAAGTTAAAAATACTAACATTTACACATGTTCATATCACCTATATCATCAATATATAAATATAAAAAATATTAAAAGGTCAACAAAGTAATTATATTTTATAATTAATAATAAAATCTTAATGTTATTAAAAAATACGCCTAAACCAGCAAATAAAGGTAGGTAGATAGTGATATTAAATAAGAAAAATTATTAATGATAAAGGTGAAGATGGACTGTTAATGGATTTCACTGACTAGAAAACATCACTTTGTTCTTCCTCAAAACACACAATTAACCGATGTATAAAACGATGTATTTACATCTTACAAGTCAAATTAAGTTGATTTCACAATCATAACTTCACAAAATTTATAGGGATGATAGCAAAGTTTGACTGGGAAAAACATCACTAATGCAACGTGTTTTTGGAAAAAGTGTAATGATGGCTGGCTTGTCCTTTATTATAGAAATGTACCATTAAGATGATAAACAAATAAAAAAAAAGAGGGAAATTCGTGTCCATGAACACGAGTCAATAGATTCAATTTCGTGACTATATCATAAAATGCTGTGAGACTGGGTTGCTAATACATATTTGATATGATATCTCGGGCTAAATATAATTACACCGTGGGCCAGATTTGGCCTGCGGGGATGAGTTTGACACCCCTGGTTTAAGTAATAAGAGCGTTAGTGTTTACAGTGTATGTCTTGTGCCGTCTCCTCCAGAGCTGATAGTTAGACAGAGTTCTCTCCAGGGGTCGGAGGCTTATTTTGGTACCATGCGATTCTATTGATTGTAGCCTATTTAATTTTCAATGTGTAAAGCTTTCTGGCACTACAGTGGGGTTGAGGCTGCCCGATTGGCTAAAAAAGTTGGAATTGCGAGAAATAATTACATATAAATATATATGAGAAACACATTTCTAGTCAATTTAATAAAAGTCGAAACTCTAAATAGAAATGAATTCTGCATCTTTAAATGCCTAGTTATCTTTACTAACTCCTTCATTCTTACTTCTTTTACCCGGTCATGTATAAGAAAGGGCTGTAGAGAGCTGGATAAAACAAACCAACCAAGACAAAAAAAAGTTAATTGAAATGTTAAAGCTACACAAATTTGCTAGTTTTCATTGGATTAGGTATAGGTGACATGATTATATAAATTATTATTATTTTTTATTTTTTTTAACTATTTATATATATATATACACACATACACACACACACATACATACATACATACATACACACACACACACACACACACACACACACACATTACCATTAACAGACTGTTAGCATCTGACAGGGCTGACATTAGCTAATCATCATACAAAAAAGAAAAATATGTTCATACATTTCCACACAAGATTTTGGGAAAATTCATACTTTCTATTTATACTTTGTTTTTTTGTAACCTAAAAGCAGGAACCAACACAATAAACTAAAGTAGTACGAAACATTTGCATGATGGTTGTTTGGTCCATGTTTTTTGTGCTAGTACTTTTGCTGTGCCATTTAACATGTTGACCATTTTATTGATTTTTATTTAAGCAGACTGCATTAGAAATAGACTTTATTATTGTGGATTTACAAAAAATGGCCGAAATGTGCTATTCCAGTATCAGAATTTGCTTTAACCTACTGTAGTTGTTTAAAATTTGCAATTCAATTATTTAATGACCTCGCTTTGTATTCCCCATTCTTGAAAACCTGAATGTCTGTAAATGTCATAAAACACTACACATGTTTTCAAAGCATATATTTTTATTGGTTAAATACAAGATGCAAAAAGTACACTGCATACCTACAATGCACTGATAAAAAAAACTTGATCCAACTTATTTTTGTGAAGTGTTCAATGGTGAGATTTTAGACATTTTGCTTTATGAGTACATAGTCAACTGCAGCCACTGTGAATATAAAAAAGGGGAAAATATAAGAATAAGAAATAAGAATAGTTAAAGTAAAAAAATAAAAAGTTATATATATATATATATATATATATATATATATATATATATATATATATATATATATATATATATATATATAAACATATAAACATGGCAAGCTTTAAAAAAAATTGTTCGCTATTGGTTACAGAATTCTCCAGTCCATTTTATATAGAAAACTCTTACCTCCTTAATGTTGACTTTGACTTGACCATCATTGTCCTTGTCAAGTGTTTTAAAAGCACCTGTATATAAACATATATCCTGGTAAGTAATGTTCATGTAATTTAGACTGATTGCCATTTAGAGTAAGAAAACGGACTTACGGCACATTGCATCCAGTCGCACCAGGCACCCAATATAGTTGTCAAAGTCCATGTCGCCGTTTTCATCACTGTATCTGCGCACGATCATCTGTAGGAGCTGTTGATTAAGTGGAAACCCTGGGACAAAAGAAAAAGAGCAAATTGGAGCTCATGTGTTAAGGTGGAAATGTGCCTAAATGCAAATATAAAAACTATTCATGATCAGATACTTCATTCCTGTTGACTGCCACACTAACCTGCAGCGTTAAAAGCACCAGCCAGCTCAGTGGCACTAATTGTTCCAGAACGATCTGCATCATATGTCTTATAGATGTTCTGTACCAGACAAAGACAAGTTAAAATTCAGTGCTTTTCTATACTTTTATAATATAATATTTAGAATACATTGTAATGGAAAATTTTATATAGTTGTAACACAATTCACTACACGATATGATATAAAACAAGGACAGCCAATAAACAATTACAGAAAACAGTATTATAAAGTAAACAAAGGGAAGTGCAGAAAACATCAGTGAAAATAAATTCAAATACAGCACTTTGTAGAATTCAGCAAGCCAATAAAACAGATTATTGGGGTGTGATGTGTCAAAGCCTGCGCTCAGATTCAAGACAACTAAGATTTACAGAATATTCAAGCATCCGTTATCACTCAGGTCATGTATAACCTTGCAAAATGTCATTTTAGTGCTATGGGTGGCCTGAAGCTTAATTGAAAAGTTCCATTAAAATTTCATAATTTCAATTAATAATTCATTATTTGTTTTGATTATTATTATTATTCAATTACCAGAACCAGTTATTATTTCTTGATAACAAAAACATCACAGATCAATCAGTAATTATTGAGAAGGAAGATAATTTTACAACAGAAGCCACAATACCAAAAGGCTGCTGTAGGACTATGAATTAACCAATGCCATAATGCATTAATAAATGTTCTCAGCCAGGCAGAAGATAATGAGCTCATAATTTCTTCTTTAAACCACAGTAGGTAAAAGTCAATAACAGAGATACATGCAGCTGAGCAACAGGACTAATTACTTTTTGTAACCATAATAAAGCAATATAACATTATATTATCATTAATATGCTTTCTTATTTTAAGAAAAAATAAATGAATTTTCTACATGCAAACATGGACATAAGACTGAAAAACTAAATTCTTTTTTGTACATTTAGTTTGCAATATGCGAAATATCAAACCAACAGTAATTTTGATCTAGCAAGTGGACAGGGAGGGAAACAGATCTGTAATGTATAGAGAAACAACAGTGCTCCGAGAGCTTTATGTAATTAAGTGGTGATGAAAGCTGAAACCATATCGCCCTCAGCACTCAGTGGCAGAGGCATAAAACGGAACACATGCCAAAGGGTTTCTTTTGCTTTTTAACATCTTTTGCACCCTCTCACACTTGCTTAGTTCTTTAAGAAATGACAAACACAGCTGCTATTTTTTATTATATTCAGAATTTCGGGTTGAATAAAGTGATCTATTTATCTATGCATTATATGTGTGCATATTCAACTAGTACACTATTATTACTTGTCACCAATTGGTCATAATGGAAAGGAGGTGATTACAAATCATTCATTATTATTATTTTTTTTTTTACTAAAACATGTATTTGACTTGCAAGTTTCTAAACAGAGGCACTCCAAAGCTGATAAATACCAGACCGTGTTTTATTGTACTACTCATTTGTTTTTGATTCAAACAGCTCTCTTACCTGCCACCTCTTGATATTGTTCCACAGGTATTTGAATTCAGAGAAGCCCAACTTTCCAGAGCTGTCACACTGTTTGCCAAGTGTTAAGGCAAAAGAAAAATATTCATGCCTGTTGTAGCAGAACATATAACCTGCTGGCAGAATAAACAAAAGACATCTGTGCTCACATCATATTCTGTATCTATATATCTATATCTATCTATATATCTATCTATATCTCTATACGTATATTATATATATATATATATATATATATATATATATATATATATATATATATATATATATATATATATATATAACCCTATAATATAATATAATATTATATAATATAATATACTATGAAAGGATACATCCATCACTGCTACCATGCTCCTGCAAGACTCAATTGAGAAACCATCTGTCTTAAGGTCAGCATCTAGAGACAGAATAAAAAGACATTATATTAATCCTTTTGTGGACCATGGCAATATTTTTCTTTCTTATGATCCTTTTCCTGCAATGCAATAATAATCCTTATAATCCTTTGCTACAATGTAATTTACATTTCATCACTCAATTGATCATACTTTTCTGATTAAATATGTCGACAATATACAAACCACACCCAAAAACTCCACACAAAATGTCTTAACATGCAAGCTTAGGATCTTTTACCGATAACAGTTTGTTTTGATCACTGATGACTTCCCATGTTTACTGACTCTAATCTACACTGATATCTGTGTAGATTTAATTTTTCCCTTGAATTTTTCCTTGCATTTTCCCTTGAATTGTCCCTTGACTGTGTTTTAACAATACATGCTGTAATAAAAGCTGTAATTTGGACAGTACACTTACGTTTTGTCAGAATCTTGTTGAGAATATCCATCAGTTCATTAGGGCTTACTTCCATGTCCTAAAACAGAACAAGGAAAACATTGCTGTTGAGCCACAAAAACACCAACCTTTTCTTGTGAAAAAAATTAATTAGTCTATTCTATTTAATGGTAACAAATGTTTGATATTCTCTGTTGTATGTGACTAATAGTTTTGATAGTTTTCTTAATATTATTTCAAATCACAAGTTTTCTCAGCAGTATTAAACAAAAGCATAGTGAAATAACAAAGTTTTTGTGAAGACGAGTTGTAAAAAACTGAATGTCTGGCAGATGTTATTTATTATGTTATAATATGTAAGAAACTACAAGAAACAACTGCGACAAAAAAACACAGTTGATGGAAGACATTCCATAACAAACCCAACTATCTTTCAAAACAACATTCCCAGAGCTACTAAGTCACTCTTCATTATAGTGGCAGGAATGTGTTAAAGAGAAGGAATGAGTCAGGATTCATAACCACAAGGATCAATGAGTTTTTACATGCCCAAGCCACTCCCATTGTTTTTAGTAAAAAGACAAATAACCCAAATAAACTTAAAAACAGACTAAAAAAAGGCATAAACATATTTTTTTAATTTAAAGTAAAAACAGAAAAAAAAAGACATAAGGTGCTTACATCCCCAGCGAGCTGCTGGAAAACTTTGCGGAACTGCCTGTCTTCATCGCTCTCATTTGCCGCAGCCTGGACTGTTGATATGGGCCTTCGGGTAGGAGGCTGGGGCAGGCATACAACAAAAATCAGTAAAAATCATATATATGCTTTTCGAACTGCTATAATTACATGTATACCCAATAGTGTAGAATATACATTTGCTTTTCTTAACTACGACTTAAGTGACTTTTTGTATAGTGGGTGTATATGGGTTGTGACTAAACAACAGAATGACAAAATATAAATATGATAGGAACTTACTGGAGCAGATGGAGTAAACATGCCAGGATCAATATTGCTGCCGAACATGTTAGAAAGGGAAAAAGCATTTGCTTAGAAGTGATGTGCATTAAAGAAGAAACGACACAAATGTCAAAGCAATAATTAGGAGTACATTTTTAACTATTATATTGTAAACACAAAACACTCGATAACTCACCTCACAACATTTATAAGGCCTCCTACGATACCTTTGATTGCAAACATGGTGGTGGTTGTTCAGGTTAAAAATGGAAAACCTATAAAAGAAAATATATATATGTAACTAGTATTTACAATTCTGCCGCTTTTGTTTATTGGTGATTTCAGGAAATGAACTAAAACAAACAAAAAACACATCGACAATCTGCTTGCTCTAAAAACCGCAGTGTTGCATTTCCTGTTTAAAAGGTGGAGCAAATGAAGTTCAGCAGTTGAAACTTCTACATCAGGAAAAAGACATTTAAATGCTATTTTAAACTAGATTAGAGCATTAAAGAACCGCATGTAATCTTGACGCATTAACTAACAGACAGCTTCAGACAAACAAAAAAGAAAAAGCGAAGCACAGCCTGTTCACAAACATTATGCATCACACACTTTGGTCGTAATAATCCAACTTCCTCTAATGTAGCGCAGAACATATACAGATTGCAGCACAATGTAGCATAATATAGTTGCATACAATTTTGAAAGCATTTGGACCTAAAAACAAAGTAATGACTTACAATTACAGACGAAAGAGAGCTTCTTCAGTCCGCCCAGTCTTGCACTGTTGCGACTGTGGAAACTTGTCTGTCTAGTTGAGAAAACTATCGCATTAAAATGTTACCCCGCCCTGAACACGAACAGCGAGGAATCTCAGGCTCCTGTTACCAAACACACTTTTAATGTAGAACCACTTGGAAAGCTAAAAACTATGAATTATCCAGCAAAATCCTAAACAGCACTTGTAGCTTTTTTTTTTTTTACTGTGTAGACATAATCTGGATTTTTTGTTTGTTTAAATAAGTGGATTATAGTACAACGTTTTAAGTACACTCATGGACATGAAAAATGAAACAAGTCTTACTTATAAATATCAAGCTTTAAATGATCTTAATACCAAACCCTTTGTCAGGAAATTTTGGAAAAATTAAACAAATAGTGTAGATCTCCCTCTCCCTGCTCTATCACTCATGGTATCACTCCTATCATTCTTTTGATGGGCAGCATCAGTTGTGGCAGATAATCAATTAATGACTATTAAAAAAAAAAATTATCCCAAATAATAAATAAAATTCTGTGTACCCAGACACATCATCATTCTCTATTAATTTTATATTACACATTTAATTTATAATCATCGTTTTACCTCTGTATAGAAGGAGACCATGTTAGTAAATTCCCCAGTTTCTAATCTTTCACAAAACAATTTTTATTGCAGTAAATGTAAATTACAAAATGGTGACACAAGAGGCCTCAGGAGTGCACTTGTTTAATCCTTGATAATTTTCTGAGTAATGATTGATTGTTAAGACCGGGAATGTTTGTCATTTTGGGCTTGGCTCATTTTTTGCCCAGGATTTGCTAAGACACAAATATTAACTTTAGTGTTCAGTTCACTACTTAGCATTGGTTGTAGTCATCTTGGGTGATATTTGGAATAAAAAAGCTTGTATATACTGTTTCTATATTTATGGGAAACAGTCAATACATGCCTATGATTGCAAATAGGGCACAAAGAAAATGTGACAGAATGAATTTGACTTTTTTTTTTATCTTTTATATTTATGTGTCAGAGTGATCCATAACCTGTGTAATAAAAACTTACCCAACCAGTATATGAAGTCGGCCTGACCTTCAGAGGCTTCACACCCTAAACGTACATATGTACACTTCACGGTCTTCACACTCATATTTTACATGTATAAGAGTGTGAGGGGAATCAAACTCACTAAAACAATAAGATTAAGAAGAATAGAGGATCATCCAAATCTGAAAGGGACTAAAGAAGAAGGCATGACACACACACCATGACCAGAAGTACTGGACAAGCCCTTCCAGACAGGTTCAACAGGACAAATAAGTTCTACAAGAATAAATCATATGTGATGATCTGCTTTGTCTTTGCTCATATGTGGCTTGTAAATCACCCTTTCCCCTCCATGTTCCCACAGTGATGCTAAGTTGATCTAGGATAAGTTGAGACCCTGGCTCTCTTGGATCTATCTATTAAACAGGTTTTATTTAGGTCTCTTCAAGGCCACCCATTTGCCTTGCCACCTCGCTGCTTAAACAGGTCATTAGGAAATATATATTTCATAAGCCTTTATCACTATAAATGTGTTCAATTTCATATTAAAGGTATTGTTAAAGCCGTTCACTTCAACACGTTCCACAATCATTTTCTTTTAAAATTCTTATTTTGCTTCAGAGCGAACAGTTTTATATATATATATATATATATATATATATATATATATATATATATATATATATATATATATATATATATATATATATATATATATATATATACACACACAGGCAAATCCTGCAGCACTTCCGCCTTGTACACGCTGAAAGCAAACGCGCCCCGCCCACCGGTTGACGTCACACGACGGTACACTCAAATGGGAAGTAGTAACCCTCGGTGAAGTTGTCACTAAAATCTCACAGAAAATGGCAGCTTTTTTGCTTCGGCGTTTATTCTCACCAATTTGGAGAAATATCCTGCTTACATTGATCTTCATTTTAATATCCATTCCGCCGCTCAGTGCTGTATTAGAGCAGGGGAAATGGACTCTCAATGTGGACAGAGTAAGTTGAGTCTCCTTCTTGATTGGGCTAGCCAAAGGTTTGCTACATGTAGCAAGGTAACTAAATAACATTTTAATATATATAAATGAGATTTTGTGTAAATTGGTGATTTATACTGTATATGCCATAAGACACCAAGACAGTGCAATAAAGGCACTTAGTCCATTTATAATATGAAAGGATTTCCTGGGGTTAGCAGGCTAGGAGGTTAGCCTGTCAGCCTGGGTTATTTGTGAACTACTTCACTACTGGTGTTAATTATTTGAAGGCGAAATTATATTAGTGATCTTTGGTACATACTGTAGGTGGGTAAAGAGGTGCTGGGGATTCTTCTCACACTTATATGATCCGTCTCTGTGGCATGCTGAAATGCTCTTTCTGATTTTGCAGAGAACAGTAAAGACACAAAACTACTTCTATTTCTCAAAGACAATGTTTAATAACTCTCAGGTTGAAATCAAATGTAAGTATATAGTCATTTTGATCTCACTTTACTCCACACACTTTTCCTGGGAACAGTCAAAAGAAATATCTGGCTCCTAAAAACAACATGAAGCAATAAATACACAGATAACATGTAAGTGGTTATTTTATTAAATCTTCTGTTTCAGGGCTTAAAGAAGAATGCGATCCTAAGGTAAACCTGAGTATATCATGGCATCTACGCAGCACCCGGTGCTTTGAAGAGGCATTTGGTCTAGACGTCAGTACACCGTTAAGATTTTCTCTTACAGTTTATGTTCATTAAATGAGTACTTATTAATACTTTTAAAGTGTGTCACAATTTATTTGTTTCTGTGATTTTTTTTGTCTTACAGCCTCAGAAAGCATTATTGTACTTCAACGGGAACACAGTGATTAAGAGTGGCGATAGCGGTTACTATATCAACCATGCTTATAAAACTGTTGAATGCCACCAACACATGACCAGTAATGTGGTATGGCAGCTATTGTTTTATTATGTCCACATTAACACTTTTACCACTTTCTATAATCTCAGCAGCCTGATAGGTGACTCTTACAGGATTATTAATGATAACCTTTTTGTTTATAATTATAAGTATTGGTATAGTCTGCATACAAGGTGGTCTATTTTTGTAATAATTTGACTCATTTGACTTGTTTCTTATACATTTATTTATTACAGTTGGCATTGCAAAATTCCAAGATAATAGCTCTGAATGATCCAACAAAGGTGAGCTATAGATGTATAGAAAGAAAAATAGTTTTAATCTGATTGCAAAGACTTTCAGATTAAACAACTTTAAATAAACTACCTTATTCGGTCTTGTTCAAATAAGCTGCTAAATGAAAGCTTTTTTGTTTTAGGGAACATCTGAATCAGCGAGAAAAAGGAGAGACACAGAGGTATGGGAGATCATGAGAGATTTTGAATGTAACCATCTGAATGTATGAAGAGGGCAGAAGCAACTATAGTTATCTGTAATTGTAAAAGTAATTTTGATGAGTTGGCATATTTCAAAAATGTCTTATCTTTTCATGCTGTTTGTAGTCACATGCGGACATTACAGAAGAACTGAAAATATTTGCTTCGATATCAAAATGACTCATTGCAACATAGTTTTCCACTTCATTGCTATATTTTTAGCTGATGTCCATTAATTTCTGGATTCTCCATTCACCCCTTCCTGTCTTTGAGGTTTTTTTCATATATTTAGGGAGAGACCGTTAGCACAGTTTTTCTTATAATTTGGTTTATGATATATCATGGAGCTTTTATAGGACTATTATGTTTATACTGCAAATTAGCAAAATGAATTTGTTAATCAAAAGTATGTGTATGACAATAATTCCTAAGTGAACATATCATATTTGTGACAGACCGAATATTTGCAGTCACATTACACAACTCTATTTACAGACTATTTCCTAAAGTACTGATCTTAATAATAATTAAATAATTTCTGTCTCTGCAGGCTTTAGAAACCACTACAAAGGTGTCAAGCAATGTTGTGGAAAACAAAAACAAGATTCTGTCAGTTCTCAATCAGGTAAATTAGTTTACCAAAAATCCAGAGGTTTTTCTAACCTGAGATTTTTTGTTATTTAACCAAATTTTCTGTTGTGCCAGAACCCTACACACGACAGAGTGGCTCAGACCTGGGAGGACAGCCCGTACATGTTCATTCTGCGCATTGAAAATCCAAATGTAGAGACAGAATGGAGCATTAAGTGTAAGACACACAAAAGATAACCAAGGAGTAATCAAACAAAGTAACATGAGTTTGTTGAGACTTTTGCTGAGTACATTTACTCTGTCCACAGTGGAAGTCAACATGCGGGGCCCTTATCAATATATTTCAGCCACGGATTGGCCTCTGATGATTGTAAGTCTAAAACAAATATTTTTTAAATGACAATTGCTTTCTTCTTTAAACTTTGAGTTTTTTTTTTGCAAATCTAAAAAGTCATTTGTTTACCCTTATTGTATTAAACTTTTATAATATTTTATGCAATTCCCTCCTCAGTTCTATATGGTGATGTGCATTATTTACGTGGTCTTGGGTGTTCTGTGGCTTGCACTTTCTGCGTGCTATTGGAGAGACCTTTTAAGGATCCAGTTCTGGATAGGAGGCGTCATTTTCCTCGGCATGTTGGAGAAGGCTGTCTACTACGCAGAGTTTCAAAGCATCCGCTACGATGGTTTTTCAGGTAACAACAGCCTATCAAACCATTATAAAGATGCCAGATTTATTTATTCAGCATTTATTTCAGACTGCCTTTTGCTGTCATTTAAACTTCACATTAGTGAAATAGGGACATGATTTTTTTTGTACTTCAGAATTTAAGCATACACAGAGCATAAATGGACACAGTCATGGCTGTTGCAGTAGTCAAGATGATAAATTGTTTTCATATGCAAAATCAAATGTGGCCATTCTCATAATCCTTGCAAATTTAGCTCTATATTAAACATACTTTGAGGTTGCAGAATATGTTTTTATTGCTTTCATATTGATGACACCAACAATTTTTTTAGATCTATGAGTTGGATGCTAATAGTACTAGAACCTTTAAACTAGTTAGTTGACGTCACACGATGGTACACTCGGATAGGAAGTAGTAACCCGTGAAATCCATATCCATTCTGCCGCTCAGTGCTGTATTAGAGCAGGGGAAATGGACTCTCAATGTGGACAGTGTAAGTTGAGTCTCCTTCTTGATTGGGCTAGCCAAAGGTTTGCTGCATGTAGCAAGGTAACTAAATAACGTTTTATTATATATAAATGAGATATTGTGTAAATTAGCCATTTATACTGTATATGCCATAAGACACCAAGACAGTGTAATAAAGGCACTTAGACTATTTATAATATGAAAGGATTTCCTGGGGTTAGCAAGCTAGGAGGTTAGCCTGTCAGCCTGGGTTATTTGTGAACTACTTCACTACTGGTGTTAATTATTTAAAAGTGAAATTATATTGTTCACGTTCTACATTTTATTATCTAATAATATTGGGTTTATGAATTGGTTTGCTGGTACTTTTTATTTTTTTTTAAGTGAACTTGGTACATACCTGTTACAGATCTATGAGTTGGGTGCCAATAGTACTAGAACTTTTATACTAGTTAGTGTAAAGGAATTGTATAACCAAATAAGACCAGAAGCAATATCTACAATGTTCACAATGAAGGTAGTGTTTGTCAGTAGAATCTAAGCTGCAATAATGCGACAAGTTTCAAATCTGTTTTTGCAAGTCAAATACAGCCCTGCTATGATTCTGAACACCTGAGAAGTTTGTCCTGAAATACTTTAGCACAGCTATGCAATATCATAGAAACAACAAGTGAAGATTTCCTCATATATATTTAGTTAAAGAGATCATTTTTTGCATACATTGCAGTTTAAGACATTTTTTGATTTAAATATTATTAACGTTTTAGTAGATTTTAATATTTGTGATTTGCACTAAACTTTATTTGCTGCATTTTGAAATCAAGAAACAACCACATTTGAGTTGATATGGGCTGACCTTAATTAGTGTCCATGCACTTATGGACTAATAGTAGCTCGATAGTTAACTACATGCTAATATATTTTTAATCTCTTTATCTCTGTAAAGCAGCTTTGAGACAGTATACATTGTTAAAAGTGCTATACAAATAAACATTTTATATTTATTCGAGTTAATAAACCATGTTTTTATCAACCTTCAAAAGTGACTGAAATGTACCGTTTTCCTGGCTTAAAAATGATTGTAACTGCAAGACATCATAGACTAGCGAAACAAATTTAACAGCAAAAGTGAGTTAATGAGATATACGTTTTAATGCCATTTGACAAAAATTAAAAAGTACATAGTTTACTGCCTGCTTACTAACCAATTTGTTAAAAGTAAAGTAGTGTAGAAAGCTGACTGTCAAATGCAGTGATCCACAGCACACCCATTTAAACATTTAGCCAATAATAGAATATTATTTTACAGTTGTTTTAATTTGACAGACAAGAGTTTGTCTTTTTGGATTCTACAAAAATGTGAAAGTGGGTGTGGTCCTTCGCTGTAGTATGCCACCTTACAAGATGAGCAACCTCTAGATTTGTGCTTGTGGTACATCCACATTCTCTAATTGTTGATTCCATGAAAATTGTTTAAAGTTTTCTATAAGTGAAATGTAGGGTAGTTATAGCAGTAAACCTGTTCTAGAGTTAACAATCAAACATATTTAAGGGTGTCAGCGACTTGTACACTATGTTCAGCTAAAGACATATTAAAGCCTTGTAACTATTAGGTTCGACCTGACAAGTTAGCATGTGAAGATACGTATACCTATAACCAACCCTATAGCATTCCCAAACTGTTACTGACAACATCAAATGACTGTCTAGAATTAAAAATCACATTTTCTTTGCTAATTACATCACCTGTTGCTAAATTACAGAACTAATAATTTGAGTAAATTCCCTTTGTGGTTTACTGAGCAGTTGATTGCGGCCTTTAAAGATTTTCCTGTTTTTGTTTTCTCTTGTAGTCCAGGGTGCAGTGGTCTTTGCTGAAGTCTTATCAGCTGTGAAAAGAACTCTGGCTCGAGTACTTGTCATAATTGCCAGTTTGGGTTATGGTATTGTCAAGTAAGTGACTTCATTTATTTATATTTGCCTTAGCACGTTTTAAAGTGTTAATTTTGACATACGCATTATATATACAGTGCATTGCAAAAGTATTCATACCCCTTGAATATTTCTACATTTTGTCATGTTATAACCACAAACTGGATTTTATGTGATAGACCAACACAAAGTAAAGTGGAAGGAAAATGATACATGGTGTTAAAGATTTTGTTTACAAATAAAAATCTGAAAAGTGTGCTGTGCCTATGTATTCAGCCCCCTTTACTCTGATAACCCTAAATAAAATCCAGTGCAATCAACTGCATTCAGAAGTCACCTTTAGTGAGCAAACTGTATCATGAAGACTAAAGAACACACCAGACAGGTCAGGGATAAAGTTGTGAAAAAGTTTAAAGCAGGGTTAGGTAATAAAAACATATCCCAAGCTTTGAACATCTCACGGAGCACTCTTTAATCCATCATCCAAAAATGGAACGAGTATGGCACAACTGCTAACCTACCAAGACGTAGGCGTCCACCTAAACTGACAGGCCGGGCAAGAAGAGCATTGATCCACGAAGTAGCCAGAAGGCCCATGGTTACTCTGAAGAAGCTGCAAAGATCCCCAGCTTAGGTGGGAAAGTCTGTCCACAGGACTATGACTATTAGTTGTGCACTCCACCAATCTGGTCTTAGGAAAGTGTGGCACGAAGAAAGCCATTGTTGACCAAAAGAATAAGAAGTCCTGTTTGCATTTTGCCACAAGCCATGTGTAGGGGACACAGCAAACATGTGGAAGAAGGTGCTATGGTCAGATGAGACCAAATTTGAACTTTTTAACCTACATGGTGGTGGCAGCATCATGCTATGGGGATGCGTTTCTTCAGAAGGGACAGGGAAGCTGGTCAGAGTTGATGGGAAGATAGATGGAGCTAAATACAGGTCAATCCTGGAAGTAAACCTATTAGAGGCTGCAAAAGATTTGAGATTCCAAAGAAATACAAACCCGATTCCAAAAATGTTGGGACACTGTACAAATTGTGAATACAAACAGAATGCAATGATGTGGAAGTTAAAAATTTTAATATTTTATTCAGAATACAACATAGATGACATATCAAATGTTTAAACTGAGAATATGTGTCATTTTTAAAGAAAAAATAAGTTGATTTTAAATTTCATGGCATCAACAATTCTCAAAAGATTTGGGACAAGGCCATGTTTACCACTGTGTGGCATCCCCTCTTCTTTTTCTAACAGTCTGCAAACATCTGGGGACTGAGGAGACAAGTTGCTCAAGTTTGGGAATAGGAATGTTGTCCCATTCCTCTAATACAGGCTTCTAGTTGTACATTTAATTTTGTGGTTATAACGTGACAAAATGTAGAAATATTTAAGGGGGATGAATACTATATTATTATAATATATTATATAATATAGTGTGTGTGTGTGTGTATGTATATATATTTATATACACGTATATCAGTTGGAAACGTTTTCATTGATAAGGTACAGTATAGGGGTGTTTATCACAGAAACTTTGTTATTGAATGATTATTTTTGTATTTTTTAGACCAAGGCTTGGAGCACTGCTGCACAGGGTGGTAGGAGTAGGTCTGCTCTATCTTGGCTTCTCTGTGGTTGAAGGAGTTTTAAGAGTCAACTCTGTGAGTAGTGTGTCACTTTTGTGTTATGTATTTTTATTTATCAAGTTCTGCTTTTTTTGGTAGACAAGTCACTTACTACGCTAATCAGATTAATATACTGTAATGTTTACAAATTTAATATGAACGTAATGTTCAGCAGTCCCCTATTAAGTTTCAGCACAGCAAGAAAGTGTAAGTTTTTATGCACTCTGAAAAGATTTTTCATCTTGATCTCTACTTAAATTCAACAATTTATGGATGCTAATGTGGTGCTGCTGTTCAAGTTGTTGAAAGCAAACCTGTTTTTCTCACAGGAGCAAGGGAGCTCCAGCAGACTACTGTGTGACATTGTTCTGGCTGTCACTGACTCTTGCATTGTGTGGTGGATATCCTTTGTCCTTAGCCATCTTTTGAATCTATTTGTTTGACAGTTGCATTAGGGTCAGATTTGCATTATTAATTTCATGTTTAGGAACATATAGCAGCTCCTTTTTTATTATTATTATTATTACACAATGATCTAAAGCTCTTCTAAAACTCACTATTGTTTTAAAAGAATGAAAAATATCAGAGATGATTTGTCAATATAATGCCATGATCGTGACAATGTAAATTATCTACTTGTACTATAAATCAGTGCAGAGTTCATTCACACAGTGCATCCAGACTCTGTTTTGATGGCACGTTTCACAACAAAATAACATTTCTTTTAAGCTTATTTTGCAAACTGTACACTGCTTACTTGTTGGCTTGGTCTGAACTGTGAGTGTTTGTGTTCACAACTATCTGGTGGTGGTGTCAAAGAGCTACCCCTCCTGGTCTTCTTCTTTGTTTGTTTTTCACTCTTTTTACTTCTCTATCCTTGATTTGTATTATCCCGCCAGGCTGAAGATGACCTTGTATTGCTGGCTGCCATTCCACTGGCTGTGCTAGACTCTACCCTCTGCTGGTGGATATCCTGCATTGCACAATGTCTGTGTTTGTCTTCTTGTGCCCCTTAAATTCGCTCTTGTTTTTTAATGGCGATGCTATTCTGCTTCTGTATGCGGGTTTCTAAATTGTCCTTTCTTTTCTGAAATTATTGCTCCATTTTGTTTTCTCCCTCTTTTTTCAAACACAAGTTTTCAGTTAATGCATTTAATGACCCCCCCCCTTGCCAATGCAAAGCTTTGAGGGAAAAGAGTGTAGCATTAGTAATCGATGAATGTTTTCTGGACTCAGGATTATAAATGAAATGTATGATTTAGTTTTAACATTTTTTCCTTGACTCGGAGTTACATATTCATAAGCTTGGCACAGACTATGAAGCTTTTGCGGCTTAGGAGAAACGTGGTTAAACTCTCCCTTTACCGCCACTTCACCAACACCCTCATCTTCGCAGTCATAGGTGAGATGATTTGAAAGATTATAATCTTATTAGGTTACTCTGTACATTTATATTAAATACCTGATTTCATCTCTTTTTCTTTTGCAGCTTCAGTCATTTTCATTGTTTGGACAACAAAGACCTTTAAGTTGACAAAATGCCAGTCTGTAAGAGTAATTTAATTACTTTCAAATTGGTTGTTTTTATCACCAGAATTATTTCACAATGCACTCTAGGGCTAATCAGGGAGATGTTTAACTAATTAGATGTTTCACAGAAAAGATTAGACTATTCATCAAAAGAGCATTTTCCTGCTTTTGGATAATAACCCCATTGTGCTATTATCATCTCTATTCCCTATTAAAATAATCTGGTGTGGTTTGTTATTGGAATTTCTTATAGGCAATAGTTTTTTCCTTTTTTTTCTTTTCCATAAACAGTGTTAAATGTGACAGAACAATTGTCATCTTCAACTTTGCCTTAGTTATCTCGGTTAAGCCTGTTTGTTTTAGATATTATAAATTCCGTGGACTATTTTGTAATCAAAATATTGCCTGGTACTTCATGTCTCTTGCAGGACTGGAGGGAGATGTGGATAGATGATGCATTCTGGCGTTTTCTCTTCTCTACCATCTTGCTTGTCATCATGTTCTTGTGGAGGCCATCTGCCAACAACCAGAGGTGAAGCACTTTAAAAAGTCATTAGTTAACTTTCGCAAATATAATAATCTAACAGTGTTATCACAGAGTCTAATAGCTTGTTTATTTCGTTTTTTTTTATTTGGATGTGTGAAGACTTTGAGTCAAATTTCTGCATATGTTATTGTCAGGTTTTTGTTTTTTGAGCACACAGTCTTTCCTGTTTATTATTTAGTTTTTTGTTTTGTTATAAATGATAAAACATTTGCAAGTTTAGTTTTGACTGTAATATGTGTTATTTTGTCAAACCCATCAAACTTCTTTGAAGAGAATGTGATCAGATGTTACACTCTTCCTGTAATACAAACATTTTATTTTATGGTTTAACATAAATTAGCATTATGTACAGCTATTAAATTGACCTAAGATATTATATAAATGACAGCATATGGTATTTATCACCCAAACCCATATTCATTCATTTATTTCAGTAAAATTATATGATTCTATTTATTTTTTTAACATGCCTTTTGTAAAATGCAGTCAGTTAAGGTATGTTATATGTATGATATACGTAGGCAGAAATGGGAGTCTGCTGGACAGTTAGTCCAACACCTTAGTTTGAAAAGCATAAAAAGGAAATGTGCATATTTTATTATTAGATATTATTTGAATGTTGTAGGGGCTGTAGTCTAAAGCCCACTAGGCACATTCATACCTGAATAAACTTTATAGAATCGTCTACGTTTGACTAGATGTGATTGGATGCTTATAATCCAAGCAGAGTTGCAAAGCTTATAAACAGACTGCTAGAAATCTGTTCACTTACACCAGTAGAATAACTGAAGAACATGATAAAACATTGAGCTTTCTCCTGTAAGCACTTTTTAAAGATCAGAACACTGATGTTTAAAATTAAGAGTATGTAGGCCTTGGGATGACAAAGAAGACAAGATATTGGGTTATGAGTTGTGTTCTTTTATGTCCTCAGGTATGCTTTTAGCCCATTGGTGGATGAGCTCAGTGATGAGGAGGAGGCAGAACAACTAATGAATGAAGCTTTTGGTAAGGATCTAAACATGTTCTAGGCTTTTTTTTTTTTAAACATAATGCAAGCCTTTACTATCATATTTATACATGTTCTAGTATGTAATCGGTTCTGTAAGTAAAATTCAAAAAGAAACTTTAGCAGTCATGCTACTGAAAGCAGTTTTCTTTTATTTGTTGACATTCAGTTTACATATTTTGTTTAATTCACAGAGGGTGTAAAAATGAGAGGTATTAAACCAGAAACCAATGGCAGTGTAAAGCCTAGTAAAGTGGTAAGAATTTTTAAACTTTCCCTCAAAGCATTTACAGTACATTTGACTTTTAATATCTCATTACACGTGGAGCTTCATTACTAAGATGCACACTTGTACCATTTAATAAATAAATTAATAATAAAAATAATTGTGCTTTCCTCAGGATGAAGATCTGAAATGGGTTGAGGAAAACATCCCCTCTTCAATGGCTGATGTGTAAGTTATAATGAACACCAGAGATGATGTTATTCATTTGATCTTAGACATACACCTTAATAGATGTTAATGTATTTAGTTTGCCTTGAGTTCATACATTTCATGATTCTGAAATTATATACCTGTATGAAAGCAATAGTGCTTTTCTTTGACATTCAAAAAATCGCTTGGTTAGAAGATTGTGTACCTTTTTTGACATGCAGTGCACTGCCCCCTCTGTTGGACTCGGATGAGGTATGTTTTTTTTATTCCACAGTGGGGTACATGGGTGATTTTGGAAAATAGTGCCAATATTCGTTAAAAAAATATTTAAGTACAGTGGAACCCGGTTATGTCGATGTCCTAGAGGGTCGCCAAAAAGCATCGAGGTAACCAATGATCGAGATAAACGAAAATCAAAATGGCGGCAGTATATTAACGTGCTTGAAATTTCTTTATGTACATGAGGTGCGTTAATAAATGAGAATGTGCATGCATGTGTTTTTGAAGGGGTTTTTTACACAACTGCGTTGCTGCAATTTGTTTGATGAAGGCATGCTATAAAAATACATACAGTACATGTTTATCTGTCAGGAATCCACCTGCCACACCCCCTTCGGCCCCCTTCAGCGTGGCAGGTGCTTTCTCGGCCGCTTTCTCTGAAGCTCCACTTCAATCGCGCACATATGGTGCTCGTTTATCATCATCACCAGCTCCTATTTAAACTTCCACACTCTCACTGTCCGTTATTGTTGGTATATGTTGGTTCACGGCGGTCGTTGTTATCGCGCATGCGTATCCCGGTACGTTCATTCCCACCGGCACTCTCTCAACGGCTGTGCTTTTCTTCCCAAAACCCCCCCCGATACTGCCGATGTTCATTTTATGATTTTGCTGGTCATCTCACGTTCCGCGCCGCCAATCACGGCTTTCGCCTCCCGTTCATCGCATAACATTTAACAACAAAAGGCATATGTGCACTAACTAACAGCAGAGATTCACCAGTATACAATACAACACCTGTAGCAGCTGTAAGCCTTGATTTTTTTCGACACTTCCGCGAGTTCTTCTGCGGCTGCACCGAGATAACCAACGTTAAATGGCAAATTTTTCCCCCCTTGTGCTCGAGATATTAGGGTTTGGCGACATAAGAAAAAGACATAACCGATAAAAAATGCTTAGAAAAAGCGAGAATTTGGCGGTTCCACTTCAAAAACGTCGACTTAATAGGGTTGTCGAGGTAACTGAGGGCGAGATAACCGGGTTCCACTGTAATTGCACACAAAGGTCTTTAAACAAATACAGATCATTAGATGATAGCACCAGCACACAAACAAATGTATAAATATAAGAAATATAATATATCTGTAATTTAATTTCAAGGAAAACATATAGTTTTTCAATGATTTAGGTTCATAAGTATAAACAATTAGAATTGTCTGTGGTATATGTCTTGTGAAGACTGAAATGAGTCACCTTCCACTAGTAATTCAAAAGTGCAATGTAATGTAATACCGTGTAAAGCCAGAAGTGGGCGAACTCTGCATTCCTCATGTAGAACATTAAGAAATCATCCAGCCACGTCACATCGCTTAACCTTGTTCTCTCCCTCTTGGTTATTTTTCTTTCTACTGAGAACAATAAGAGCACCGGAGCTTTAATGCTTTTGTCTGACTAATCACAGCTTCCATAAGATGGCCTTAGAGATATTCTTTTGCTAATACAAGCTATAAATTTATTCCCTGTCAGTAGAGGATACTGTACATTACGCACATTACATAGTGCTAATAAACATTATTCTGGGGGGAACCGTGCATTTATGCAATAGTGTATGCATTATTATGTAATATAGTTTGTATCATTACTTAGAAGATGTCCAATCTTATTATACTCTTTGCACAGTTTTGCATTTTCCATTAAGTTATAATAATGTTTTAATGGTTTTTATTTTAATTTTTTTCAGGAAATCATGACCACAAAATTTGAGATGTCAAAAATGGAATAGAATTATGCCATATGTATGTGTTGTAAATATCGAGTGTCTGTGAATGTAAACACTTATTTTATCTTGAATTATAAGTGATGTATATACATATGTGGGATGTGAATATTGGAGGTTTCGAACTGATAGTTATTATTTTGCTTGTATTGCCTGTTTGTATTTATATTTTCATTGGAAAGATTTTCGCTTCTTCAACTTAAACTGTAATCGCATTTGCCATTTGTTTACACATCTGAAATACAAAATGTGATTAAAACCCACTACTTTATACTAATTAAAATGAATGTTTTTTTTTCCCCACACCAAGTGCTACCTTTAACATACAGAGCATATAAAACTAAATGTTTCAGCTTGCTATTCTTTGTTTGTTTGTTCATGGCCGTTAGTGTCATCTGTCTGGATTCCTTTTGATCAAACACTGCTGTTCAGGAGAAATGTATCTAATGTGAGTTTAATGTTCCATGATTTATAGCTAATGCACACTTTGCGTTAGGGTAATTGTGGGGGGGAAAAAAGCAATAGATAAAGTTAGATTTGAGTTCAGTGAAGCAAGGTCTGATATTATCATCACAAAATATTTGAATTTTTTTTGTTTTGTTTTGTTTTATATACTGGTACATTTTTTAATCCATGCATATGCACATGCATTTTAAATCTGTCACAAATATGTAGGTCAAAATAGGCTTTCAGGGGCCCTGAGTTTTAATGAAACAAAGCACCATCATTCATTGTTTAGTTGTTAGTGTGTGTATATTTAGATTCAATCATTTGGCATCAGTTTGTTGTCTGCTAATTTCCAGTGGTTAAATGACTGTGCTGTTGTTTTTTATGGTTATCCTTGCTAGTATACTGAGTAGTCAAAATTTTTATTTATTTATTTTTAATCAGACTTGACCATCACAGCCATATGTGGGCCTTATTCAAACTGTTAACATGAAGTACACACTATATGCAATATCTGATGTCTTCGTTAGGTGCAGCATTAAAAGTTTCCCTTTAGAGGCTCTAGGGAGCCTAGCCCAAACATGTTACAGCATGGTACTGTCACCGCATAAACCAAAGTCCCTGATAACATGGTTGAATTGGTTGAGCATGAGTAAAGATTTAAATAGAATAACTTCAGTCTTTAACAATGAATATTGAAGAATAAACGAGTGTCTTGCTCAGAGCCCTGACTTCAACCCCAGTAAACACCTTTGGGATAATCTGGAACATCGACCACACTCCTGACCTCCTCACCTGCCATTGGTGCCTGATATAACTAATGGTCTTGTGTATAAATGAACAGGCCCCACAGTCACGCTTCAAAATCTACTGCAAATCCTCCAAAAAGGGGTGAGGGATATTATAGCAGCAAAATTGAGAGTGAATTTAAAATAGGATGTTTAACATACACTTATGGATGTGATGATCAGGTGTCCAAAAACTTTAGTCCATATAGTGTATTTCAAAGTAATGATATTTTATTTAAGAAAGACAAAACTGTAGTGTTAAAATCACATGAATGTAAACTCAATTGTAAGATACTTTAAGGGGTTTATTTTTGTGATCAATACATAAAAGCCTGATCTTCTTAACTATTGAAACTTGCAACCAAATTGTAACATCTGTACTTATTTATGAATTTATTCATTTTTATAAAGATTAAAAAAAAAAAAAAAAAAAAAAAAAAGCCCAGAGATTGACACAGTTTTATGGTTGTTTATTCATGTACACAACATAACAGTCTAAAAACAAGCACAGAGATTAGAGCACATTCCGTATTGAATTCACAATGGGGGCAGTCTGGAGTTATCTGAAATGTGTATCACACTGATAATCCTATTGCAAGGGAAACTACAAACAGACAGAATGTCAATTAATATAAAACTAACAGTCTTTATGATCACAACTGTGATCGTTGAGATTAACAATTGAAAGGAATGTCATTTCTGATAATATAAAATCTTACTAGAAGACAAGCAAAACATTGACAATAATGGAATGTGCTGATTGATGACTGAATTATTGCTTTTCAAGTTTTTTTATTTTTTTAGCTATATGGATTGCATTTCTCACCACGGTGAATCATGACAAACGTGTGATTACTTCTTTTTGGGGGGAGGAGGGGGGCGGGGGCAAAGCTTCACGCTGAACGACTCCCATGGAGATCTAATCCTCTTTGTTTGGCCTCACACGTTTCCCGCCATTTTTTCTGGTAAATGATAACAGAAGACATTAAATATATTACAATAAATATATATGTATATTTAAATACAGAATGCATTTTAAATTTACACACTTTATAAGAGACTGGTTTTATTTTTTCTAAAATATTTTCTGCCCTAATCAATATACCACAAATAGCATTTGAAATTTTAGCTTAAAACTTACATAAGAAAATACACAATTTAATTGTTGATGTCTTAACACAAAAATATACATTTGGTCAGGACCTATAGTATGGTTATTTAAATAATTTAATGATATTCTCTATTAACACAAAGAAGCATCACTGGTTTTATAATGACCAGAATCAGTATCCATGGAACCATGTTTCTTCTCACCAATAATACATTACAAATGAGTAAACTAAGGAAGAGTCTTTGAGTGTTTGGGGTATTACAGGTTAATGGCTTTTAATTTTGGCAATGATGCAAGAACAATTTAACATAGAGATGGGGACTGATAACAAATAACCAGAATAAAAAAGGGAAAAGGGGAGTCACTATTTGTTGATTAACTATTTAATGACAGAAACCAACATCAACATCAGTAAAATTGTCATGGTTTGTTTGAGAGAATTCTAGACTACTATCCAGGAAATTCTTCTCCTTGACTAACTGTTCAGTAGCTGCCTGTAAAACAGTTTGTACGATGGAAGTTGCAGCCTGGTAAAACATCCTCTTCAGGGTCTCATTTTGGTCATCTGGCTGATCATTGTTTTTTGATGATTCAATAAAGGACCCACCATTGCCAGGACTACAACACACCTCGGTCTCTAACTCATCATTAGCACCTAATTCTACTATAGAATCTGTCTTCCCAGATTCTGCCTTGTCATTTAAGTCAATTGCTGCTTCAAACTCACCGCTTTCAGCAACTGCGTTTCCTGTACCACAGTTCCCATCTTGATTCAGAATTTTCCCATCCTTTGCACAAGTTTTGTCAGAGTTGGTGTCCTCCTGGTTTGTCTCTTCTTTCTTTACGACATCAACCTGGACAGGAGGCTCATTATTTTGTGCTATGGGGTCTTCTGTTGCAGCACCAGAACAGCCATTCTCACCATTAGTCTCGGGTTCCACATTTGGCTCTGCCTGGTCTCTTTCCTCAGATGATAAGTGAGGCGTGTCTGACTGCTCACCAGATGGTATGCTTGGGAGCGACTTCTCCTCTACATCCAAACTTTTGTGCTCATCTCCCACCTGAGCTCCGTTGTTTCTCTCACTTGTGATGGCAGCCTGGTCCTCTGATCCACACTGTGCGAGGTCAGCTGCACCAGTTGTGTCTGCAGAGCCATCAGTGTCTTTAGTTTCCTCTTTATTTTCTTTCTGTACAGCTGAGCCATCCCCCATATCCATGCTAGTACTCTTCCCCTTACGCATTATAAAATTCTTTAGTGAGACAGCACGGTTGAAATGTGTCCTTTTTGACTTGGCAGACTTGCTTGAGTCTTTACTCGCCTGTGGTTCTTCAGTTTGTTCTTGTTCACCTATTGGTTCTTCCTCTTCTCCACCAGCATCTGCTGCTTTCTTTGACTTGTGAATTACTCGGTTTTTAAACGAGGTCCAGATATCATTTGCATGTTGGTCTACATTTTTTGTATGTGTTGTTGCTGCTGCTGCTGCAGGTGCCTCTTTCTCTTCTTCTCCATCATCATGAGTCTTCACTTGCGTTTCTGCATCACCTGATTCCTTTGACTCTTCAGAAATTTGTGTGGCCCCCTGATCTGCCTCTGGGGTATTCTCATCTTTGAGATTATCTGACGAGTCTTTGTCCTTTGGTTTATGAATAACAGCAAGTGATGTGTCTCTCTTCAAACCTTGAAAGGTCCATGACCTCTTCAATTTCCACCTTTTTTGCCCAGTGTGCTCTGATTTTATAGTTGAGTCCAGTGTTTCAGTGTCACCTGCTGCATCTGCACTAACACCCTCTGCTCCTTCTGCATCTCTGGGTTCATCAGTGCTTTTCTTGTGACTCTTCTGTACCATAAGCTTCTTAAAGGAATGCCAGCGTTTCATCGGTTTTGCAGTTTGGGACGTTGATTTATCTGCCTCTTCTGTTGATTTTGGGTCCTCATTTTGATCTATCACAACTGCGCTGGCATCAGCATTCTCCAGTCTGTCAAGAGATTTCGACCGAACCTTTCCATCTTTTGATAGTTCTCCTGAGCCTTCTTTTTTCTCTGTGCTCTTGTGGGAGAAAATCTTGGCGACAGGCTTGCGAATTAAGTCACGCACACTAGACTTTTCTCCATGCTTTGGCTTGGCACTGGATGCCTTCTGCTCTTGGACAGCCTCCTCATTTTCTAGTACTTTTTCAATAACTTGGCCATCCGTTGCTGTTTCACTTGCTGGCTGACTAGTTGACTGGTCTTTAGGATCTACTTCCTCCATTTGATCATTCTTATTTGTGGCTGAGCTTTTATCTGGGTCTTCTGCAAGACCCTCTTCAGCTAATGTACTATGCTCTTTTTTCTTCTTCCCTCCCATTACCTTTCCAAGCCCACTTTTGTTCAAAAAAGAGTCCCAGATATTCTCTGAGGCTGGCTTGACTTTATCTGCTGATGACTCTGTCGTCTGGGTTGCATCAGTGGTAGGATGTGTTTCCTCAGTTGGAACTGGGGATGACTCTGAATTTGAAGGCTCCTCCTCAGCTTTGGTCTCAACTGCATCCACTTGGAGTGGCTCTGTGTTGGCCTCTGTGGCTGCCATATCAAAAAAGTTCTCTCAGAGCTCCTTCACTTAAACACTGTGTTTTTTTCCTTAAATTATTTATGGAACAGAGTTCATCGATAACCAGCTGTGCTAGATAGCATTCCCATAAAAAATAAGGAATTCTGCATCCTATTCCGTGTGGAGAAGTTAGGTTTCAAATCTAGAGGAGGGAAAATTGAGAGTATATCAAATTAATTGGCAAGGCAATTTTCCCATTTTACTAGACATGCTAAACATGTCAAATGTTTTTTCTTATTCTTAGGCAAACTGAGATTAAATAAACATCCTGAATATGACAACACAATGAATGATCTCAATTTAAGAAAGGTAGTAAGAGTAGATATCTCAAGATGTTTGTGTGGAGGGGAAGTAGGGTATGCATGGAGATAATTGCATTAGAGTTTATAGTAAAGAAATGCTTAAAGCAGTGTTATTCAGCAATGCTATTCACATGCACTTTCATCAAAACTTGATGTAATAAAACAATGGCATAATTGATGGGAATAAATCTTCAACTTGGTCAGTGTTATGTCAAGGCAGGTGTCGTTAAGTTGATGCCGACTCATAGCCGCTGTGTAGTTATCTAATAGTCTGGTTAAAAAAAATCCACATTCAAAATTTCAGTAGAAAATATGCTCTAATGATCATGATCCTTTGCAACAAGGAGGCACTTTTAGATTAGCTGCTGGGAATTACTGCATTTATCAGTTAATCGTAAGGGTCTGGAAAATCCTGTAAAAAAAAAAAAGCTCTTTATGTAGATGCCTACATGACGATGAAAGAGCCCATTTTGTTAATTGACGCTTCACCCCGGGTCAAGCTGTATTGCCTTAACACTAGGCTCCTTCTTTTCGTTTCACTGAGGCTTCTTTTATGGTTCAATATCTTAGTTTTCATGAGTCTCCTCTGAAGCTCGAGCCCATTTCAAGCTTTTTAAACGCGTTAACATTTAGGTTAAATTGTAGGCTACAGCTCAAGGCAGACATACAACCCTACAGTGTAATCGATTTGGGAAGTGATTACTTCTGCAACTAACTTGCTTCTCTACAGTTACGGCACATGAAAAACAGGTCGCTTTTGGAGGGTGCTGCAATTTGAGTTTTATTGCGCCGCCACCTCTGAGTCTGTGCTTTTCCATCGGACTGACACACGGACAATTCAATGTGAAAGGTTTTGTCCTCTCTTTTCAATAAGCCATTTTGGCCCCTTGCCTTTGTTATGGTAAAGGGATCTGGGAAGGGGGGGGTGTCTGCAGAAGCTTCCTCAATTTAGGCTCACTGTGGACTAAAACCTCATTGCAGAAGTGTTTGCGCGCGCGCGCGCGTGTGTGTCTGGAAAAGGCTTGTGTGTGTGTGTGTGTGTGTGTGTGTGACGGGGCAATGCAAATGCTCGAGACAGCAGGTGTCCGTGCTTCTTTCAAAAGCTTATTTGCAATGCTAATGTAATTCCCATCCCCCTTCATTTAAAAAAAAAAATGCATGTAATTTAACACAAATGCCTAAATGGCTACTTATTGCGTTTAAATTGATGACGTAAACGAGCAACTTAGTTAAAACGTCATCAACAGACAATGAGTCATGCTTCTCTGGAAAACATCTTGAACAATGGGCTGATGCGAAATCCGCCGATTCCAAACAAAAAAAAAACACATGCACATACACATTTTACAATGTGCATGCCCTGCAATATAATCTGACATGCGTACATGAGATTCGCATGTTACGCGGTAAACACGCTGGTAAATGTGAAATCAATATGCAGCGGGAAAACAACAGTCACTTGAGCGAGCGCGCACACGCACACACACACACACGCACACAAACAAAACCCGTCGTCACCGTACCCGAGACGTCACGTATATAAGACACAGGTGGAGCTACAGTGTATAAATATTTGCCGTGACTAAGCAAACAGTGTTTAGAAATTGCGCTTTATGAGGGAAATTTGACTGCATCTGAAGCGCCGTCCTTTAAAATTTCACGCTCGGTTGACTCGAATTAGAAGGTGCAGGAACACAGTCTGGCGCCGCTTGGCCAAGTTGCCCGAATGAATGAATGCCGTCTGCTTCAGCAGCAAACAAAGCCATAAAACAGATGCCTGATTTCTTAACGAAAAGATGCAGTCCAGAAGGAATGAAACACACACCTCTGATCATTTTCACCATAAACCAAACCGCTGGATTCAAAACAACATAAGAAGTCATGCGATAATCATTCTATTCAACCCAGACGTCTGCCCTTTCACACTGCATCTCCAAAAACATAAATAAATAAACAAACAAACAAACAAATAAATAGATCAATAATACCCCCCCCACACACACACATACATACATACATACAAAACGAAATAAATAAATGAGAAGCACCGCATCTGTTTGAAGCTGTGAACTAAATAAACGCGCACATGCGCATGTTGCTTTTTTGTCTAAACTCATCAGACTGGAGCTGCAGACAGGGACAGGCTGCCCCTTCTTAATAAATAAATAAAACAAACAAACAAACAAACAAAATACAAAAAAAAAAACAACAACTAAGCTATGAGTTACACACGTTTTATGAAAACCTAACATTTTGATTTATAAATATATATTAAAAAAACTGATTATTTGAAGTAATTGTTTTCCTTACCTTGTTTCGGGAAGCTAAATCCGTTGCTGGGTGTTGGTGTTGGTGAAAGGGAATAATCTGCTGCAGACTGAAAAAGCTAGAGAAACTAAATCCCCGTTCGCATCCTCCCCGCGCCTCACCACAGCCAACCAACCCCCGTGTAGAGAATCGCGCGGGGACTCGAGGGTCGCGGTGGCGTCACACACACACACACACACCACACGCGCACGGGCGCGCTCTCATGCACGCACACGTATACACACACACACACACACACACACACACACACACACACAGACAGAGCAACCAACTCACTCCTGTTACCCCTAGCAACTAGTTACCCCCCAACACACCCTATTGCAAACGCATCCCTTTGGTAACTGAGATTGATTAACTCATAACTAAATATGATTCATTATAAGAGGAAAAAAGTCATCGTCCATAATTTGCCTCTAGGATGTCATTCGGCTCTTTCAACCAAGCATTTCTAAACACCAGACCGTGCTCGGTTTGCTTCTTATTCATTACTGAAACCCACTGCAACTCTAGGAATTACTAGGCAGTTACTTGGGATGTGGCTTAAAGGTGTCACGTAGGTTACATTTACATTTTCGCCATTTGTCAGACGCCCTTACCAAGAGCGACTCACAATTATTTCCTTTATACAACTGAGCAGCTGTTGAGGTTAAGGGCCTTGCTCAAGGACCCAGAAATGGCGGCTTAGTGACGCATAGATTTGAACTCACAACCTTCCGATCAGAAGTCCTACAATTTAACCACTCAGCTTCCACAGATTAGGCGGTACTCCTTATAGTTCTGATATACAATACTATATACTCACTGCTTTCCAGGAAAAAAAAATTGATATATGATATACGTCATATAAAGATCTTGGATACAATATAATCATCATGCTTTTTAAAAATACTTAAGAAACATTAGAAAATTAAAAAAGAAATGAACAGAAATTAAGCCACTACCTAAAATCCTACAATATAGGTTGAAATTACGAGCTGTGGCATTTGGGACAATAAAACTGAGCAACATTTTTTTTCTTATCCTGATAAGTGAATGTGGAAACGTATATTACGTATTAATTGCAGAGAAAGCAGTCATAGAACAAGTATGATATAATTCACATTAAATTAAACTGTGTAAATGAGTGTAGCCATATTCACACTGGAAAGTGACCCTAAAACTTAAAAGGAAAAAGAATGATATTATTTGACTGGTTTTAATGGCTACATAATAGTCCAAAATATTTAATTTGAGATATTTATGATTAATTTACTGTATATGATTTAATAAGATTATTGTAAGAAGGTAAACATAATTGAATAATGTTAACATTCAAACAGTGTTATATTTTATGGGTGGCATTCTACTGTTGATATTTAATGATGATGATTATTATTTTATTATTATTATTATTATTATTTTATTTTTTTATTGATTATGGATTTGGAAAATATCAAACATTTTCTAAATAATTTTTCAATGTTACCAAACAACTGTTCACTCTGACCTTGGAAAATCATGTCTTTATGGACCTTGCATTGTGCAAAGGGGCACTGGCATGCTGCAGCAGGTTTGCACCCCTTAGTTTTACTGAAGGTATACCATAATGTCAAACACATCCTTTGTTTTAAGTTTAAGGACAGCCTGCATACAGATGTGTTTTCTTTTTGCCATATAGAGTTTGTTCCTCTATGAAGAAATCAAAGCACACCCCGGAGAAAACAGACATATTTCATGCAGTATTTAATAAATGATGCTAGTCACCCATTGGCAAGCTGTTGTGCATCAGACCAAATCCAGAGTCCATCTTGATGTGTTTGATTGCTGCTTGAATGAAAGGAAAAAATAAAAGAGAAACATAAAAATCAGTCGAATGCAAATGCAAGAAACAGAAATGAAACAGGCTATTTAGTTTGATCAGATTACCAGTTTTGTCTTAAGGCACAGTTTGCTGTCTGGACAGAATATAATGTGTGTTGCATTGTTTTATAATTAATATTTTAAAAGAGTGTTTGTAGAAAATGTGTTCATACATTGAGCTTTCATTTCCTAGATGAAGATGCTGTTGAGCCTATTTTGCTCATAGTTCCCTTAAGAGTTCTGTGTTTGAATCAGCCATCTTGTGTCTGAGTGATGACAGAAATGACAGTGTTAGAATCACATCCTTTTTTGGCAGACTGGTAAGCCTGCTGCAATCATTTAATATATGTCATATGCCAGATCTTACATAATTGCTCAGATTCAGCAAGTGCCCATGTTTTTTGTGGCATAAAAATGAATCCAGGGCAAACTGCTTGTAAATCAGTGATTTACTAGTCATAATATTTACCTAACAACAAGCCAAATAAGGTTATGATTAATGCGGGTGCAAGCGTTTTTTTAATTATTTTTTTTATCTTTGCAGTACATTAATTTGAACATGTCTCCTGTTTTGACAATTGGGACCTCAATGTCATTTGAATGTCAGAATCAGTACAGCCAGTAATGTCATCTGCTTAGTGTGAGCAGAGAACAGACTTTTCGTTCATGTTCAAGGATCTATAAGTAGGAAAAAACCCTAAGCAAGCTCTTTCAAATACATAAAATCTTGGTAGCTTGTTCAGGCCAAACACCGAGCCTAACACATATTTAATGTCTTGTAAGATCAGAGATTGACTGTGGGTCCAATATGGAGAGCCACTGCTGGTGTTATGAATGGCTGTAGCTATGGTGGGGATAGAAGTGTGTGTCTTGTTAACGTGTGGTGGCAGTGTTTGTGTGTAAGTGGAGGGGAGATGTGGGGGTTGGGTGCTGCCGCTATGACAGACTCAGCTGAAGGCTGTGTCAAGCTCACGGCGATGGATGTCAAGTCCATTTCCTGCACTCTCATCGGCAGTGTAGATGTCTTATTTTAAGAAGCCGCTGACATGAGGATGTGAGAACCAGCATGTGCCAGAGCATGCTGCTGTAAACATCATGCTCAGGTAGGTCCATAAGGACATAGGGCTGGAGTAGCTAAGCACTCGCTTACTATGTACCTCTAACCATGTGACTCAGGATATGAATAGATGAGAGAAGTATGCGTGCACCATGTAGCAGCACAGCCTTGTTTGAGAGGAGAAAGGGCTCAAGCTCTCTTCTGTGGTGCTGCCAGCTTGAAACATTCTCACAAGATCCATTCACATGAATCAGGACAGAGAGCAGAGCAGGAGGGGAGACTTGGGGGAGCCGAGCTTACTGTCATTGTCAACTCAAGAGCATGGTTTAGGGGAATTAAAGGCTACTTACTCCCTCAGAAGAAAGTCAGCACATATACAACATGTTCTAATTCAGATTTGAGACATCCGTGAGCACTTAGACTGAAAATATTCACTGTTGAAATGCACTCTTCTTCTTTTTTGGGGAGTCATTTAGGTAATGGCACTTCCATGGGACATTAAACAGTGTAATTACGTTTCTGCCTCACTATGTGAAATAGATGGCATACTACATTCTCCCCCAGCCCATGCCCAACAGACACTGGCTAAAATACATGAGGTTTGTATATTCACTTTTTTTTATTTTTTTTTTTTACATATTTCAGGTCATGCATCATGACTGAGATTTGACTAAAGGCAGGTCTGGATAATATGCACCCATTAAGCTGTGATCATGAAGAGGTATGGCACCCTGTCAGCTGATTAAGCAACATTTGATTGAAAATGTCTATGTTTCCAGTTTTTAAAACGTTCAGCTATTTTATACCAGTGTTCTTGTTTATTGCACGACAGTCTTCATGACTTGTTTGCTGATTGGACAAAAAGTTCCTAGAAATGTCCCAAAAAGTAACTGTGGCACTGTAACACCGAGTTGCAGCTGTTATGGCCATCCAAATGTTTGCAGTGCTAAAGGGATGACATCCAAGGGATTTCTAAATAATCTCTTTATGTGTGCACAGGCTGTCAATCCTGATCACCGTTGTAGTTGTTGTGGCCGGGCTCGGCTGCATGAAAAGGGGGGTGTAGTCAGGAGCCAAACTCCTGACCAATAGTGATCCATTTGGTCGATTAGCACAATGCTATCTCATTATGTTTATTTAATGCCTCATTCCAATGGTGCTGGCAGAGAATGAAGACAATGAACCATCCAAATAGGACATACTATCAACATGCACTGCAACAACTAAAGTTTTTAAGATATTTTGTTCAAGTGGAGGAGACTTTGGGGAAAAACCAACTGAGAATCCACATTAATGAAGCACAAAACCTTATTTTACAAATAGACATGTAGTCACAGATCATTACATGCCTTGTCTGTTAAATGGAAACCAGTGGATTATGTGGTAAGTATGTGCTACCTGGTCATTTTATTGTATAACTGGTAAACAAAATCCACCTGAGAGCAGAAAGGAGGTCATAGAGAGTGTAGTCATAATAATCCATAATAACCCTCTAAAAATTGAGGAAGGAATGCTTCCTAATCAGTCAGGTTTTCTTAAATCTTATTTTAACTAATTTTCTCTTACATATGCTCTCAGTCAGTAACTCTTGTGTTAACTAGAGCAATGAGGAGCGACATGTGCTTAGGAACTATTTTTTGGTTACATTAAAATGCATCAATTGTTGATATTTAATTAGCAGCACATTAACTGCACATATAACTTAGGATACACTCAATATATTTCTTTAGGGGTGGAAAGTAATTGTCCTCATAAAAATTGTCTGCAGTTGCTTTTACAACAAATGTCAGTTAAGGGAAAACGTTTTGAGCTTCTAAATATTTTTTATTTGCTCAGTCTTCCATCTCATTCCCTACATTTCTGGATCTTACTCTCCACATCTTTGCATTTATATGAATATACAATATATATATATATATATATATATATATATATATATATATATATATATATGAGAGGTTGAAAGGCCAACTACAATTTCCTCCAGCTACGAATTTTTGTGCGCTAATTCAATTTTAAAATTTTTGCTGAAGCACAAAAGCCTTATTCAATGTGTTTGCTAACTAAGATACCAAGAGATCAGCATTGCCTATATATCCACAAAGAGAATCACATTGTGTATCATTTAATACACAGCCATGGCTGTTTATTTTACTTACATTTATTTATTATTTTTGAATATAATTAAACATTCACCCCATGTTAACCATTTGTTTGTTTTTCTACATCTCTACAGTAATGATCTTGTCTTTAAGGCAAGCCAGTCAATATTTTAAGTATTATAGTTATTAAAGTATTATACAGCATTCTAATATATAATAAATTAAATTACTTATGATGTATAATGTCAGCATAACACATACTATAAAACAGGTTTTGTTTAGACAAGCAGTCTGATAGTCTCATTTCTCTTTAAATCTCAACACAGACAAATCTTTTACATTCCATTTCTGATTTATCATTTTCAACAAAAGAGAAAATGCATGATTCCCAGGCTGAGAGCTTATTTTAACAAACAAATTTACTTGAATCACAGCTTTAGAAAAATGACAGGGAAATCCAAATCTGATTTCAGCCTGCAGTTTAAACATTATGATGGGCCTCTCAAATGTTTCACAGTAAAGGCTACATTGGGCATGGCAGGAGGCATAAACAATTATTTATCATATTTATCAAGTTTTTGAATTCCTTGAGGAATTCCTGTTCTTGAGTCTAAAGTGGCCTCATATAATCTCATAATAAATATAACAAAGAATACAGATTATATTATGTTGCTGGGAAAGACTAGAAACCTTTATCCAATGCATCATGGAATTCTGTAAAAAAAACAGCCATGCTGATTTCTGTTTTGAGGATGGATTTAAATAATGAAATACCTTTCCACAGACAAGAACAGCATGCAATTGATTTAGATAAAAAACAACAAAAAAAAACCAACCATTGAATATATTTCTTAAATGTTGAGTCATCTGAAATAGAGCTTAGGATTGTTACAGTTTTATAGATCCAATGATAGCAAAGTCTCATAAAGTGGCTAAAATGGTTTTGCTTCCAAATACCTCCCCAAAGATTACAGCCATTCTGGAGACAGTTCACAGCACAAACTACAGTTTTAATATACTTTATTTATTTTGCTTCTAAAAATATTAATAAATAATTTCTAGCTTATTATGATTAAATGGTAGTGCGGTATACAATTATTTAATTCCCATATTAAGACAGTGAATGCTTATAATTCCAAAAATGTTATCCTGTACTGAACCAAACCTGTACAACTAATGATAAAACCTTGGCTATTGCAAGGGACATACATCAAAATTTAATTGAATGAAATGCTCCTAACAAAATCTTTGTGTCTACAAAAATACAAAACAAAAAGTGCCCAATAAAACCTAGACTAATGTGTGAAATTTTTTTTTCCCCAACCACAGTGCAATTGCTTGAGTCCTTTCTTCATGTAAAGTATCACATCTCCAAGCTTCAGTCTCTGGTGCTCTACTGTAAGAACACTTCAAATGTGGCAGGGTGTCAAGGTACCCTGTGTGTCTCTGTAGTTCTCAGGTTGGAGGTGGTCCGTTGACATAGCACAAGGCTAGTTGGAAGGAATGAGGCACAGAGTTGGAGTGGTAGCATTGCTTGTCTGCTGAGGTGGACCACATGACCAGAACCACGAATAAAGCTAGCAGAAAACAGAGCAGAACCGGGGACTTCAGGAGCTCCAAAAGCTTTAGGAGACTGTGTGACCAGAGTTGTTCATTGTTGCCACTATACAGAGGAAAAAGCAACAGGAAAATGACAACACAATAATATTATTGTTTTAATATTTTTTTTTATTTTGTTCTACAAAATAAAAAGTGTTTCAGTTGATACTTGTTTCTTACCTTAAGAGGAGACTATTTCTAATATACGTCTACTTAAACATTCAATCACAAAGCTTTGGACCTCCTATAGATTTGTAGCATTCAGATTCATTTTTAAAGGAATCTAAATAATCAGGTTTGTCACTAATGTGAAGCAGTTTGTTGTTTAATGCTGAAACTACTAAAATGCTTTTACTTTATATTGGAAGAAAATCATAGCTTCACTTATTCTTGTAGCACTTTCTGTGCTGAGAAATGTGACTATACATGTGCACACTTCTGTACCCAGCATATAACAGTACACTAGGCATATACATGCTTAATTAAAAAATGGAATGGACACACACACTATTAAAACAAAACAATATGCTGATCTTCAGTGCCAAAGATCTGGCTGTTAAACTGCTCACCAGTTCATCTTAGTGCAGCTGCTGTCCTTCAGTGAATCATAAGAGTTCAGGCTCCCCTTCATACGCTAGTGGAAGTGAAAGACAAGATCATAATGACAAGATAGCAATTGGTAAAAATGAGAGACAAGATTGCAAAGTAACCCCACAGGGGCTCAGCTGTTTATGAGCAATTTGCAATCAGACAACATTATGAGTGCAATTATATAGAGAGTGTTTAGAGGTGCAAAATACATAAAAATCAACTGCCTCGACCAAAAGCAGTCAAATCTGTTACACTCTACTAACTCTATATTTAATTAAAAAATGTAGGTATTAAGTAATCAGTGGTGATTTACAGTTATATTACACTCCAGAAGAATGAGGTCACCAGGTGCAGAAAAAGAGGGGATAAACAACCTGTGTAATGGGTGTGGTCTGATGTTTGTGGATATGAGAGAGAAAGAGAGAGAGAGAGAGAGAGAGAAAAATTCATCTACACCTGTGTGCTTGAGTAATGCTTGGCAGAGTGAGACTGAAGGTCACATGACTTGGTGGAACACATGTTATTCGTGTGCGATGAGCAGGAGCGTCTCTTGAGAAGCACATTTTCCAGATAGTCAGCTACCCTCACCTCCTTCCCCTTGTGCTCCTGTGTGGATGCTGATGTATAAAAGCTTGAACACTGCTGTGAAGATGGACACAAAGAACAAAACGCTCACAGTCACAGAGCTCCCAGAGACAGCAGGACAACACAAAGCTCATTGTATGCAACCTCTTTGCACTAAAATGAACCAAAAACAACAAACATAACCAGCCTCAATAAACTAATAAGGGCTTATCTGGTTTTTCTTATGGGTTTTTTTTTTATTGCTTTATATTCTCCCTCTCGTTCTCCCTCATCCAACCCCCCCTGTACAAACATACCTGACACTCCTTACTTACTAGTGTTTAGGCCCACTGCTGTGTGTTGTTTTATGTTTGTGCCCACAATTACAGCAGCCTTTAAAAAGCCAGTTACTGCCACAGCTCTCTTTTCCAGCCATGTACTGCTGCCAATTAACTGCCAGCACTGAAAAATTAGGAGAGCTGCATTGAAATTAAATTGGCTTCTCACTTGCTGTAGTTCTTCCAAGGCTTCAGCAAGCAATCACCCTTTGCATCAGCACAACACATTCTTGTTCCTAAACTCCCCCTTGTTCTAGCAAATGTAATAAAAAAAAAAAGTAGTTTCTTTCAGGGTGCTTAATAAAGGGATTAGAAAAAAATACTCAAATTCCTTCTTAATCATTATCATAGTGCCATTAAAACATTTCTTCTACATCATATAGATCATGAAAAATTAAGTTGTTCACAGGCAAATGAGTAATGAGTCATACATAAACACGCATTAAAAACAAGCAAAAAGATTGTAATAAAGCAAAGAATTATTGCTTAAATTGAATGGCTGTATTTCTTGATATAATGCGATTTAAGGAGAAATCTTCATTTGCATTTACTGCTTGACTGCAGTTTGTGCAGCAATGTGAATCAATGCACACCAGTGACACTGTGGGGACAATTCTGAAACGATGAAGCCAATGCAAGGGCCTCTGAAAAGTGTGGAATCGTTTTACAAGCAAGTGCCCAAAAACAATTACTTTAAAGAGCCTTTCAAATGGTCTTTAATAATCATTACATAAGACATGTCTTGTCACAACTCTAGGTGTAGGCCAAGTTCAGGTTTTAAGCATTACATTTATATTTAAAATAAACAGTAAACTGCAAATAAATGAAATAAAACTGAAATGAAACTGGAAACTGCTAAATAATAGTGCAGCTCTGGTATAGTGGCACCAATTTAATCTTTTTGTTGTTGTATCCGTGTACAATGTGTATAGAGTTAGGGGGATAGAAGGAGGTGGGGGAGATAATTCAATCGGGTAATACCTTTCACAGAATACATACATACTATAGGCTATAACTATTCCTGTATGATAACTAAAATATTTCAGTGATTACCAAGCTTTTATTATAGCATATTCTTGTAAAAAGTAAGGAACAAATTTTAAAAAATGATCATGCTGCTGGAGAGTCTGTGGATGATACCTGTGGTGCATGCTCTGTCTGGACAGCTCTAGAACACAGCCGAGGTGTCTGGACCAGCCAGGCGCTGACACGGTCAGATTTAAAGGCGACAGGCTCAGGGGAATGTGAGTCTGGGGTGGAAGTCTTCCAAAACGAAGCATGCAAGGGACTCTCAGTGTCTGTTAAGACAAACAAAATGGTACATAATGGGGAAAAGATTTGTTGTCCTAGAATTCATTCTTGAAATAGCTAAGCTTCAGACATATATCCTTTTCAGGATCTAAATCCCAAAATGTTATACTGTATCATAAAATGTGCATTGTATGATTTGGATGCAATACAACGGTTGTATGCAGCATCATCTTAAATGAGAACTATAATGAACCACTTTAGTCAAGTCTATTTTTAGGTTAAGCCACAATAAGAGCAGCACAGTACAGACAGCTGATCATGTCTTAAGCTGTGATAAAGAATTACCAGCGGGGCCAATCTGAGGATACTACCTTACCTGGCACAAGGGTCTGTGGTGGAGCTATACAATCAAAGTTACATTCTGTGACCTGGGAAGAAAACAAGATACTTCAGTAAACACTATTCACATCCAAATGACTGAAAATGTAGAGGAAAACATGCAAGGAGACGCTGATAAGATATACTGTTCATTATTAGAATGATTACCATTAGATTGTATAATATCATTGATTAACTGTGGCTGGGCTGTACACAGTAAAAGTAAAAGCTGGTCATGTCAAACAATGATCATCAAGTGAAGGCGGCTCACCGTGTGTTGTGCACATTTCGCAGTCGGACATGACTCTGCAGATCTCAGGTAAGCTCTTCTCCTCCAAGGATCCTTAGTAAGACGCTGCTCTGTGTTGTTAACCACTAAGAATTAAAAATAAATCTTTAAAATGTCCCTAATGCCTTCAATAAAGATATGCCACATGATTTATAAAATTAGAAACAATAAATCCTATGGGGGATTATATTACGCAATGGGTCTACAAAAGATAGAAATAGATTATTCAAGAGATTACAGGACAGCACAAAAAAAAAAAAAAAAAAAGACAGACAGCAATCTGAACTCTAATTTTAGATCCATTTTTTTTAGGTAAAGTGATTTTTAAACCTCAATATCCACCTGCATCAGCACTGAGGTAGGAAGAATCCATATCATGAGAAATAGAGCCTCCAATATCCACTGAGGGGTCCCACTCCAGAACCAGCTGTTCTGGGTAAACCTGAGAGGGGTTACCCTGAACTGGTGGTGCAAGACTGTGGTCTTTAACACTTTCCTCCTCAAGCAATGTCTCAGAAGGACAGCCGGAATCTGGACACAGAACCAAGTCCTCCTCAAACACCTATAAAAGAAAAGACACTCAACACCCACATTTCCTGCTTCAACAGCACTTGTAATTCACCATTTTAGAGGTTATTGTTTCATCTCTGCTCCGCTGTAGGCATATGAATAAGCAATACATTCAACAAATGTAGGATAAATTATGTCTTTAAATTATATATTTCTTTCTTCTAATGACATACATTACATATACAAAAATACATTATATATACACACACCGAACAGGCAAAACATTATGACCACATGCCTAATATTGTTTTGGTCCCCTATTTGCTGCCAAAAACTGTCCTAACCTATTAAACATTAACAGCATTCATTTCTTCATCAATTTGAGCTACAGTTGCTAGTCCGTTGAATCGGACCACACAAGCCAGCCCTCATTTCCCATGTGCATCAATGTGCCTTGGCTGCCCATGACCCTGTCACCGGTTCACCACTGTTACTTTATTGAATCACTGGAACACCCCACATGAGCTACAATTTTGGAGATGCTCTGACCCATTCTTCTGGCCATCAAAATTTGGCGCTTGTCACACCAGTCACAGAATCAGCCTCTTCCATTCAAACCTCTCCACCACCTTGGGAAAGACCAAAGAGCTGTTAAAGGACGTCAGGGACTAGATTGTACACCTGCACAAGGTTGGAAAAAGCTACAAGACCGTCAGATTGTTGCCTTCGCCGTATGTTTTTTTTGTCATACTGGAAGACCCATCCACAACTCATCTTCAGTGTTCTGGTTAAGGCTAGAATGTTCTCACCCACGATTCTGCAGTGCATGGCTCCGTTCATGTGGTGAAGTCTTCTTGTACCCTTAGCAACTGGTGTCTTTTATACACATAACGAGTTGATAACAGTAGTACTATCTTAAAAGGGACAGGACTAATTTGGGTCTGTGGGAGTCAGAATTCTTGCTGGTTGGTACGGGAGTACGGGATTAAGTACTTGTTTCCCCTCGATCAAATAATTATTTTATAACCTTTCTTAAATTCTTAAAAAAAAAAAATGTAATCGATTATTTTACATTATGTCCCTCTGTTAAAATAAACCTACCATAAAAATTCTAGACTGTTAATTTATTTGTAAGGGGTAAACTCACAATCAGCAGGGGATCCAATGATTATTTCCCCCACTGTAACATATCAACTTTGAGGTAACAGGTGCCATGATAAAGAGATAAGCAGTGTTATTCACTCAGCAGTCATAAAGTTAACAATGTTATGCCTGGTTGGTGTATATATAAAAATTCATGTTAAAACTGGCAAGAAGTTATTTAACCTTAACTGATACAGCGAGTACCTTCTAATTTCAATAAACAGCTATGTGGTAAGACATATCTGTGGTCTTGAGAAAAGGTCTCTCAGAAAGTTCAAATTATTGGACTGCATCAAGCCAAGAAAACAAATAAGATGATTAAAGCTGAAACTACTACATTTGGGTTAAGAACTGTCCACTACATTACAAAAACCTGGAAGGATAGTGGTGAACGATCATAATCAAGAAATAAGAAAGAAAATCTTGAATGATCATGATCAGAAAGCAAAAAGAAAAAAAAAAACCTAGGGTTAAGGTTAGAACTAGACTTGAACTCACAGCCATGTTTCATAGTAAAAGCATTTCCCCATCCACAATGTGAAGATAACTCAAGGGAGTAAGACTAAATTGCTCATCTTTAGCCTTTAGGCTATTGATTTCTCTCTACAAGGAGAAAAATTATTCCAAAAGTATTCTAGAACACAATATTGTAAATATTATAATAATATTTATGAACTTTATTAAAAAAAAAAAAAAACTTTTAAGGAATATTACCCTTTTAAGCTCTTTATAGATCAAAAGCTGAACAGAGTGCCCACATTACAAATTTAGATAGAACACTAAGGATAAATAATTTAACTATATAAGACAGATTACTTATTATTAGGCAGAAGTTCTCACGCAAATGCTGGAAAGCTGTGGGAAACACACACTGACAATTCATTACAGGATGTCCAGTGTATGACACCATAACCTTTACATGCCTGCTGTAAAGTGAACATCAGTGCAGTACATTTTTAGCACGATGTGCTTTAGCCCATGAAGACAATGGCCTACACAGAAAACTAATTCACATAGACAGTACATGCATTGTACAAGGCATGCTTAGCTACAAGGCAGCAATTTAAACTATTCAGGGGGTGCATTCATGAATTTTTACCCCTTTTGTGCAAGAACATGCAACAGAAAGAATCTTTATCATTACATAATTGTGGTGTATTGCCAAATTTGTGAGAAATTACATGACAACATGATTGAGCACAATTACAAAATAGGAAACCCGAACAATACAATTTTCCCAGAATCTGAACATTTTTATCTAGTTAAAGTATATATTAAAACAGAGACAATATAATTAGTTGTAATATATTACCTAGAGCCGCATAACAAAACATCTTTTAGTGTTGTATAGACCCTAAAATCATTGCATTAATACATCAAAGTTCAACCGCTCAGGAAAAAAGCAATCATATTTGACACATGAGCCAAAGAATTTTCTGAATGTGTGCATTTGTATTTTTGTGTGTATTGTGCTAATGATTACCAGTCTCATGCTAAGAAGCCGTGTGTGAAGATGACCTAGGCCCTGGAAGACACGGGCACAGTACAGGAGAAGGTCCTGTAGTTGGCTCTCTATGACCTGGGCATCAGCTGGCTCACTTCTCTGAATCAACTCTTCCCCTTGCTGGAGCAGTGCATTTAGTCGTCCCGCACTTTCAGCCACTGCCTCCTGGAAACCCTGACAAACAACAAGAGACAGAGTAGATCTATCAGACTCAATACCACTTATTTATAAAACTTCAACTGCTCTTGTCCTCAATTTCAGGTTTGCTGCATTTGTACAATTAAATATGCATTTGACTGCTGTGTGCAAGTTAGAGCATGACAATTTTTCCTGGAAACAAATAACATGTTCCTTAACTGTTATTTAGATAAGTAATATTTACATAGGCAACATGAGAATTTATAGCAAGTACATTCATACTCCTCTTCAAAACTGTAGCCTGTCCTTCTTTTGTTAGCTTTCACATGTGCATAAATTAGATTGTCTTATATAAATTACATTTGTGTGTTGTATGCATATTGCATGAAATAAGAAACCCACTGATTGAAGAGAGCATCCACTCAGCTGAAGTTCAAATGTGCTTCAGTGCACTTAAATGTGTTGTTTCTATGTATCTTTGGTATAAAAAGGCAGTTTGGTGAAAAATTCATGAGTACCTGAAGTTGTCGCATTTTGGCACAAGTGTTCATTTCAGAAAAATGCTCCACCTCAGTCAGCTTCAAATCCATGTTAGCCAGCCAGATGGCCATTTCCTCTTGCTGCCTCTCAAAGTCCTCCCGCTGGACCACAAAGTGCTTTAGAAAACAGAGGTGAAAAGTCAGTACTGCAGGACTCTGATTGTCCACATACTATTTAATGCAGTATAATAAAAATTTTACACAGGGGAGAAAAAAAAAAAAAAAGAGTGCTCGTTCTACAGACATGTGAATCTGACAAGGTTAGACTCAGACTAGACTAACAGTATATAGACTATGGCTGAAATTTAAAAAAAAAAATAAAAAATATATAAATAAAAAAAGGGCGGTAAAGGACAGGCATAATAGAAACTGATGATATTAAGAATGAGAATAAAATAGGGATAACGTTCTTAATCAGTTGTCTTATCTTATCAGGCTTTCAGAGGTACATAAATAACTTTACATCCCTCTTCATGCAGAGATATTGAAGCCCCATGTACCCTCAACCGACGACACACTGTGTCCAAAGTGCTGATCAGCTGGTCCCAGCGCTGACCACACTCTTTAGTCATATCTATCAGTCTGGTTTTCATAGATCCCTTGAACAGTCCCAACAGGATGCGACTTGTCTGGTTCAGGCTGTCAAGCTGGGCCAAGCACAGCCTAGCCTCAGTGCGTAGACTCTGGGGACAGAATTGCAACTGATGAGTTATGAATAAAAACACAATGTAAATAAAAAAAAAACAAATACAATATATGGATTTGGGGAGAATCATGTGGGAAGGTATGGATGTCTATTCAACCCTGCTCAAATTATAAAATGCACTATAATTACAATTTTTGGGAATAATTAGTTTTAATGCAAATGATCCTAGATTTTAGGCTCTTACACAGTAGTATTAAGCACTGTTTAACATGAGTTAGGATAGCCGCCTTCATCATGCAGACTATGCAAACTTTTTTCCAGGTTCTTCTCACACTTTTATTGTCTTTGGTTAGGCATTTAATGTGGTGGCCATTTCACCTCAAATTTCTGCAGTTCCTCTTTTGCTGTGTTATATAGCACATGACTGGAGTTTGGGGAGGCAGCTAACTTCTCTGCCAGTCGCAACCAATCATCCAAACAAGAATAGTCTTTCATAAACTTGTGCCAGAGCCTCCACCTCCTCTCCAATCTGATACACAGGTAAAAAGATTAATGACACCATTAAACCATTTGAGAAAAATACAAACACAGATCATAACCTAAGCATGATTAATGGTCAATGCACAGCATACTTATTTCTCTAGACACAAGTTACGTACTGAACACAGCCTTCGAGGGAGAATCTGTCATCTTGGCTTAAGTCCGTTAGTGACAATGAGTTCTGTAGATTGTCGTGGTCTGGGTGGTCATCAACCAGCTCTAATGCTTCAGTGTACCAACCAAATGCCTTTTGAGTACTCATGCTGTCAATTTGCTCGGCTTCTCATTGTTCCCCTTTATCAGTGTCTGTGAGCAAATCTAAATGTCTTTAAGCACCGTTTTCCTTGGCATCACCCAGCATCATCTGTTGGCAAGAAAACAGCAGGATGAGAGGTCAATAAGAGAAAAACAATCAAAATTAACTAATTTCTTTGATGTGCTTAAATCTTTTTTCTGTACTCCCTCTTTCATTTATCTGGGTCAGTTAAAATAAAAGAGTGTAATTAGAAGTGCACATTTTAAGCGCATACATATCCCAAAGTTTTGCAACCCCTTTAGATAAGGTTGTCTTAATTGTCAAATGTCAAGCTAATTAATGACTCAATGACACTCTCATCACACAGGAAGTTCCTGTAGGGTTATTTATTAATATCATTATTCATTAACTGTATCTTTAGTCAGTCTGTACAATCAAACTCTTTCTATGTTTAATTCTATGAAATTTGGATGAATGTTCTCTGCAGGCATAAAGGCCTGGATCTGTCCTTGCAAGATTAGACAACATCCACACACATAGTCAGAGAATAAAAACAAAACAATGATGCAAGCAAGTTTGGCTTTCCAGGTTTGCGTCTTTAGGTCTAAGCTTCTTAGAAGAAATTAGAGTTATATTAAGACCCCTAACACGATCTAAAACTATCCTACTAAACTATATTTGACTGTAGATTTGGTTACTAGACTATTCTGGTCTAGAGATATTAAAAGGAAGCTGGGAAAAGATCCCTAAATCAAGCTTTCCAGCATTTCTACCCTGGTGATTTCACAGTCTTGCATCTTATACTAGGCTGAAAATCAATTTTTTATGTTAAATTTATGATAAAAACTTAGAGATATCTTTAGCCCCTTAGATGACCTCGGCCAAATTAAGGGCAAATGTTAGGCCAGCAAGGGCTACACTGAATTAAGTCCTCTTTCCTTTTCCCTCTCTCCCTTGCTATGGGGCTGAAGTTAACAGAAAAATCTAAATGTGATTAGTAAAATAGTTAGTTACATCAAAACATTAATTTAGTTGAAGCTGGTTTGAATTTTTAACCTTCTACCCATAAAATCATTGTCTGAGAAGATACCAATTTAATCTTTGCATAAATGACCATTGTGCAAAAACTCAGACATTCAAATAGATAAATGCTGCTTTACTTTGGAATACAACTTCAACCATCAATGCCAATGAATCAGCCTTATACACATTACCCAATGAGTTATGAGGATGCCACTTCAACTCTGGAAGGGGAAAGAACCAAATCGATTGTCCATGCTTTCATACCTCCAAAATGTGCCAGACAGAGCAAGATGGGCCACATAGGGCCATAGCCTCTGTCAATCAAAAGTGCTGCACTCAAGTATCTATGGCTAAAGTCACAGCCTATTTTTCAGCACACAGGATAATTTAGAGTGTCTCAGACCGTGCACAAGGTTAATCCTCTCTCTTAGTCACACCCCATGCAGGAATAATAGGACAGACTATTTCTGGGTTTGTAAACAAACTTGTCTTCAATCATAACTTGGTATCTGAAAGTCTTCAGCTCCCATCAGTCTTCAACAAAGGTTAACATAAAGCCATCATTTATCAGTAATCTTGTTTTTTCCCCCAGTTGCTTGCACCACAGATATACTCAGGCTTCTGGCTCTGTTGAAATTGCTTTAATTTCTCAAGGTTTAAAAGTACAGCTATGCAGCAAGCATTCCACAATGGAACCCATTAAGCTATTGAAGCGAGTCTTGAGGTGCTGGACTTGAAAATCGAAATCTGTGGTTTCGTTTTACACAACCTGTGCAGAGTCTTATTCCAGCCAGAGGAAAAATTGAGTGCCAATATGAACAGTGTATACATGTCACTCCTAATCTCACTAACAGGTAAGACAGATGTTGAACTCGAGTTTTTTTTTTTAAAGTCCAGATTCTAGCAACATTTTCAGTATTGGAAATAATTCTACTTGTCCAATATCCAGGACAAGGTGTTTCATGTTCTTATATGTACTACTACAATTTGGGTGTGTAATACAAAATGACACACCTATACCTCAGTCAACCCATTCAGTGGCACGATGGTCTTTCCTGGAAAACATCCTGCACATGCTTTGACAATTGTTTTCTTGGGCCAGTTCAGACATAAATTAAACTAATAATAAAGGCAAACATTAGACCAATGTAGAGTAGAAAATAGTCAAACATTACGAATACCTTATCTCTTATTTAGACAATATCCAGAGCTTGACTTTGCTTAGGCAAAGCAGGTGCATCTGGGTACTTTTCCATAACACAGCCTGCATTTGAATGAGCCTGAGATGAATAAACACTCACACTGCTGGGGATCTAGCCTTGGACAAAAGGTAAGGCAGCAATGACTCAACTCCAGTCTGTGAGACAAATAAAAACTAATGACGGGCTCAGTGCATCAATAAAGTTCAAATCACTTCATGCTTTTTATCTTGGTTTTATTTTTTGGCACCAAGCTAACTTTGCAGATGACTCTTCACTGGTGCAGAACACATGCATATATATGCACACAGTCATTGAGAATGTCTAACAGGGAATATCACTATTGCTTCTCAATGGCATATAAAAATGACCTAATTACTCTGACTTTGAAACAACCTCCTAACACATGAGCTTAATGTGAGCGCTCAGAAGTCAAAGACAAAATGCATTAGTCGCCGTTTTATTTTTAGCAAAGAGTGTTAAAATAAAATAAAAGCCAGGGCTGACTGATTGAGCTGTATAATTGATTGTGTTCATACTTCAATAAACACATCCTTAACTGCCTGAGAAACCAAGAGCATCACAAGATCCATCTTTTTGATCTATGCTTCGGTTTTTATTTTAGTGACCAGTATGTGCCATAGAGTCATTAGCATTTTTAGATTTAAGAATGACAGACCAACAGATAGTCAGATAGAGAACGGATTTCCACTACTTCAGAGTCCAGTGGCAAAGTGCTTTACTCCTCTCCAGCTGGCTTACTACACTTGGCATTGGTATTGTAATCTTAGGTTTGTGTGCAGCCAAAAAAAAAAAAACAATGAATGAAGCTGCAGATGAACAGTTTGTATGCTGATGTTGCTTCCAGTGTCAGTTTGGAACTCTCAAGAATTTGTGATACAACAGAGTAGAGGCAATTTTTACATGCAACTGTACATGCTTCAGCATGTGGCAATCCCAGTGCTAAGGTGGCATAGTATTACTGCCTCATATAAAGCTCCTCAATTTTACTCATTTTACTACCACTCTTTATCTATTGGAATTGCATGTCTATGTTGTGCAGCTGAAACTCTTTAATCCAATCATTAGGATGGGTATCTACATACTTTTGGCAGGGACACATTGAATGATTACTACAGATAAGTTGGTTTTACCATATTCATACCCAGTGGTAAATTTTAAGCCATGTATACTTGGTTTGGGAATTTTACCGCAAGGTTTACAGAGGTACAAATTGTGAGATTATAGAGTAACACCTACTACTGTCTGTGACACTACAAAGAAATGCAGAGGCTGAAAAAGGGAACTCATCTTCATTTCTGGGGACATACTTTAAAAGATCTTGGAGTTGAGAACCCATGGCTCACTATTCCTCCACATGTATCCATCTCCCTCCTTACCCATACCTCTGTCCTCTCTTCCCATCCTCTCAGAGACTGCACTCATTGTCTCTTCACTGTCACAAGCCCAAATAGGGAACAAACAGGCCTTTCTCAGTGTCTGGACTGGGAGAGGAGGTTAGTGCCAGGACACCTGATCTCTCTTCCCCCTGATTCCCATGGAGACCAAGCTATGCAGGAGAAGATACATTGGGGACAGCAACAAGTGGAGCAAACTCATTTTCAATGCTCCTTCCTCATGGGACCTACTTAAAATACATCATTGTTCCTTTACAGAAAATGTAGGTCCTACACTGTTAACACAGACCCTCTATACACTTCTTGATCCAAATGTACTGCTTGAGTCTGAAGTATATGCTTTAATCCGTACTTACAGTATTGAATATCAGCGCATAGTATAATACAATATACTGGATTTACCTAGAAGAAGTCCACCCAAACCTGTAAATCCAGATATTATGAGGTGCTATAATGGCAAAAACAAAAGGTTTTATATTTCTTTTTTAAAACACAGACATTTACAAGCATCCCCCATTTGCATGGAAATTAACATTTTTTATATCTGTATCAAATATATTTAACACATTCAGATTTCAGTTTAGACTAGCTGGATAAAATCTAGTCTAATGACTTATCAGGTCATTTTTATATGACCTTTCATATTATAGACTTAGAAATCTCTTTTTTTCTCTCATTTCCAAATCATTAGATTTTTGCTTATTTTAAACCATGCCTACTATTGACAACAAGCTGATAGCAGGTGTAGAGAAAGAAAAACTAAGCCTCATTCACCTGATGGCTAAGGATTCACTCAAGGACAGACAGCATGTTTCTCTGTGCAGAGTGTGTCTGTCTGTGACGTAGCACAATCATACCCTGAAGCAAGGGCATTCTCTCTGGAGAGAGAAAGAGCAAGTGAGAAAGGGAGGGAGACAGGAAGAAAAAGAGATAAAGAGAGACAGGCAGAATGGCACACAGAGAGGGAGAGAGAGAGAGAGAGAGAGAGAGAGAGAGAGAGAGAGAGAAACTGATTAAGAGAAATGGAGAGAAACAGAGTGAAGCAGAAAGTACTTAAATAAACTTCGTTAAATAAAACAAATTTTCACTGAAAGAGTCCTACAATGCTCAAATCACACTAAAATGCTTAATCGCACTGCCTGAAGTCTGAGATGAATGAACACACTATTCATCGCTTAATCCTGACAAGGGAGATGCGTGTTCAATCACCATATCGTTACGTTGGTGAAATCTGAGAGCAAGTTATCCTTTGCCCAGGAAGCCTGGGAGTTTCATACAGCGTGCATGAAACTGGACAATAATCACAATGAAGTGGGTACCCATTAAGCTTTTGTTGAACATCAATAGAACCAAATAGCATGAACATGAAATTGAAAGGCCAGTTAGTTCTGGTATAGGACAACATTCATGAAGAGGGTTGGAGGAGGGGTCTCTCTGAAAGAGCAGAGCAGTTTATGGAATCTTGGATTAATTGCAAAATGACATACCACTGAATTCAATTATTCATATGGTAATTATTACCGTTTTCATATTTTATTCAACAACTTCATGTTAAGTACATACTTTAGCTTAAGGTACCTATTAGTAAAGTTATATCTACCAAAACCTAATAAGCACTCTGTACTCTCGTCACCATATTTTAATTTGAAGCATGAACCGAAGCAATTGTAAATATTTAATTAATCCAATTACAGAAGTGGAAATTGGATGGAATCGACCATGACATATCGTTGCTTCCTAGAGACTGTAGAAAAGCACAGTTGATGGATTTAGGAAAAAAAAACAGGTAAATGGCTCTATCCTCTTGAGCCTGCATGAGCCATAAACTATAGAGGGCACAAAAAAAATGAACTTTGGAACTGCAAGAGTATTCAGGCTTTAAATTGAAATTGTGGTTTAAGAGCAAATACACCCATTGAAAGGACGGATAGTCTGTAGCCTTCTAACATTCTGCGTACTATTGGAGTATTTCGTACGAAAAAGAGCTTACAAATGGTCCACGCATTTTGTGTCATTTTGATCTTAGTTCAGCTACGTCTATAAAAAGTCTATTAAATGCTGATATGTTTGTTTCATATGTTTTATGCTGATGAAGATAGCACAGAATATGCAGAATAGATAGGCAGAAAATGTATGCTCTGTATTGAAATACACAGAAGCCACCATTTATGTAAAGGGCCCCATTTCAATGGGTTGAATGAAATTAAGTTTTTAATAGTATTTTGGATATATTAATAGGTCATGGACGTCTAAAGACACCCCTGAAAACGTCAGTAAAGTGCAATTCTAAAGGGAAACAGTGCTCTGATCACACAAAAGGGGATCATATTGTACAAGTTGTGAAACATGCACAGACTAACAGACACCCAGCAGGAAACTAACAGGATGCATTAAGGATGCCATGGCTACATTGCGCACCCATATATGCTGAAAATACATCACATAAGAACTTCATGTGAAATGGAGACGGTATAAATGTAAAACGAAAACCGCGGTTCGGCAACTTTTTTTCGACGACTGAGCATGTTAGTATCGTCAATAAATATTTAAGCACACAAGCGGATTTTGTAGATCAACGTGGATCTAAAGTGTGGCTCAATATTTTGATTATATTCCATAGTTCCTACATTATCGGTAAGAATAATAATCAACAGTAAACACTGCACTTACGTTTAGATGCTCCCGACTTCCTGAAGAAACTAATTAATTTCCATAGGACTTGATACCGACCATAACTTCTATCCTCAAAGCTTAATGAGACTTTATAGATCTTGGTCTTTACACTCGAACTTTTCGTAAGAAAGCACACTCAAACAACACCTTATAAGCACAGGTAAGGCAGCAAACTTATGGGAGTTACAGGTAAATCGAAATATCACCTGACACAGGTAGTCTGTAACCACGCCCACAGTTCACGTGATTTGCTTGTTATCTCAGAGCTCTGGTGTTTTTTTTTAATGCTTCATGGTGTTAAATACATTTGCCCGCTATTGCCTTTATCATTCTACATTTTAAAAAGTAACATTTTCCAACGTAATTTAAGTTTAATTTGAACTCTATTATTATATTATATTATAATAGTGCCATGGTGTAGTTCAGAGACGCTGCATATCCCCATGCTTTCCCAGTTCTCTATCAGTGACGTTTCATTCTCTGGTGGAAGATAAAAATGAGTGACACAAGAGGCCTGTCTGTTTGTACACAGATTTATTTGCATTAAGAAAACACCCTAAACCCTATAAAGCAATGCGAATTGCAAATGAGAGCATAAAGTATGAAAAGTATCCCAGAATATCATGACACTTGGAAAAAAAAACCCAATAATTTACAGATTATCTATTGGGATTAGAAGAAATACGTGTTTGTGGATGGACATAGATATTCTGCATCCTAATAAATAAAAACTGATGTTTTTGTGCTTATATTTTTCGTTAATGTTAATTATTCAACTTCTACTGGAGATCTGAATATATTAATAGGCAACCCAAGCTTTGTTTTGCTGATTAGAGAGGAACAAAGGCGAAACCCTCAGGGGCATCCCCTGTTCGGTGACAAGCACTGGCCTCAAACATGGCAAGACAGAGTGACACCATTTAGTTCCTTTGATCAGAACTGAAGAGGAAAGTGTGCCAATACAGCAACATCCCTAAAATCTGCCAGACAATCTTCACTCCTGCACCACACCACTCACACAGATAGTCTCTATTAATCTTCCTCCTTACACAGCCAGTAAGAATGGGTAGAGTTTCCTTCTGTGAGTCACTGCACCCGTCTGTAAGGATTACTCACTCTGCTCATTATTAACAAAACTCACTGTAATTATGCAATGGACTGGATTTATTTGCTGTACACCCACTTTACTTATGAATGCAACACAAACTCCACTGGCAAATCCTGGAGTGGGACCAAAGAGATACTTGCCCCAGGTAAAATCTGATTGGCCACTGAAGCACCTCTGTCCTATCACTCATTGCTGATAAAAATCCCAGTACTTTACTAGCTGAATCATTGTATTTATAATTTAATGCGCAAACCAGTTTCTACCACCATCTCCTAAAAGCTGCTGCTCACACAATACGTTTTAATCATCATCGTCTGCTTAAACTTGAGTGGCAAGTACCTATTCAACAATAATTTACGTCTCAAAGGACATAAGTCACTAAAGAAGATGAGAAATGCTAAAGAAGACATTCTATGTTGTCTGTCTAAAAAAAGTCAACCCAGCATGTCAGTGGGAGTCAATGTAGAGAGTGCAGGTGGAGCTTCCAGTCCTTTTTACAGAAATAGCTACATTAGCACAGCAAGATAAAGACAGCAGGTGAAAACCCCTGTATATTTTGAATGTGACCATCAATTTACAATTTGAATGACTGAAGGGTGCGATAAACCGAAAATAGTTCTTGTCATTACTTTTTGTCCCCAACCCTAATGCCCCGTTGACTCTGTTATGCAGTGCAGTGCAGTTAATATCTACCAAAACTTTCAATGTAGATTTTCACCCATCAATAGATTTAAAAAAATTTTGTTAAACCTATTCTTGTAACAAGTTTTTGTATTTTGTCTGCAGATTCAGATGAAGACATCCAAAGTGTAAGTCAAGGATATCATAAACTACTATCTTCAGAACCTGAGTCACCAAGCTGCTCTTTTTGCCCAATAAACATATGCAAAAACATTGGTTTATATTTTATTTTGTATATATATACTGTATATGTTGTGGCCCCCTGCTGTTTAAAAAAAATAATAAAAAAATATGGCCCATTCAGGAAAAACACCACTACATGTTTCCAGTGAGGTGTAAAGGTCACGTCTTAGTTTCAGAATGGAGCTAAAGGTGAAGTTTATATACACAAATAGTACTATGCAAAAAGACTGGGTTAAATATAATGTTTGCATATGCATATGTATAAACATGTCTGTGTTCAAGAGTTGATGTGTTTTTTGACCCTTTCAGTTATAATACAGGTGCACAGATGCTACTTTTTTTAGCTTCTTCTCTAATAATGTAATTCAGCCTATAGATCGTTGAAAAGGACACGACTGAATATATATATATATGTATATATATATATATATATATATATATATATATATATATATATATATATATATATATATATATATTATATATATATATATATATATATATATATATATATATATATATATACACAATTATTTGATATATTTATTTCTTTTTTTCTTAAATGTTGTGTGCACAATTTAATTTAAGGTTACATGGTCATATTGCTTGCGCACGGTTAATTTCAGTTCTATTCAATTCAATTTTATTTGTATAGCGCTTTTTACAATTGTCTCAAAGCAGACTTACACAGTTACATTGGTTATAAGGTTATATAAAAAAAATGTGTAAGTTTATTGCCTGTAAGTAAATTCCTTCCAACTGTTTATCCCTGAGGTGTCTGTAGCAAGGAAAAACTCCCTGAAATGCTATGAGGAAGAAACCTTAAGAGAAACATCTGGGTGGCACCGAATGTCCATTAATTGCAGTTTCATTGTTGAGGTGTGTTGTAATTGATGCATAAATGCAGAACCATCCCCAGCTGCATAGAGCGGTCTCCAATTAAGAAGGACTCCATTTGTCGTAGGTTATCGAGAATGACCAGGCAGATCTGAAGAGAAGGAAGGATAGGAACACTGGTCACTGGAACCTCAGGGGCATTTTTACTCGACAGAAAGAGAGAAAAGAGGGAGAGAGAGGAGGGATGACAGTAAAAGAGAAAATAAAGATTGTTAAGCACTCATTATTTAATCAAGGTGATCAGGGTGTAAGTTGAGTCTACATAGAGAAAAAGATCTAACCCCCCCTGAATGCTGCGACTGTGTCTGTGTCCCGGAAAAATAAAGGCTGTGCCATAATTGTGGAACTTTGTAAGAAAAAGCTTTGCCTTAGTCTTTATTATTTTAGGGACCAACAAATAGCCTGTACCTTTTGATCCAAGTAGGTAAAGTGGATCATAATTGATCAAAAGTTCACTAAAATAATGTGGCACAAGAGCGTTCAGTGCTTAATACATCAGTAGTAGCATTTTGTAATCAATGCGAGATTTACTAGGGAGCCAGTGTAGACTGATTAAAACAGGGGTGATGTGGTCATATGTCCTGGTTCTGGTAATTCTTGCTGCTGCATTCTGGAGCAATGCGCCTAAGATAGATCCTTGCGAAACACCAAACTTAACCTCAGAGAGTGTAGAGAACTCACCATTTACATCGACAAACTGATAATAATCAATCAAATAAGACCTGATCCAAGTCCCAAATAAATAACTAGACAAACAAACAAATAAATACATGCATTGGTAAAATTAGTCTAATTTATGAGCTTTGCATGCACCTCTTCAAAAATCCCCACTCTAACAATGAGTCAATGAGTGTTTTTAATGTAATTTTTCTCTTCTGCTCAGTGCTGTAAGACACCAATAGCAAGCTTTGATGTCAGATCAACTGCCTTTCATGTTTTGTATTGCACTCAAATGTTAAATAGATGCAATAGATTTCAGAGGGGTAACAAAAGCTTTATTAGGATGATTAACCATCAACCAATGCAACCTAAATGGTTTGAAGTAGATGCATTTTTCAGTCAAAAAAAGGTCAATCTTTTTGTAGAATTGCTTGTTCTTGTTAATAATTAATGTATATTGATCTAAATATAAAATGTAAATAAAATAAATAAACAATTAATACTATTATAGGCTGTAATTGACATGTAACACACACAACAATTATTTTACCTTTAATTAGAATAACTTATTTTTGGTGACTTTGATTAAACCATACTTTAAATTTAGTTTATTGGCCTTTGGATACAAAAAAGCAATACATCACAACCTTATGCAGACAGCACAGCAAATCAAGGAACATTTGGTCTTAAATGCATTAGATTTATCTTGGCTAAGCTATTGGCATGTACAGTGTACTACTTAGATATAACTAAGATGTTATATGGGTAATTAAGAGATGGAAAGACTATTAAAGTGAATTAGGATGTTACATGTGTGACACATAATGCATGGTGGTGGCAGACACTGTCAAATACTTTTCTTAATATTTTGATTTCCCTTTGCATCACATAATTTGGTTCTGGTTCAACACTCTCAGACTGAACATGCTGTAAATTAGAGCATTATTTTCATCATTTTCTTAAATAATAATAATAATAATACTAATAATAATACATTTTATTTATAGATGCATTACATGGCGCTCAAGGACACCTTACATACAATAAAAACAAACCAATTAAGAGCTGTTTAAAATTATGAAACACTATACAACAGAAAGACATACAAATACAATGTCAATGATATGCCTGCCTGAAAAGATGTGTTTTTAAACAAGATTTGAAAATAGATAGTTGCTGTTGTGGATATCAAGAGGAAGTAAGTTCCACAGGTATGGGGCAGCGTAGCTAAAAGCTCCAGATCCGATAGTTGCCAAATGTATGCGTAGAAGAACTAGGTTGGATGAGGACATTGATCTAAGAGTTTGAGAATGAGTATATGTCAGAAGTAGGTCAGATATATGGAGCCAGGTTATGTAATGCCTTATAATTGAAAAGAAGGATATTATATTCAATGCACTGTTCAACAGGAAGCCAGTGCAGTTGTTGGAGAACAGAAGATATGTGGTCTTAGTGTATATTTGAGTTCTGTAGCAACTGTAATTTGTGTAGGAGTTTATGGGGAAGACCAAAAAATATTGATCCTTTATTATTTTCTATATACCAAAGACCAAATAACAGGCTTTTCTTTATCAATATTTTTACATTTGGCTTAAAATTTAGATGTTAAATCTAATTCATGTCAGGTTCAGTGAACCCTGTTTCATGTTTAGAACAGAGCCATTGCTGGGAGCTCTCACTATGAGTATGCATTTCTGCTTGATAGTTGTTATGCCTTAGCTAATTGCCTGTTGGCCCGAATCGAATCCTGACTGCAGTGGTGGATGCTCATGCTCATATGTGCTTGCTACTCACAGAAATGTGTATCAGAAAAGTGGAAATGGGTCACATCAATTCATAATTCAATGCTATGCTCAGAGAGATTTTCTTTTAGTCTGCAGTGTGTGGTGCTGTGCTGTGCTGTTTTCATTGTTGGTCGGTGTCACTTTGATAGATGTTGATATGTTTAATATCTGGTGCTGCTGCTTTGATATTGATGTTGCATTCTCAATCTGAACAGATTTACAATTCAAGGCAAAAAACAAAGCAGGATTATAGCAATGTCATAATCACAAATATTTCCATGTTTTTCATTATTCTTTTAAAACATATTTAGCTTAAAAGAAAACAATTTAAACTCAGTTTTAGTGTGATATTTAAACCACAGAACTGTGACTTATTTGTAACATTAATTTATATCTCTTACTTTTAAGTTAAGCTGAATGTATTAGCATTTTTTGGAGAAGAAGGGATGAGATGCACAATAATTGTCTTTTAATTGGAGTAGACAGTGTCCCCCATAGATAATGTATATAAAGATATATCTAAGTGGTATGAGTTGCACTTATATGTAAATTTCTGTATAGCCTGTAGTTGTTAAATGATGCCTATAATGTTAAACTAAATTTGCGACAACAAAAGCCAAACCAAACCAACAAAAACCCAGAGCTCTTATTGCTTTAAATAATTGCACCCCCATGTGTAACAAAAAGATGGCGACATTGTAACATTTTAAAGTAACATGTAGTATACTTTATCCGGTACGAACACAAATTAAATATTAAAACATATGGAACTAAATAAAAATCCAGGCAAATCTATTCAATTTGATCAAGACTTTCGTCTATACAGCAATTCGACTTTCATCTAACAAACTTCAGAGAAATTCACTACTCTTTATTCGGGTTTGGCCTTTGAACTCCACAACATCAATGCGTTACGTCATCATTTCAAAGCCGAGTTTGATTTGATGAATAAAGTCAATGTTAGGTTTAAATTACTTTGCATAATTAACACACTTAAAAGATTTGCTTGGTTACTGGTAATAATCAGTATTATTTAAAAAGGTACTAGAATGTATTAAGTAAACATATAAACTAACCAAACTACTATAACTAATATTATTACAACCTATACCTATAGTAAAGTTGAATTCCCATTATTATTATTATTATTATTATTATTATTATTATTATTATTATTATAAGTACGTTGTTTCTAACCTTTTAATTAGGCCTAAGGATTGGCTTACTAAAGAGTTTTTGTTTGTAACTTTTTCTCCTTGAATACAAAAGTGTCAAAGTAATCAAAACTCAGAAGAACAAAGGATTTCAAACTCATTTAAGTATCATATCAAAAGATCATTGCTTTGTAGTGGGCCTTTGAAGAGCCTTTGTGCCTCCACTATGAACAGAGGTGATAATTGACCAATAATGGGCGTTATTATTCTTAAGCTTAGATTTAAGATGCTGGAGAGAATAAATATTAGTCTTACTTCAGACTGAGACAGAACAACCTGGGAGTCACCAGAACCAGGAGTTCATTAATAGAAGACAACTGAGAAATGAACATGGATGCATCGAAGTTCTCCATCTTCACTATCGATTACATTCTGGGGGAAAAGACGGCACCTCAGACACATGCAGACCTTTCATCAGCATCGCAGTCCTTTCGAGAGGATTGCAGTAAAGTGAACCTGCCTTCAGCGAGTGGATTTAATGCCCAGGCCAGCGGGGTGCCACTGATGGGTTTTCCTGCACCCTGCCCGGGCATCTACGATACAGCTTGTTATAACTCTTTCCACTGCTGTGGACCTGTTACTTACTATCAGACCAACTTTAACATGGGTTACCACGGCGGGGAGCACTGGTTTCATGCCCAGCCAGGTAAGACTTCTGCTCATTCTAATGTTATTTATATATATATATATATTTTTCTATTGGACAAGTAATAAGAAGCACATCAGTGTTTGTAACATTAACGTTTAGCCATGACCTTTTACAGGTCAAGAACATTTTCTATAATTAGTCGTGTAAATAGTGTACTTTTTTTTGCCAGTTTGACGGTAGACATTTTATTTCTTAATATATATCAAGCTATAAAACGAAAGGCACCTTACCAGAAATTTGTCCCTATGATATTTTAGATAACAAACCCATTTAGCTACTGTTGTACATGCTAGAGATGTTGGATCAGCTGATTCATTGCAATTTTCTATTACTACAGATTACGACAGAGAGGAAAGTCATCACAGTCCTCAGCACAGGCAACGAAACCGCATTAGGACAGTGTTCACCGAGAGCCAAGTGCTGCAGCTGGATCAGCTCTTCAACATCACCGACTATCCAACTGCGGAGGCGCGCGCACAGCTGGCGAGGAGCACGGGCCTCAGCGAAGAGACAGTCCGGGTGAGTAATAACTGCCTTACTGGCCATTCTGACCTCAAATCTGATATTGCACTGCAATCATCACATCATTTTAATCTAATGTTATTTTTTATTTTATTTTTTTTGCAATAGCATTGTGTCTAAGGTTCCTTTGAACTTGCAGCCAATCATAAACATTCATAAAGAGGAAAAAAAAAAGAGCTTGCTATGTTTTAACAGCAGAGGGCGCAAAATACTAATTTACAATTTACAAATCATGGCAATTGCCAGAAAACTGATGAATGAAGCCATTTTTCAGATTGAGCTTTTTGTGGCAGGGTATTTAATGTAGCTTTGTGAATTTCTTTGTTTGAATGTAATACTGAAAAGCCTTTTCCCTCTCTTTCTCTCTAGGTATGGTTCAAAAATCGCCGGGCTCGACGCAAGAGGCAGAAAACCACGAGTGACTCACCTTAACAAATTTTGTTTATCTTTTTTTTATTATTTACAACAGACACATATTTTACATCAAAATAAAGCTTGATTTTTTTTGCATTGTTGTTTTCAACTTTTCTTTCAAGTTTTCTACAAATTACTACAGGAAACCATGTACGAAACACCAAATGTTTATTAATGTATATCAGTTAAGGGTATATCTATAGGGGGTGGATTCCCACTTGATGTTATTAACATGCTAATACACTGCTGAAAAAAAAATGAGAGCACAAATTCATAATACCAGCATGCAGTAATCTAGTTTGCAAACCCAGAACTGACTCCAAACATAACAATCATCACAAATATCTCTTGTAGTAGATAGTTCACATGAACACAAAAACATGGATTTTGTCACCAGGTTGTACAACTGATGCACATTAAAAAATACATAGTGAAATTATCAAAATATATTTTCTTGGACAGAAGAAATGTTTACAAATCAATAATATTAAGTAGCCTACATTAATGGGTAGATTAACCAAATGCATAAACTACTTTTACCATCTTTGATCTGATAAGGACTGAACCAGAGAGATATTTCATACACTCTAAACTGCAGAGAAAATATCTACCCACTATTTATTTTGCAAATGAATGAAGTGAAAGGTGTTTAGAAATTGAAGTAATAGCATTTTTGATGGAACATGTATAGTACATTTTGCTGAAATATGTATAGCTTAAAAAGTCACCCTAAAACAATACACTTGTCACAAATTGCCACACATCATTGATTGTGTTTACTTCTGCTTATACTTAAGATGCTTTGCACTCAACCTTAAATGCCTTTCACTAGTTTCATATCACTACAGAGACGATTGTTTGCACTACACAAATTTAATAATACATGAATAAATTGCAGTATGACAACACTATGGAAAAAATATCGAGATCTGTTAAGCAGTGTTGCAGTTAATATTTTTTTTTGCAGTTCTGATCAAGTTGCTCATAGAAAAGGTGCACAATACAATTTTGTTCTTTTAACCCCTCAGTTTGACAATAGCTGTAGACCAGTGACAGGATGCAAGTTCTCTTGCTGTTTTGTGATGAAGGTAACTGAGGTGACCCAAAGCATATAAAATTAATTAAGGGCAGAAAGTTAAGAGATTTGAGCTGTCAATCATGCTGTGTTTTTTTACACACATATATCAGCCATATTTAAGGAGCAAGTTGACAAGTTGAATATTGTTGTTTAATTATCACTTGTTTACCTAGCACTTGTTGACGAATATATTTACACACTTTTCTGACTTCTAGAAGTGCTGAACAGGAACGTTTATAAGATCCATTAAAATTGAAATGAGATATGTGAAAATGTTTCTGAAAATTGTAATTTATTGTAGATTTACTATCATTGAAACATTGACTCATGAAATTATACATGTTTTATATCATTTTCATAAGTAAATCTGTTTTAGTTATACTCCATTATATAATTTGACATTAGTTAACTGAATTTACTTATTCTTTAACACAGCTGATTATACTAGGGCACTATTTGTCCTTTTTTTCCCTTACATAGTAAATTACAGAATTATATGTGTTTATTAATGAACCTTTTACAGTATGTAGTGTAGTATGTATATTATTATTATTATTAGTTACAGGATTATTAATGCCCCATATACCCTTTTCTGCCCATTGTCATGCAGAGAACATCAATACGAATATAATGCATACTTGCATTGGGAACAACAACAATAATAATAATAAATAATGTCTCCTGTAGCTTTACATAATGTGTTGTTATTTTATGCAATTGTATGTGCAAATTTAACAACTCGAACAATTACATTAATTATTCATATACAAGTAATAGATACATAACTGACTAACTAATGAAAAGGCATTTAAAAGTTAGAATTTCTACTGAACAGTGAAATTATAACAGTGCACAACAGCAGCCACAATAAATCTTAGGCCAGGTAAGGTGGGAAAACTAATGAAAGGTGATTTTTTTAAATAAAAGCACACAAACAAAACCAACAAAGACATCTGCCTGAATGTTTCTGTGGCTTTATTTTAGGGTGATTTTTGTCAACATAAAATTATCTACATTTTTTTTGTAGTACTAATGAATGGCTTTTGTTAGGGGTATATTTCCCTAGTTCAGAATTCAAGATACCTTGTTCTTTTACTGATCATTTAACAGTAATGGAATGCAGGACATTATTTGTTTACAAGGCACTAGTTTTTTGCTATTGAATTGCAGTCAAAGGGAAAGGCTGGGGCAGGGACCTTGCACATTTGTGCCTCTGACAGTCTGCATGATTTATAGAGGAAAGCCCAAGTTAAAGATGGATGGCTGCTCAGGCAGTGCTAGCTCAGTGTGTTTAGATTTTGAGCTAGTTATAAGAAGATTTTAGGAAATTTACCGGCCAAAGAACTGATGGTCCCTTGAGCAAAACCTTTAATCTTTAGCTTCACGTTTGAACTCATTTGTAGGTCGCTTTGAAAAAAGCGTCTGCCAAATGAATAAATGTAAATGAATGAACAAGAAATGTGTCATTTTGAAAAGAATAGAAATATTTGGGAAGTAGGGGAATTAAGCAGATTGTTTAGGATTGCATTTCTGCACGTAGCATCCAGGGAAACCAGCAGCAGAACAGCAACCTGCTGAAACGTGGTAAAAAAAAGCCACATGTAAGATCTTTGTGCTATATTACTTCTGTTTGGAGTTTCTGGAACTAGACAATTTGCTACACATGGTAGGCCAGCATACCTGGATAAGGAGTTCTCAGATGTGATGTCTTTGGGAGACCTCACTGCACTGAAATTACGCTTTGGCTGGGACACTAAAGAATTAACAACAGAGGAATATCATCATTTTATTATTACTAATAAAAATAATTTCAAATAGATGAAAGTATAACCAGTCCACACAAATCAATAAGACACATTTGAGTTTATATTCTACTATCTACTGATCAGATAAATAATAATTTTTACATCCTATAGTCAACATATGAGGCTAAATAATTTACTTTTAATGTACATGTACATCTGTAAAGCAAAGGAGAAGTAAAGCTATAGTACATATAAATCATATACGAATGTTGAAATGATAATGGTGTTTTTTCTATTTAGCTTATTTGAAGAGAAAACATTTCAGGTGAATAAAATATTTAAAGATGGTCAGAAAAAAGATGTCCTTATACTTACTAGTCACCTGGTGAACTTTCTTCACCAGCTTCCCATCACCCTGGGATTCTTTCGGCCCTCCAATTCTGCAGATAATAAAATGTCCAGCATTTTTTTTAATGATATATCAGAGTAGGGCAGAGCAGAACTATTTACCAATACCAGTGAATATTTAAAAGTGTCTAATATTTTACCTCTGAACACGTGAAGGTGGTGCAAACACTCCAAATTTGGGCAGGCAGCTGAAGTAGCGAACTCCAAACACAGAACCATCATGTTTCCCAGTGGGCTGCTCTAATTCAACACCAAACCAAAACCCTATGGAGAAAACCAGACAAATACAGATATAGTGGTTCACATGAAAAGACAGAAATTTGGATTTCTGGCTTATGATTATGTTTTTGGATAATTATATAAAACAAATAAATTTATAAAAATGCCAAATTTATGTTTGATGTTCTAAAATAGCTTATAGTAAATGTTTCAACAATGGATATACCTGGTGCAAAGTCTGTTTTGCCATAAAAACGCACAATCCCTTGTTTCTGTCCAGCCACTAGAACCTGGTCTCCCACTTCAATCTTCACTCCATCAGGATCCAGACTGGCCACCGACAGAGATTTCTTTCTCAAAGCTAGAGAGAAAATATTAACATGGTCTGTAAAACATTAATAAAAATTGTTCCCAAAGAAGCTGGATAGTTGCACAGACTGTATAACAGCCCACAGTAAGTGCAGTGTATTTAAACTTTTCTTGATTTTGAACTTTATGTTCCAAAAAAAATTAAAAAACAAACAAATGGAGAGAGAGTAACTCTTATATAACGGAAAAATATGGTAATATTTAATGAAAAATATCAATGCTTTGCTCACACTTCTCACGATCTTTCTTATTTTTCTCTTTCTTGATTTTGCCAGTGACGCGGGAAAAGTCCATGCGAGGGGTTTTGGGAGTGGAGGTGACTGAGGAAGGGGTTTGATCCACAACTTTTTTTATTTTAGAAACAGGGGCAAAGATGCCTGCAAACATAATAAAAATGATAATAATAATTATTATTATAACAACAACAACAACAATAACAACAGTAATATTAATAAAATGTTATTGTATTACTATTTGTAATTCTATTTTATTAAATACTAAAACAAACACAATCACTTCATTCAATTTTAGATCACTTTATATACAAAAATTATAAATACAGTTGTGGTAAATTAAGTAGAAACATTGCTAATTAATATTTAATACTATTCATAATATATAATTCACTAATACATCAATAATATTTTATTTTCCAGACCATTATTAAAGGATGATGAAAGATGCATACCCAGTTTGGGAGGGCAGATGAAATAGCGGACTCCACCTACACTCCCATCATTCTTGCCTTCTGGCTCATCCAGCTCAATGCCCACCCACTGGCCACTAGCAAACTCAGTGGTTCCACAAAAACGAAGTGTACCCGTCTGAGGAAGAAAACAGGCTATATATTAGGACTGAAATGAGCCTGTATAATAACTCTGAAAGGAATCTTTTATTTTATCTAATGTACTTCTTCTTCTTTCAGCTGATCCTGTTAGGAGTTGCCACAGCAGATTGTCCATCTCCATATCACTTTGTCCTCTACATCTGCCTCTTTCAAACCAACTACCTCAGTGTCTTCCTTTACCACACCCATAAACCTCCACCTTGCCCCTCCTCTTTTTCTCCTTCCTGGTGGGTCCATCTTCAGCATTCTTCTACCGATATACCCCATGTCCCTCCTCTCTCTCTCTCTCCTCACATGTCCAAACCATCTCAGTCGCACCTCTCTCACCTTGTCTCCAAAACGACCTACATGTGCAGTCCCTCTAATAAACTAATTTCTTATCTTGTCCATCCTCGTCACTCTTAATTAAAATCCCAACATCTTCAACTCTGCCACCTCCAGCTCCGCCTCCTGTCTTTTTAACAATGCCACTGTCTCTAAGCAATACAACATAGTGGGTCTCACCACCATTTTATAAACTATCCCTTACACTCTTGCAGATACCCTTCTATCACAAATCATTTCTGCCACTTTTCTCCACCCACTTCACACTGCCTGCACTCTTTTCTCCACTTCTCTAACATACCCTCCATTACTCTGCCCTGTTGATCACAGGTAACTCATCCACCTTCACCACCTCTTCTCCCTGCAACCACATTCTTCACTGCCATCCATGCAGACTCCTGACCAGTGTTGGGCAGTAACGCGTTACTAGTAACGCTTTACCGGTAACGCGTAATTAATACTGTTACAGTAATTAATACTGTAACGCGTTACCGTATGGTGCGTTACCCGTTACTTTTTTAAATGAATTAATTTCGGCTGAAATGTAGACTACAGCCTAACCTGCTTACAGCAGCGTCGCATTGTAGGATTGGTGGATGAACCACTGTTAACACGAAGAAGACACGCTGTGGGCGTGTCTCCGTTTATTCAGGTCTGTGCGGCAGTAATGGCGAGTCGAGGCGAGAGCAAGACGAGTTTCTCAAAGTGGAAATATGCTCATTATTTCACTTTAGTTGAGTATAAAGACAAAAACTTTTAAGCCAAATGTAAGTTGTGTCTTTCTGGTTCTAAGCTCGTATCTACTGCGATAAACAGCAACTCCAATCTGTTGAAGCTGCTCCAGTAACTCCATGCCTGAGGAGCTAGTAGCTAGAAGCTAACCCGGTGTTCTGTTTTCATACTTAAGCTGTAAAAGGAAAATTTTTAAGAGATTGTGAATATATTATTCAGCTTGTTTTGTTATTTATTTCAGAAATCCTTGTGATATATTCAGTTTGTGCTGGTCTGACTTCAATAAAATAGTGTTTAAAAATTACTTTGTGTTTAAGTCAGTTTTGTGTTTGTATAGATCATAACGCATAAAAGGGCATTAATGGGAACAATAAAGAAGGTTCTTTAAAAAAGTAACTAAAATGTTACTTTTAACAGTAACGCATTACTTTTTGGTGTAAGTAATCAACAAAGTAACAGAGTTACTTTTTGAATGAAGTAACGAGTAACTGTAACTAGTTACTATTTTTTAGTAACGAGCACAACACTGCTCCTGACTGATCTTATCCGTCAACCTGTTCATCACCACTGCAAACATGAAAGGGCTCAGAGCCAATCCTTGATGCAATCCCACCTTCACCTTGAACCAGTCTGTCGTTCCTACTACACATTTCACTGCTGTCACACTGTCCTCATACATGTCCTGCACCACCCTCACATACTTCTCTGCCAAACCTAACTTCCTCATACAATACAATACCACAATTCCTTTCTCGGCACGCCGTTGTATGCTTTCTCTAAAGCCACAAACACAGAATGCACCTCCTTCTGACCTTCTCTATACTACTCTATCGACATTCTCAAAACAAATATTTAGTCCGTAGTGCTTTCCCTCAGCATGAAACCATACTGTTGCTCACAGATGGCCACCTCTTCCCTCAGCCTGGCTTTTACTACTCTTTTCAATAACTTCATGGTGTAACTGATCAACTTTATGCCCCTGTAGTTACTGCAGGTCTGCACATCTTCCTTTTTCTTAAATAAATTAACCAGCACATCCCTTTTCCATTCCTCAGGCATCCTCTCACCTTTCTTACTAATCCTATCCACTTCCTGCTTCACCATCTCAACATAATTCACCTTTCTCTCTCTCTCATTTTCTTAATTAACCAGCTTTTCAAAATACTTTTTTCTACCTTCTCAACACACTCTCCTCACTAGTCACCACACTTCCATCTCCATCCTTTATTGCTCTAACTTGCAGCACATCCTTCCCAACTCATTCCCTCTGCCTGGTCAATCAGTACAAATCCTATGCTTCTTCCTTAGTGTCCAACTCATTCTTTCCTGTACTTCCTCATTTCACCATGTCTCTTTGTCTTCCTTTCTCTTTCCAGATGTCACACCAAGTACCTTTTTAGCTGTCTCTGTTATCACTTCTGCAATAGTTGCCCAATTATCCAGCACCCTTTCCACCACCGTGCCCCTGTCTGATCTCTTCCCTGAATCTCACACTATAGTCTTTCTCCTTCAGTTTAGTCATCACTCTCCTCTTCTTCTTCACCTCCAAAGCCATTCTACAGACCACCATCTAATGATGTTTACAGTAGCTACACTGTCCCCTGCTAACACCTTACAATCTCCTACAAATCTCCAATCTTCTTCAGGTTGCATCTCCGGCATAGAATGTATTCCACCTGTGTGCACCTTCCTCCACCATTATATGCCACCCTATGATCCTTCTTCTTGATATATGTAATAACCACTGCCATTCCCATAGTTCATCTAACTTCCTCTAACTTACTCCAGAATTTTACTTTCTTCTCCATCTCACAAACCACTTGCGGAGCATAAGCACTGATGACATTTATCATCACCCTTTCAACTTCCAGATTCACGTTTAGAAACTCTCTTCACCTCCACTACTCTCTTACTCTTCCATCATGATTACCCCTACACCATTTCTCTTTCCATCCACGCCATGGCAGAACAGTTTAAACCCACCTCTAATGTTCCTGGCCCTACGCCTTTTCCACTTGGTCTCCTAAACACATAATATGTCTACCTTCCTCCGCTCCATAATATCAGAGAATTCTTTCCTTTTACCAGTTATAGTGCCAACATTTAAATTACCAACCCTAACCTCCACTCTCCTCCACTTCTCCTTTTCCTGCTATCTCTGGAGATGTTTTCCCCCTCTCCTTCTCCTCCTTTGGCCAACAGTAGCCCAATTTCCACTGGTACCCTGTTGGCTAACAATACCTGTGGTGGTTGTTGCTAACCCAAACCTTGACTGATCCAGTTTGAAATTTAGGTTTGCTTATATTTAGGTTTGCATATATAAATGCTTATATTGCCTTAAACATTAAAATGGTAAGGTAGGTTTAGAACCTTTGGTCTGCATAATTTCTGTCTGATTTCTATTTAAGTTTTATCTCCCTAAATTATTGCGATTGCAAATTAACAATTTGTCCCCTTTAAGCAAATGCTAATTAAAGATTTTGTGACATTATAACAACTCTATCAAACTGGATCACAATCACAACTACAGGAAGAACTGGAAAAATGGCTACTGTAATATGAGCTTACGTTCTGCTTTTGTGAATGCACGTTAACAATGGAGAGGCAGACTCTCAAGTAGGTTCTCACACCCCTTTTATTGAGAATCGTAGAGAGACATATAGTCTTACCTATGGGAAACCTGTCTGTTTCAAAAGTTTCTGTGTGTGAAATGTAGCTTTGATTACATATGCCATGCATCATTTTACTCTTGAATGAGACAATCGAGAGTCTGGAAGTGGTGTACCTAGAATTAAACCAAGCATATATACTTTGTATTAATGTACACTAGTGGTGTAACAATGCATCTTAACATTCAAACCCATCGCAAACCAATGTGGAGAGAGAAAGAACATGCAAAATGCCACACAGACAGTAACCTGATCTTATCCACTGATATTTCTTTTAAAATATAAAGTTATATAAAGTACAGTGGAACCCGGTTATCTCGCCCTCGGTTACCTCGACAACCCTATTAAGTCGACGTTTTTGAAGTGGAACCGCCAAATTCTCGCTTTTTCTTAGCATTTTTTATCGGTTATGTCTTTTTTTTATGTCGCAGAACCCTAATATCTCGAGCACAAGGGGGGAAAAATTAGAAATTTTAACGTCAGTTATGTCGATCGGCGCTGTGCAGCCACAAAAAGAACTCGCGAAAGTGGCGGAAAAATCAAACCTTACAGATACTACAGGTGTTTGTATTGTATACTGGTGAATCTCTGCTGTTAGTAAGTGCACATATGCATTTTTTTGTTAAATGTTATGCGATGAACGGGAGCGCGGCGCTCCCGGCTTCAACTCCTTAGAGAGCGCGCGCGCGTCGCTCCTTACCGAGAAAACCGGTACCGGTTAATGAGCGCGCGCAAGGTAAGGAGCACGGCTCTCTCGGTAAGGAGTTGAAGCCGGGAGCTTCAGAGAAAGCGGCCGAGAAAGCACCTGCCATGCCCCCTTCGGCCGTTCACGTTTGAGACTTTTCTGTCCCTCGTTTTTGGTTTCGGGTTCGGTTTTGGATCTTCCGGGTTTTATTTTAATTTTATTTAAATTTTAATTTTTGATATTTCCCTATTTTTCCATTCACAAACTCTCTCTCTCTCTCTCTCTCTCTCTCTCTCTTTCTCTCTCTCTCTCTCTCGGCTTATCTCCCTCTCGGCATCGCGGACGTAAGTTTTTTCGGACACTTTGCTTTGTGTGTTTGTGCGGATTACTTCAGCCTGATGGTCATAAGTTTTCAGAAACTTAGTTACTGCTTCTTTTTCTTTTTTTTTTCCACATGTGGACTAAATGTGAGACGGCACTGTGCAGCTGCTGTTTTTTTTTTTTTTTTTGAGCGATCTGTGTGTTTATAATGTTGGAGAATATAATAAAGGTTTGTATGGAGAATGGTTTTGTATACTGGTAAATCTCTGCTGTTAGTAGGTGCACTTATGCCTTTTGTTGTTAACAAATGTATGTACATTTTTATAGCATGCCTTCATCAAACAAATCGCGGCAACGCTGTTGTGTAAAAAAACCCTCCAAAAACACGTGCATGCACATTCTCATTTATTAACGCACATCATGTACATAAAGAAATTTCAAGCACGTTAATTTATTGCCGCCATTTTGATTTTTGTTTATCTCGATCATCTCTATGCTTTTTGGCGACCCCCTAGGACATCGACATAACCGGGTTCCACTGTAATATAATGCATCCATTTCATAATTGCTTCAGACAAATGTTTGAATGTCATTATAGAAAGTAGAATAACAGATTCTTAGAATCACTTACTTACTTGTACTATACTCATACTAGAGTACTACTGAAAGATTGTTGACCTACAGTTTAAGTATTTCACCTACTGTGTGAATATATAAACTTTAGAAACAACAGTGATAGAATATATGCTATTCTACTTCATTCTGTATTAACAATACTAGGAATTTTATACATTAGGATCTTGTATAATGAAAATACTGACAGCTAATAGAGCCTGATGGAATTCAGATGATGCAGATATAGATTTTTGGCCTTAAAAATGAAAACTTAACCTGAGTTTTGGACAGTACCTATGTTACTGTCTTTAATGTGCCTTTTATTTTTCTTTACCTTTACATTTTTATTCTTCTGTATTTTCCACTCACCTTCATGTCATCCAGAAACACTCGGTCACCCAACTTCAGACCAAGAGAAGACAGCATGAGGTTGCCAGGAATGTTGTCATAGTTGGGCAAGGTGATGCGAGGAAGATTACAGCTGAGAGGAAGGGCATCTAACAGTATTTGTTTTAGTTCTTTAGCCACCATGGCTGCTTCTGCTTTGTCCAGGGTCATGTCCATGGGATCAGGAACTACATCAGCAGGGACTTGGCCCTTGTCATTCTGGCAAAATTAATGGAAAATGTAACTGATTAAATCTGTTGACTAAATCTGCACATGAGAAAGTAATGACTGAAAAGGATTAAAATGACTTGATTGTTGAAATAACAGTTAAACATAAAGTCCTACTCTGACAGAAGGGTTGGCTCCATGTTCCAGAAGACATTTGACAGCTCCCAGGCAGAGATTGGAGGCAGCAATGTGCAGGGCTGTGCCATAATAGAAGTCACTGCAGGTAGAGTTGAGTACTGCAGAGAAAAATGACGAACAGGCATGTTATCATACTAATGAGATGCCCCACAGCTTTAAATGCTCATTAGCTGCTTTTTATCAGCATTTTATGAGCTGTATGGCATTTAAAAATTAATAATGACGTTATGTTGGAACTTAAACATTATACTTTTATAAATATACTTTTTTAATTATACTGACACTTGTATTAAATGTAAACATCAATATATAAACAGAACCTATGGGAAGAGCAAAGGTTCTATATTTTCTCCTGATCAAGCTCAGAGCTGTGAAATCAGAATCAGAATCAGAATCAGGTTTATTGGCCAAGTGTGTTGACACACACAAGAAATTTGGTTCCAGCTGTTTGTTACTCTCAAAAGTACAGACATAAATAAAAACCTATACATGACAAAACAGACATGACAAGACAAAAACAGACTATACAAGACAATACAGACAATGTGAGACAGTATAGACAGTGTGGGTAATAAATAGGGATACAGACCAGTAATGTACATAAAGTGTGGAAGTTCATGGTAGTGCAAATGACAGTATTGTGTGAAAGGTATGATTAGAGAGTTTACTATAAAACTTTGTACAGTAAATAGCAGCAATAGTGTGTGCAACATATACAGATACTGTGATGAGTGAGAGTTCTGTGCAGTACTCATAGATGTGAGCAGGGAATATAATTATGGTCAGTTGTTAGTGAGGGTGATTGCTTGGGGAAAGAAACTGTTCCTGTGTCTGGCAGTTTTAGTGAACAAAGTTCTGTAGTGCCTGCCAGAAGGGAGGAGCTGAAAGATGTTGTGTCCAGGGTGTGAAGGGCCATTAATGATTTTTTCTGCCCGGTTTCTGGTTCTTGTATGGTACAAGTCCTGGAGAGTGGGCAGGGGGGCACCAATGATTTTTTCTGCTGTTTTAACGGTTTTCTGCAGTCTGTTTCTGTCCTGTTTTGTTGCTGGGATAGAAACAGACTGCAGAAAACCGTTAAAACAGCAGAAAAAATCATTAACATAGTTAAAAAACACTGACTCATTCTGCACTGAAGACATAGAGAGAGAGAGAGAGAGAGAGAGAGAGAGAGAGAGAGAGAGAGAGAGAGAGAGAGAGAGAGAGAGACTACATATCTAAACACTACCAGTTAGGCACAGTAAAGAAGCCTCATAGACATGGAGTTAATTTATTCTTATTGAGTCAATGTACAGTCCATGTGGTTTATTTATTTTTTACCTAGTAAAGTATTAAGCTAAGGTAAGCAGACCAGGTTAATATTACAATTTAGCACAATTCTATTAAAGCAAGTGAAGATAAATATGGTCTACATGTTGTCTACATGCAAAGGTGGCAAAAGTACACACATCCTTCACTTAATTAGAAGTAGAGATACTCATGTTTTAAAATACTCTGGTAGAAGTTGAAGAACTGACTATACGTTCAACTAAAGTTAAAGTAAAGAAGTTTGGGCTCTGACATGTACTTAAGTAAAAAGTAGCCATTACTACTACCTGTCACGCTGGTAACTGGACAACATTTCATATTAATATTAGGGCTGTCAATCGATTTAAAATATTTAATCACGATAAATGGCATGCTTGTCATGAGTTAACTCAACATTAAATGAAACTTAACCGTAATTTTTTATCGGTTCTAAATGTACCTCAAATAAATACTTTTAAAGTTTTGAATACTGGATTACAATAAATGGATTACATATTCTTGTAAATGTTTGAAAGTAATTGTGTTGTTTTAAATTATGTAAATCATCAGGACACCATCAGGACTTCCTGCTATGTTTCCACACAGACGGTTATTAAGATGATACCGGAGAAACTGTACCTCTTCTAACATTCATGCATATTACATAATCTGCGAATACATTGTTTATTTAAAAGTAGACATTTCAAGCTTTCTTTTAATATATTTATTATGTCTGTGATGCAAGTATTTACTGAGATTCAGGTTGTTTTATCTGTCTATGAGTGTATCTAAATAAAAGTAGACCCTTTACAGAGTCAAGTGATGTATTGCTCTTATCTGTACGTTAAAAAAAGGCAATTCAAGTAATTTAAGTTTGTTTCAGCGTTATGAGGAAAAAATTCCACAAAATGCCTCGGCGCGTTCGTCGACCCCAGAGGGTTGTGTGCATCAGGGCGGATTTTGGTGCTTATTTGAGACTTGGCGCATCAGTAAAACAAATGTTTACTGATTAACAATACATTTTCACTAGAGATTATTATCATTTTTTTTATATATCTGATTTAAGAAAGGACATCATGAATAAAACTGTGTCACATTGAAGATTTTAATTTAGCCTCTTTTATATTTATTTATTTATATATTTTTATAAAAAAATGGTCAAACCAAAACACGCATGTTAATCATCCACGTTAACCCCATACTTTTTGCCTTCTGCCTTGATCATTGTTAGCTTCGTAATCTAGCCTATGTTTGTGGTTTGTGAGAGCCAGGAAATTACAAGAAATATGTTGATAGGCTGAAAACAGCAGGCAGTGAGAAGAAAAAAAATTGACATTTCATCAAATAGATTAAAACTAAAGTATCGAGCCTGTTTTAAAAATGTAAGCAGTAGAAAGTACAGATATTTGTGTAAAAATGTAGAGTAAAAGTGAAAAGTCGTCCGAAAAGTAAATAGTGAAGTAAAGTACTGATACCAGAAAAATCTACTTGAGTACAGTAACAAAGTATTTGTACTTTTTTACTTCCCACCTCTGTCTACATGTGCATAACCTGACCTTTAGGTTTAGAAGCTTTAAGCAGAACCCGGATCAGCTCAGGAACATCAAAATAAGCAGCATAGTGGAGGGCATTCATGTTGGTCCAACGACTGCGGAGGCTGACATCTGCACCCAAAGCAATCAGCTGATTGGTCAGCCTGAGGGCTGCCTCAGGGTCACCTGACAATCAATAATAAAATACCATTAAATATAAAAGTGCAAGAAAAAAACATTTCAAACAAACAAACAAACAAACAAAGAAATATGTATAAAGGGGATTTGCTAAATCTGTTCATAATGATTTAGTCCATTACAGACAATCTTCACAGCATGGGTGTCAAAATCAATGCCTTTTCTGAGTACTAGCACCTGTTCACATGCCAAGTTTAACATTTTTACCAAAGAACACACTTATAGCAAATTCATTTATTTAAGTGTATTCAATCTGTCCATTTAAAATCATAAAAAACTAAACACAGTATTACAAAAACATCCTTACTATAAATATGTTGTCTGTTTAGGAGTCATAAGAACTACAATTAGGACTTAATTTAGAACAAGAACAATAACCTTTTCCAAACAGAAAACAAAGATAAAAAATCTCCTTAGCACTGCTGTTATTCTTACATTTAAAGCAGTGTTTGGTTATTTGTTACTTTATTGGCTAGATGCTTTGTGCTCATTTACTCATTTAAATTTTACTTTACTACTATGCTTGCAGCTAGTCTAGTTTTATCCCTCGTTTTTTATTTCCTTGTTATTCTTTTCTTTACCTACACATGCATCCATAATCTTGATCTTCTGTACCAAGTAAGACTGCAGTACCTACTGATATATCCATCACCCAATAACAGATGTATCTCTGTGCCAATGCAATGCTTGTATTTTAATCTTAAATGCTTTTAATAGAACCATCAAACAAGCAAATAACTAAAATCTAATTAAAACACACAGCAAAATCAGGAATGTAGTCTTATGAAAAGACCTTGATATGAAATTATGAAGATCCTGAGACTACAGCCTGTCACTCACCAACTCCATGAGCCCCTGCTTTGCAGCTGTAGTGGAGTAGAGTCATATCGGTCAGCCCATCACGGTCATTAACATGACATCCACGCTTTAAAATCTGGAAGGCAAGAGCTCTGTTTTACATTTATGGAATTTGGCAGCTGATCTTTTCAAAAGCGAGTTACATTTATTTAATTTCTACAGCTGAGCAGAGGAAGGTGAATGTCTTGCTCAAGAGCCCTGCAGCATGATGGTGCAGGGATTAAACTCATAACCTTTCAATGAATAGTCCATTGAGCAAAAGAACAACAGCTTCTCATGACTACACATTTAAAAAAATCTTGAGTGACCATTAGTAAATTTTGCTCTGTACACCTAATAATAAAAGATGTGATTCATCAGTGGGTGTGATGGATGAACCGGGAATTTAGTTCTGCTGAGTCATTCATACAGCAGTATCAGTTTCACCTTCCATCAGGCTAAGAGAGATCATTCACTTTTGTGTAGGAATCTGAGAGTGTGGACAGTGGTAGGGCTTGCAGAATCATGTAAAAAAATTTTTTTTATCAATTATCAAAACAACTGCCCCCTGTAGCAATTATTGATAACTACACTTGTGTTTGCAAGCATATGCAAATGACAATTTGTTTAAATAATGTTTACTGTTACTAGAACTGTTTTTCTCATCAAATAATGCACTGAAAGTACTAAGAAACTATATAGCTATAATACATAACCTTTCTGGAATATAATACATGTAAAAATGATTAGTATTACTTTTTAATGAGTAAAGAAATCCACATTATATTTTAAAATAACCATTATAATTTTAAAGTCCTTGTTTTGGCAAGCACATATTCCATGGTTGGACTGATGCACAGGTTACCGTGGGTAGCAAATAAATAAAGTATTATTATTATTTTTATTATTATTTTTATTTTTTGATTTATTTTTGGTAACTATCCCAGCACTGGGTGCTCTTTGCTCTTTGATTGATGACACCCCTTGGACTTATTCTATAGTCTTAGTCACTGTAAAAGAGGAGCTGCTTTTACAAATCCGTCCAAACAAGTGATTTAGAAGATGGCTCAATTTGGAAGACAGACTAATGGCGGAAGGCTTATCATCTTAGCCATCAATCCCTGCACTGAGTTAGTCTCAAGAGATACAGGCAACATCATACCAAAAAAAAAAGTTCAACATCCCAAAATGGAAAACAAATATATGTATTTTAAATACCTTTATGAATATCCACATTCATAAATAAAAATGTGGAAGTATATAAAGTTTTTAATCCCCTTCAGTGAACAATTAAGCAGTTGTATTTCAACATACAATACAATACAATATAATATAATATATGTGTCAAAATATGTCAATGCAGTAGCTAGCTAGCATGTTACTTATATTTAACTGGCTAGAGAACTCATTTACATACCAAATCCAGCAGAACTAATATCGATTATCAAGTATACTGACTGTCTTTTGTTGATCTTTTGCACTTTGTTCATCACTGTGTTAGTTTATTTATTGAATTGCAATTGAAATTGTTGATTAAATATAAATAAAGTTGGGAAGTAGAAAAATAACCACATTTTAACTTATTTTTCTTGGTCACTTGTAATTGATCTTTGTAGTCTTTACAGACTGCTTATCTAATGTACATGCATGGGCAAGCATTGCTTAACAGCAGAGGAATGCAACATGACTCTACAAACCACTTTCTATACAGCATCAGAAACCTGACTCTTCTAAGCAGCCAGACAAGAACATCTTTTGTTCTGTTCCAAAATGGCAACAGCCTTAACCCTACAAAAAAGCCTGATTATAGACCAGACAAAAATCCACAATGTGTGTCCGTAAATAAATAGGTAAACTATTCATTTTATATAGACAGACAATCTAAACAATTTAAATACAAAATATTGAGGAATTGAATTGTATCACCACTATTACAATAAAACCTAAAACACTGGCCCTGTGTTCCCTCTAAAACAAAACCAAATAAATGCAATGACAAATGCAATTTGATATAATACATGACAAACACTCCCCGACACAGGCAGTGTGAACAACATTTTTAGTTGGCACTTGATCTAGATAAAACTATATAATTACAAATTTAATGGCAATTAAATCCCTTTTAAAACTGACAAGTAGTTTTTACTAGAATAGAAAAAAATGTGGCTTACACTGCTTGCATTGACATGTTTTAGACCATAACAGATTGGGTATTTTTCCTGAATACTTAAATTTTTATGTCTTTCAGAAAGTAGTTTTTTTCTCTCAAACTTATGTGCAAAGCATATGGACTGTCTCTTACCTCTTCGCCAATGACGTCGATCTTATGCTGCACTTGTGGGACCCACTGACGGATTATAGCAAACAGCTCAGGAATGGTGGTGCAGGGATCCATCAAAATCTCCAAACAGACTGGATCATTCGGATCAAAGAATGTGAAGGCTAAAATACAGATGAAATATAAGAAGGCTTTTTTCAAAAAAGCTTTTTTTAATTGTGTAATAACATTCATTCGAAACACAGACAGTATATATAATGTATATAAAGATCTGCATAATTTTTAAAAAGATTATTCATACAGAGCATGAAAACTGAATCTCTTTTTTATTACACATGGAAGGATAAAACATGTCCAGACACGCACCATAGTCTTTGGGGAGTGGGGCTTGGGCAGATGGGTGGACTATGGGTTTCTTGCGAGATTCATGTTTTGGACTGGTAAACTCGGAGGCAGGCTGGGCCTCCTCTACATCAGCAGTGTCCTCTTTAGTCATTTTTTCTAGATATGACTGTGGCCTAGAATAGAACACACAGTAAATCAGACAGCAGTACAGTGTATACATTTTAATAATTTATTGACTGGTGATGCTACACATGTAATACTCAGACAGCATTTGTTTATTATGTTGGTGGTCAAAAAATACCTTTAGATCTATCAAAGGTTTCCCACAGAGACACATAAGCCCAACTGTGACCAAAGTGGTAAGGTGGTAAAGAAGTTACATTACATTGACCACATGTAATAAATTTACATTACTATAATTTTATTAATAAATATAAAAAGATATATTTTTATATATAAAAGACTCTAGCCCAATCTATAAATTGTACTGGACAATAACCACTTTGAAATGCATTTGAAAACAATTTTTTTTTTTTTTATTTCTTACATTTCCTTGATTTGTCTCTACAAATAATGTCCTGAATGATTAATAATGAAACCTTTGTAACTGTATGATGAAATCCACCTGTAAAGACATGTTAATGTAATATTTAATTTATCAAGTAATGCCAAAAAAAGCATATGAGTTGGGGTTCTGGTGCTTTTTTGAATATCAGTCCTGACCTATATTATTGTCTGAGTTTGCTACCTGCTTTAGAAGCTGTGACAAGTGTCTACCTAAGTACAGTCTGCAGTCTGTGGAACTACAGAATGACTCACAAGTAACCATTCCACAATTTTAAAGAAATAAAATGGTGAAGGTTGCATATACATAGTGTATATATATATATATATATATATATATATATATATATATATATATATATATATATATATATATATATAGTATATGCTGCATTCAATAAATAAATCTAATAAATAAATGTAAAAAAATCAGTGTTCCTAACATTTGAATTGGCCCTGTGTTTTCTGCTCAATACTTTGTTTCCACACCACATACGCTTTCCCAAGGCCTTAAAAGTATTTGACCTGTATATAGCTTCATAGTAATAATGTAACTGCATGTACCGTATTATGGTAAATGTATTGCAGAACAATGATCAGTCATTTATAAATGATGCCCTTGTCTTAATGTCATGTTAGCTATGAATAACTGTTACAAAGTTCTGCAACACACATCATTATACATCACCATATCATAATACATCACCATAATTCAGCACATGAAATTACAAGGTTCCGATTCAGAGAACTTATTCAGATACACATTTTTTGTCTATGCTATAACTAATTCAAAGTGCTGCATGGTTTTAGTATAACAAAACTAACCATAAGACCATAGTATAACTAATACAAGGACCAGGTTTAAAAAAACAAGTGGTCAGATATTGATCAACAGTGGATTCAGCACCACAATAATATGAAAAAGTTTATTATATTCTAGCCTGATTATGTTTAATCATACTGTTACCTAGCATTAATATTATGTTCATAGCAATAATTATGATTACTGCATTTTTAACATACTGTCGATCACTCACATCACCCACACTTTTACAAAAAGCAATGTTGAATTTAGATCATGCAGCTCCAATGCTAAGTGCTGGTTTGGTGGGATATAAAGCTGGCATTTTTATTTACTGATTTTACTATCAATAGGAATACATTATTTAAGTAAATTGCTGCTTTGTAGGAAAACCACAACTATGATAATAATAATAATAATTATAATGATAATAATAATAATAATAATAATAATAATAATAACAACAGCTTCATTATCCTAAAAATAACCCATTGCATTGTTGTGGTACTATTTATACCGACTAAATATTTAACAGAATTAAAAAAAAATACCCTGTTAATATTACTGTTTGCATCCTCCCCTGTTAGTGTAGGCCATTTGAATCGAGATGTTATCGTACACCAGAGCACACAGGAAATAAACTCCTCAATAATCAGAAAAGAGAAACGCCCCATCTACTGCGTATATACAAGCTGGCAGCGACATTTCGTGTGCATCCTCGCCAAACCAAACGACGTCTTTCTCATGAAGAATACGAATATATGAAACTGCAACTGAACCACTGTGTTCCTCTATCGTGTGCATCCCACCTTTCCTCCTCTGTGTCAACAAGAGAACATGGATGCTCCATGACGGAGAGCAGCGTCCAAACTGAGCTCCACCTCTGTATGACAAACACCATCTGTATCAGTATGAAGGCGTCGGACGTACCTGATAACAAGCAGCTACACCGGGGCGCTTCTTTCTCTCTTTATTAAACCGATTGGTCGGCTGTAGCCCCGGTAGAAGAATAGATGGATGGACGGATGGCTGGATGATGGATGCTGCTTTTGCGTTGCCCTTCTCTCTGCTTGCGTCACTGTGTGACTCATAGATGGAGCAGACTGAGCACCAATCAGATACCCCAAACAACCAAACGTGATGCTGCTTCTAGAAATCTCACTCACACACCCGGATAGATACAGCATTTATATTTTAGATTATTTCCGTAGAAATATTCCATCCATATAATGTATACTCATGGAGTAGTGCTCAAATCCGTTTATTTATTTATGTGTAGCCCAATTCTGATTGAACTCACATTAACTTAAAAAAACAACAGTAAGATTCACTCTATTTATACACTACAATACACTTCATATTTATTAAGTACAAAACATACTGTAGGCAAAGAAAATGTCTCATTAGCTGAAAATGAATTAATTCTTTTTGTACTGTTTTAGTGGCATGTTTGGGCCAAGGATACAACAACCATTATGTATGCAACGTAATTAAAACAATTTATATAGATACAGTATATATCGACCAAACAGTCTACAAACACACAAAATTCAGCACAAATTATGTGTTTAATTCAGTAGTGAAAAATAGTTTTCTCTGAATGGGTTTATTCCGGGGAGATACAAGGAAGGACAACATGCATTATCAATTAGAAATAGATAAGTTAGGTCGACTTACCCTTAATCTCACTTTGTACATTCATCTGAGCTAATAATTTATCTAATTCAAAGAACTCTCGATAAACATTAACTCCCAGAAAACTGGCAGGAGGTACAAACCTTTATCTCTCTTTATCTCTTTTATCTGCACTGTAAAAATAAATCTGTAAAACAAACAGTAAAAAGACTGGCAAACCCTAACCCAGGGCTTCCAGAGATAATCCGTTAAATTACAGAAATAACCATTTTACAAAATTACTAGCAAAAAACTGTAAAAATACAGAATACGGTCAAAAATACTTAAATTACAAAATATTACTGTTGATAAATAACTTTTAAACTATAGAAAAACAGATATATTCTGTCAAATAGCATAGAAAAACAACCAACTGTCAGGTTAATCACCATAAATTTGAGGTTTTAATTTGTTATTTTATAAAACTGATCTGTCCATTTACATTAATTTACTGTAAAAGTATAGTTTTCCTCATGTACAATAACGATGAAATAAATCCAGAAAGCACATATTTGAAAAAGGTTTGTATATTTAATCTCTGTAAATTAAAAGGCATTTACTGTATAAATACAGATATCATTAATTACAATAATCAAGAAATTTTGGATAAAAAGATAATTAATTCATAATACACAGACAAATGTCTGTAGATAAATTTTAATAGTACATTTTCCCGACATATTACAGTTTACCATTTTTGGACAGTAGAGCAATGAGCTCTAATGTATATTCTGTACTTATAAAAGGAACCTGCACATTCACAGTATTAATAATTGAACAGAAGCACTGTTCTTTAAATAAACAATCCAATTATAGAAAATAATTTAGAGCATGCAAAAATACCTACATTAAATGGCAATACCTTTATACATTTACAATGACATTTTATCCAAAGCAACATACCAAATCCAAGTTAGTCTAACACAGTAGACACAGCAGTGCCATAGGCTGGATTAGCTGCAGAGGCTTGGTAGTAGATGTTGGAAAGTCAGCAATACAACAGTCCAGTTTGGAGAGAACAAGAGTTTGGACAGGAAGTTCTGTAGCATGGCCCAAAAGAAAGAGTCTGATCTTCATAATGTTGTACAGGCAAATCTGCAGGATCAGGCTCTACTGGCTCTACCAGTGAGAATCCAGTATTTCAATATATTTCAAAATATTGTATTTCAATAATAGGGCTGAGATCCAGAATGAATGTTTCCTCTGCATTTGGAGGAACTGGCTCACTTTCCTTTACAATCGTAGGCTCACCATCCCCTACAACACCTTGTATCCCGTGCAGCGCCTTAGAGTTCTCACCTTCAATAATGTCCAGAACCACATCTGTGTATTCAGCTTTCTTAAAGGGTTTGTTGCCTGTTTGGGTGTTTTTTGCTTCAGCAAGGTCCTTTGTTGTTCTGGCCCTCAGATTCTTCCATCTAAATTTCACTTGCTCCAAGGTCCTCTTCTGGCCAGACCCCATTGCATTCACATTCTGGGTAATTTCAACCCAAATGTCTTTTTTCCTTTTGTTAGTCACCATTCCACCCGCAACAGAGCTCCATACTATTGAGGCATAATGGCACTTAACACCCTCCAGCAGTGCATGGGTTTCTGCAACAGTAAATTTAGGTCCTTTTGAGTCCATGGTTTTACCTCATCTGTTCTAGTGAACATTGTATTTATAGGCCTTGGGCATGATTGATTTAATTGAACACAAGCCACAGCACGTCAGCCAATTGGTGTGTGGGTATTTGACAGCCGTCTTATATTCAGCCTTTCTCAGAGGACTTAGAGAGAGGCACTGACATGGCAGGTATTGTCCATCACTACCACCGTTTTGGTGGAAGAGGATACCGTCAAAGGGTATATGTTGAGCGTGCACCACCACTGGGGCAATACACCACTGAAGAACTGTATGCTCGCTTTCGCTTTGGGAATGCTGATATTAAGTACATTGCAGACCTTGTCAGGCCAAAACTTCAACGGAGAACCCAAAGGAGTCACAGTCTGTCTATGGAAGAACAGGTCCTCATTGGTCTGCGCTTCTATGCATCTGGGACTTTCTTCCAAGTAGTTGGTGACAATATGGAAGTGGACAAATCAACTGTGAGAGATGTAGTGAAAGCTGTGTCAATTGCATTGGCCAGCCTGGTCAATCAGTTTGTTTCACTTCCAAAGGATATCCAGATTGCTTAGTCCAAGCACAAGTTTTTTCTTTTGGGGAACATGCCCAATACTATTGGGGTTATTGACTGCGAGTGTTTTATACAGAGAGCTCCAAACCAACCGACCGGATGGCATAATATTAGGAGACAGTGCCTATCCACTCCTACCATGGCTGATGACTTCTTAGACGCTTTGCATGCCTTAACTACTTGCGAGTGGAACCACAGGGAGCATGCAACATAATACTAGCATGTATTGTCCTGCACAACATCGCTACCAGGCGCAATGTCCCTCTCTGTGATGATGTTTATGATGCACCTGAGCCTGTTGAAGAACCAGACCACCCTCTGGCATTCTGTCAGAATGAGGGACTGACTGGATGTATAGTAAGGGATGCAATTGTTAGACATTTGTTGACAGGCTCATCTCTGATGATTGTTTCTTTGAAATTAATATACAGTAATGAATGACAGAAAAATGTAATATATCATTTTTGTTTGTTATTGAAATCTGTTTGGGGGATTATTTCATATTTTATTATTTTTACTTTACTATACTGAATAGCTTAATTGGTAGCCTATGTCTACTATATCTACTTTATTACTGTTACAACGGTTACACAAGTCAAGTGCAAAAAATAAATAAAAGTATATACACTAAATGATACAAATGTATTATTTGGCCAATTTTAGAGTTTTACTACATTTTCCTCCTGGAATCCACCTTGAAATCCTACCCCCTTTTGGGATCAGGATAATCCTGTTTTTTTGGATCAAAGTTATCCAAATCCTACTGACAAGTTTTGAACAACACAAACTAAAGGTTTAATCCAGATTAAAACTAGGATTGGATTCTGTGATCTAATCTGATTTCAGATTCCTTCTTTCCCTTTTGAACAACCCATTTTCAAGATTTGATCCAATCCGATAACTAAAATCCGATTAGCTTACCTTTGAACAACTGGCCCCTGAGCAGCGTTGGTCTAGGAGACCAAGGAATCCAAAAAGTGTTTTTGTTGGTTGGTACTATTGATGTTTTTATATGCAGGGTGCAGGTTGTTTTTTTTTATTTTATTTTATTGTATTGCTTTTATTTATTTGATGATTTAAAAAAAACCTAATTATTTTGAGTTCTTTACTGTTTAAAAAGGTTAACATGTAAGTTTTTTTCAGTTAAAAAAATATAAAAAATGGGAACTTTCCATACTGGACCAATGCCTTATTTTTAATAAAATAAAAAAATTAGAAAAAAGGTTTGTAGTATTTCAGATTTGAGTTCTGTGTAATTTTTTAAACATTATATTGTATTATATTTAGATTTTTGGATACTGTAGGAATTGTTACTGAAAAAATATAAACCACAAAAACCTAAATTATTAACTTTTTGTTTACTGAGACATGGGCAAATACCACATTTTAATTTATAATAATTTAGGGTGAAAAACAGACATATAAAGACACAACAGACTTTATGGATGATATATTGAGTTAGGACCTATGAGAAAATAATATAATGCCAAATAATTGTTAATAGGAGCATTTATTTGCAAGACAATCTTAAAAGAGTAGTAAAAAAAAAACAATGCATAATTTTACTGTATGTAAAATACTATTATTTGACATTAATAACTTCGCTTTAACCTTCATATGATTAGCTGTCTTCAATGGTAATAAAAACACTGACTTAATGATTACAAGAATAACCTATAAATATTAGATATCATTCTATGTAAAAATACAAATTACTCTCTGAAGATACAGCTAATTTCTTTAAAAAATATATATATATAGAAAATTTCTATAATATCAAAATACAATGAATTTTTGATAAATTTAATGATGAAACGGTAAAATACAGAAAATATATGTATAACAACAGGCATTTTGTTGTAAATTTAAAAAAAGGTAAATTTCTATTAAAAAATACAGACATTTAACTGTAAAAAAAACTTTTTTTTTTACAGTGTGTCTGAGATATCAACCCAGGCTTTCGTCATTTTGTTGGAGTCTATATTCATATATTGCCTGAAAAGTTAAATAAGGTAGTAATGGCATATATTTTGTAGTCTCCAAAACATTGAAATTGACTAAAATAGATCACTCTTGAAATACCTAATAATTTAGACAGTAGATTTTTACAAATATTGGACACTTTCCCTAGAGGCAGTTCCCTTGTGCACGGTTATTTTGCTTGTGTGCTGAAGCAAAAGTTTCCATGGAACAAATCTTTAAGTGGTAAAAAGGGAGGGAGACTGAACGTCGACACACCAGCCCTCTGCCCCGGTGTGTTTACAAAATCAGTTGTAGGGTCACACCTTTAAACTGCTTTGCCTTACAGACCTTCAGACCTTCAGACCTTTCTCAGTTGCCACTGTGAAATATTTTTTAATGGATCTGTTGTTTGCTTTACAGGCCAACATTTGGCCTTTATTCATTGCCGCTGTTTTTTTTTTTATAATATGGAAGAGACACAGTAAGGAATATGAACGTCACTTTGGAAGGTTGCCTCCAGGACCTGCTCCTGCACCTCTGGTCGGGAATTTTTTTCAGGTTTATGTAAAGGAACCGTACAAGTACTATCTTCAGGTTAGTAACGGTATCATTAAACGGTATTTTTGCTATTTTGTCAGGAAACATTTTATCAAAACGATTACTTTTGAGCCTGTGATAGACACTGTGTGCCTTCTATGTGCTGGAAAAGTACACTGTACATTACTTGAGTAAAATGCAATCCCCTGCTTAAATATTACTCCAGTAAAAAGTACATTTGGGTGCACTTAAGTACCAAAAGTATTATATTTATAAACGTAATTTTTTATTAATTTATGCAGTTCAGTGTTCCATTGTTCTGCATATTGACAAACCAGTATGTTTTTTCAGAAATGTAGTGAAACAGAAGTAAATGCAAAATACTCAGATAAATAAGATACCTGAAAATGTAATTAAGTACAGTATAAAACCACTGTCTTACTACTGAAGTACTACTGTTTGCTCATACTATTACTACTGGATTACTAATAAATTAATTGAGTTCACAAAAAGAAAATTAGTTGAATCCCATGAGCTTCTCTGTATTGCCAATTGTTTGTTCTGGTCATGTGGTAAAAAAGAATACCTTCTAAACCAAATTAATTAATTAACTCACTTGTGTTTAATAATCAATAGTTGACTTTTGAATATTGGACACAAATGTTGCCAGTTCCAAGAAAGAGGAATAAATTGAGAAAGGAAGATTTTTTCACTTAAATTTTTTAAAAATTCTTTCAAACAGCTCAGTAAAAAGCATGGATCCGTTTTCACTCTTTGGTTTGCCAACACACCTGTTGTGGTGATCTCTGGATACAAAGCTCTGAAAGACAGCATGATTGGCATGGGTAATGAGTTCAGTGGCAGAGCAAACTACCCTATCTTAATGAAGGTCACTAATGGATATGGTGAGTTAATTACATAAATAAATCTTTAGGTAAAAATGAATTTCATAGTAAAATTTTATTTCAATATTGTTTTATGAAAATTAACAAAAAAATAAAATTACAGGTATTTTGGTCAGCAGTGGAGAACGATGGAAGCAGCTTCGAAGGTTCTCTGTATCTACCCTGAAGACTTTTGGGATGGGTCATCAGAGTATTCAGGACAAGGTGAAGGAGGAAGCCAGCTGTCTTGTGCAATCTTTTAGTACAATTGGAGGTAATACCTTATTGCTGTTTAATTTAATTTGTTTAATGCAAATGGCAATTTTGAAAAATAATCAAAATAGCTCCAATATTATGTGTTCAGTTTTTTCAGTGTGTGTTTTTAAAAACAAATCATGTAAATGGTTTAACCAAATACCTAAAATAAAATTTTCTTTTTTTTTTTTACTTACCTTTGCACTTTGCATTTACTTAACTTGTGTAACCCTATGCAAATAGAAGGTGTTGTTTTCTTTACATCACGTTAAGTCTGTAAATGAACGTTGGTTCAATATAATAATATGCACAACGAATTACTTTCAGTAACTTTTTAATACAAGCATTATCGCTAATTACAGCTCTAGAATAACAGTATCTACAGTAAATTACAATACTTCATATATTCATGGTTTTCTTAATCTGTGTCCTTAATCTGTGTCGTAATGAACCAGTATCAGGATCTATTTATTGATAGAGATTTGAAGCACCTCTAAGGTCTCTCTGGATAAGGGTGTCTGCCAAATACTGTTAATGTAAATGTAAATGTACATACATAAACCATTCACTAAGTACATGCACTTGGATCAGAGCAAATTTTATGCAAAAAAACAAAACTGAGAACAAGACATTTTTTTTCTCTTACAGACTCTGCTTTCAATCCAAAATACCTGATACATAAAGCAGTGTGCAATGTGATCTCCTCAATCATATTTGGCCAGAGATTTGAGTCTGATGACCCAAACTTAAAACTCATGATGGACGCTGTTGATGACTACTTCAAAGTTTTAAATAGTCCACTTGGACAAGTACTGTATATTGACCATCCACCTATGTACATGTCAAATAACAAAGTCAATGATGTTTTTAGGAAATATATATTTAAAAATGTATTTATTGGATAAATGATAAACATTATACACATGAATACTTTATACTATGATCTAATCATGTAGATATGGGCCAGCAGCTTGGCTGAATTTAATACACAGTTTATGTAACATGACTATCCACCCCTTTTTTTGTAATATGCTTTTTTTGTCATTACAGGCATATAATATTTTTCCCAAAATTGTGGGTCTTTTTCCTGGCCAGCTTCATGACATGTTTTCAAAAGTGAAAAAGGCCAAAAGTTTATTTAAGCTTGAAGCAGAGGCACGAATGAAGACATTCGATCCTTCTTCAGCCCCTAAAGATTTCATTGAGGCTTTCCTGTTACAAATGAATGCGGTAAAACCCCTTTTTGCATGGTATTTACGCTGTCAATGTATTTTATACTTAACAAATCCTGTGATAACAATGTGATTGGCAGGAGACACTACACATTGACATCATTATAAGCTACTGAAATAAGAGTAAAAAACTCTAAGATTGATCATTTTACATCTGTCTTGGCACTATACAAATACATATTAATATAGGGCAGCCATTAAGCATATAAAGAAGAGTAAAATATCTATCTTTTGCAGGAAAAGGATAACCCAAATACAGAATTTCATTTCAATAACTTATTGAGCACAATATGGAGCATGTTTAGTGCTGGCACTGAGACTACATCTTCAACAATCAGACAGAGCCTGCTGTTAATGATGAAGCACCCAGATATCCAAGGTAAGAAATGAGTTTGAAATTTGATTGACATATGACATTTAATCATACATCATATATTGATATATAACTATAAAGAGCTTCACTTGTAGAACAGGCAGTATTGGATGTAAAATGCTTCATGTTTCATGTATCACTAACAAAATATTTGTGGTGTGATTTTCTTTTAAATGTAGTTATTTAATACTGTCATGCTGTGTTGTACCCATCATCTTGAATAGCACGAGTCCAGAAGGAGATTGATGAAGTGGTGGGGCAAGGCCGGTGCATTTCCATTGAAGACAGGCAGAATATGCCATATACAGATGCAGTCATTCATGAAGTTCTGCGCACCCAGGATATTGCTCCGACTTCTGTTCCACATAAAATGTTTCATGACACTGAGTTTAAGAACTATCTCATACCTAAGGTACTTTGACTTATGCACCTACTGTACAGAGCTTTATATGCATATTTTATTGCACAATAAATGGTGATTTTTGTGTTGTTTTTTTTACATTGCACACTTTTTCCTGAAACTTATGTGTTTTGAATCTAGGGAACCATCATTCTTCCTTTGCTGTCATCTGTGCTTACTGACCCTGAGCTTTGGAAGAACCCTGACAATTTTGACCCAGCCAATTTCCTTGATCAAGAGGGACGATTCAAAAGAAATGATGCATTTGTTGTTTTCGGAATGGGTAAACTCAAACCTAGGATATGCATTATGTCACTTTTTTAAAACATTATGTTACTTTTTTATGTTTAATCATATTAAACATATTAATTTTAATGAATATTCCAAGCATATTTGTATATCAAATGTTTTTGAGGTTTGGCCTTTCAAGTGATCATGATAAACTATGATATTTATACCTGGTTTTCTATACTGACAAAAATACAATGCTTAATGTGGAATATTATCTTCATTTATGAGATTATCATGCAATGCAAAAACAGATAGATACACAGATACAGGTCAAGAGATTCAGGAAATTTGCATATTTTCAGGAAATATTTATTTTTACCTAGTCACTTTCATTTATCTATTTTGTCCATTGCACAGGAAAACGTGCCTGTCCAGGTGAAGCTCTGGCCCGAGTGGAGATCTTTATTATGGTCACCTCTCTCCTCCAGCATTTTACCTTCAGGGCCACTCAGCCACCAGAAGAGATTGACACCACTCCTGCTATTTGCAGCTTTGGCCGTTTACCTCGTTTCTATGAGTGCTATGCTGTGCCGAGGAAATAAACAGCTGTCTTCCAGGATGGTATTTTGATATATCATTTGAAAATTTAAAAATACAGAGAAAAAATATAGAAAACATTTCCCAAAAATATATGGTTGTAACATTAGATATTGGATTATTGAATTTAATATCATGACAGTTTGTCATAACAAGAATATAGACAAAACAATTATCTTTGATATAAAAGGCACCAAAAAAGTAGTAAAACAAATCTATCTTAAAATAAGATATAAAGTAATATAAAATAATTAAAAACAAAATCAGTTTTGTCTTTTTAGTCTCTACTTTACTTGTCTGATCTATTGCTCCTTTCCTTTTTTCCTTATGTTTCTTCTTTACCATCTTCTTTTTTCTTCAAATCAGAAATCAAATAGTCGGTCAGCTTTATTATACCTGGCACAGCTCCAGAGCTTATACACAATGGTGCTAGAATGGCTTTTAAAAGGCGTGGCCAGGTGCAGCTCTTTTAGGCTGATTCTTCTCATTGGGGATGTTGTTTAGCAACTGGTGCCATGCCTGTGACAAAAGCCCGAGTATGTTTTTGCAGATATGCCTGAAGTTTCTTTTATTAATTTGTAAACGTTTCCATTTTTCAACAACAGTTTCATAAGCCATCTCTGATGACAAATTATTTTTTTCTTGTAAACATGAAATATGTGAATTTACTTCAATTGTTTAAATTAATTAAAATAATGTATCGAATTAAATTAGAGCAGTACAATAATCTACACTTATTAACCAACACTGTTAACTCTATATAAGATTGAATTTTTTTGCATAATAAATGAAAAAAGAAAATTAGGATGATGATGATTATTATTAATAGTAGTAGTAATAATAGTAGTTCAAAGTAGGAGAAGTTTGTTGTAGAAGTAAATGCTTTGACCAAGCAAAGGAAGGAAAACACCAAAAGGTCTATAATATAAACTGCCAAACTGACTCTCAGTTCAGAGTTCTACAATTTTAGTTCATTTTAGGAATCAGATCTTAAATAATTTGTGAGTATTTAATAGTTTGAGGAAAATGAAATCGCACACTGTTGCACTTGTATGTCAGTTTGTAAGTTTTGACATATTGCATGCTTGAACTTAAACAAACCTGAGTTTGTTCTTAATTTTTGATTTGTTAAGGAAATTAAATTTTAAGAGCTTTTTTGACTCAAAAGAGAAATAGTTATTTCTTAATAGGCAAATTCATATTCAGAGTAATAAACACTAGTTAATATTAATTTATATCAATGACGATTTAAATAAATCTGCAGGGCAAAAGTAAGGGTACTAAAAATAATCAAATACACACATCTGACACATACACTATACTGAATAAGTACAGGATTGACAAGACCGTCCTTTATTTAAGCATTTAGACAATTTTCCATTAAAGACATTTGTTCTAACATGAATAGAATCTGAAATGTACATTGTAGCGAAGCTGTGTAAACACTTTAGGTAGTACCACTAATATCAGCATAACATTAAGTAAATCTACAATTTGCTTCTTATGCATCTGTGTGTGTGTGTGTGTGTGTGTGTGTTTGTGTGTGTGAGTGTATATTCTGTAATTGTACAACAGATCAGTTGCTACCTCTAGTGGGCAGTTTTACTAATTTAAGACCAGGTGACAGATTTACATAATATTCTTTTTAGCTTAAAAATGTTTTTTTGGTTTTGTATTTTGTGAATAAACAATACCGTTTTTTTGTTGAAAAATATTTGTTTATGCTTGCTTTTCCTTGTAAATTCTGATACCTAACAGAAAAAACACCAGTAACAATATATTTCACTGATCACACGTTCTGCCACAAAAGTAATAATATTAGCAATAAAATCATTGTTATACATTGTGATACAATAAATAGCAGTCTTAATAACATGTAACATGTAGAACTACTAACTATTTTTAACTAACTGTGTAAAATGGGAAACATTTTTAAGATGTCTTTTTTTTTTTTTACCTGTCTCTGACATTTATTTTTAAACTAATAGTTTTTATGAAAACTGCCCTAATTAGATGCCATTGTTATGCCAGACAGATGGTCCACAATATCAAAAAACAGGCACTCTCACTGTTGCCCAAAAATGTAAAGAGGTAGACAGTTACAAAACACAGCGAGAACAGTCACAACAGTTGATTTGGTATATTTTAATTTAGATACTCCATTTTTTTTAAATCTTTAAATCTATCATCCTAAAACAGCACACAATAGAGGTTCATTCTGTAAATACCAAGGATTTCATGTACTCTTAACAAAATTTAAGCTACATCCAGTTAAAATTTTGCACTCCTCTGAAGATCATTATATATATCTATTTCCACTGTGGTTCAAAGCCCTTAGCAGTAGCTATCAGAATATCCATTGACTCCATCATGTTGACATTGGCCCAGCTCTGGTGTGTCTAATCCGTTCACCACTCGCTTATGGGCTGAAATGTAACAATATGCCCTGCCCTTCTTTGCTCCAGGGTGATGATGCTGATGAAGGGGAATTTGTGTGGAGGCTGAAAGAGGCTCCATGCTCAGGTGGATTCCACTCTCCTCAGGACAGTCTATCTGGCACACCTGGTCTTCATGTCCAGTAGCTCCCTGTAGTATGTGGCTGCTGGTGGTACGTTGTTCATCCAGGGTGCTTATTCCCAGTTTAAGATGACGCCATTTCTTCTTAATTTCTGATTGTACCTGAGATTAGAAATATGATGGAGAGAAGGGGGTGAAATTAGGAAAGATGATTTCTACACTTTTGTTTTTTATTTAGTTTTTAGTATATATTATAAATATATACTGTTTGAGAATTTTTGCATATATCTATTAATCATTCTCCTATTCTTGCAATGATTGGCTTAACTACAGAACTCTGTTTACTTAGTAATGCAAAGAATATGATTTCTATATGATTTGAATATAATAACCAGGAGCCTGATATTGCGCACATGGAAAGACAAATCTCCACCTACTTTTAGTTACTGGATTAGGAATCTTATGCATCATCTTGCAATAGAGAAGATTTGGTACTTCACTAAAGGCTGTAGTCATACAGCTGACATACATTAAGCAAATGGTTCCAAACTTAATATCTGCTGTTTGACTTTGCTGTTATCCTCTCTTCTCTTTTTCCCTTTTTCTTAAACAATTATTTGTTTTTGCTTTGTGCATATATGTATATATTAACCTGAGTGTATATGCATATAACATAATGTATACTAATGGTGCAGGTGGACGGGGAGCTCTGTTAGAGCAAAAACATTTTATTTATTTTATTTTGGTTTTCATCGAAAATGTTATATTATGTAAAACATTAATAGAATATTTTGAATATAAAAAAAAAAAAGAACAGAACACAAGATGTGGTGGGTTTTTATACTTTTAATATTAATATACATATGTCTGTTGTTTCTTACCTCTTTATTCACAAAACAGTATAAAATGGCTACTAGAAGACCCTGCAGAGAATCACAGAACAGAGCAACTACTTGAATGTGTCAGCTGTTTAGCATTTCTTTCAGCAAAAACACATAATATTCTTTACCATGCACAGTAAATATATGCCATAGCTATACCTGGAATGAGTTAAAGAAGAGCTCAAAGAAGAGCCAGATGGTCCGTAGTAGATGAGTCTGGTCCTCTGTCACCACAGAAAACACCACTTTATGTATTCCCAGAAGGGGTATGAGGGTCAGTGTAGACTTGGCCAATCTAAAAACCCAAATGCATTTTAGTCTAGTCCAGCTATGTTGCCCCTTTACAATAAAAGCAAATGGTTGCCTTAAAATAAAAATAACAAGTTAATACCAAGTAATCCTTACAATTTTACAGAGATCTCTAATCACTTGATTATATACCCAAAGCTACAAAAACATGCTTAACTGAATAGAGAAAGGTTTGTGGACACATAACCATCAGATTCATATGTGCTTTTTTGAATATTTCCCATTTAGTCCCCATTTGCTACTATAATAACCTCCACTCTTCTGGGAAAATATTTCATTACATTTTTTATTGTGTGAAAATTTGTGCTCATTCAATCACAGTGTCATTAGCAATGTCGTGAGGAGACCAGGGGTGCAGTCAGTGTTCCAATTCATCCCTAAGTTGTTTAATAGGGTTGAGGTCAGTGCACTATGCAAGGCCTATCAAGATCCTCCACATCAACCCATGCAAACCATATCTTTATGGAATTCACATTGTGGACATCATCTGGAGCATCTAAAAACATTTAATACAACTGTGTGCTTCCAACTTTTTTGGCAAGAATTTGGGGAAGAACCACATATGGAAAAGGCAGGTGTCCCAATACTACTTTATATAGAATAGAATCAACGAATATATTTATAAATATAAACTCTATAATTCATGTGGTCTTACCTGAATTTATAATCAGTATATCTCATCTGGTGTGCTTTAAATTTGGAGACAATTATCTGAATAATCCTTATGAAAATGGAAAAGTTTACCTGCAATATATCATATTTATCAGAAGTTGCAAGGAACATTTTAAGGCTTAATATACAATTAACTTTGGTGTAGGTATTAATACATATGATGGAGAAATACAGTAAGAACTGTAGCAGTATCATCTTGCATTTATTCCGGTTATATTATTTTAGAATATATTAAGTATGTACTAAGCCACAAAATTCCCTGGAAAAGCTATTCAAGTATTCAAGTATTCAAATATCTAAAGGAACAAATGTTCCTTTGTCTAAACTATACATGACTAAATGTACATATTTATAAACACGTTTGTATATATAGAACAATAGGATATAGAAAAAATATAATTGTATATATAGAGAGATTTTAAGGAGAAAATGTTAAATTTTATTTACATTTATTTACAACTTCTTTTCTTTGGAATTAAGGCTTTAAAGAATATTTATAAATGAACACTTACTAAAATAATCATGAAGATAGGAGCTTCAATAATCCATAAGTGCAACATGTTTTCATTCTTTTCCCAGCACCTTGACAAAGATATATATTTAGCAGTCTTTAAAATATAATTGTACAGATTAGTCTTTCTTTAACACAGCTGATAAGGCTTACCCTGTGTTCTCATACAGGTGGCGTAATACTATCCATGGTACAACATAGAGTACTGGAGTAACTATGGAAAAAAATCAGAGTAGAAGTTACTGTTCAACCAAAAAGTAAAAAAATGCATAAAAATGTCTTCTTGACCATATTGGTATATTGCGTTTTTAACTCAAGCATGGTTTTACGAGTGTAAAATTGTTGATTGTTGAACTAAGGTAATGTATCATATTGTTGGACCAATAAGTCACAGGACTAACAGTAATGCTACACATCTATACCAACTGTCAAAATTCTCTGCAGCCAAAAAGTTACTGACCCCAGCCGAGAGTGAGGTAACCACAGAAGTAGCTGTTCTCAGAGAACACAAGCAGTACCAGAAGGTTATGGAGGTACAGGCCTTCCACTAGCAGCCAGAGGTAGCTGGCTCCCATACAGTACTGCATTGCCACTTGAGCTATGCGGCAGCCAGACTGTGATTGTAGGCAAAACAGACATAAACATAAGACATGAAGGTATGAGGGTAAAAAAACTGTCATTTTCATTGACTGAATGTGTTATGGAAAATGAAGCATGAAGATGTGCACTAATTGGTCAAACGTATGAGAACATTTAACCTTTTCACAATCTAACCATAATCATAACATGTAGATTCTCTTCAAACTTAGTTTTCTAGAATGGTTTTGCATAATATAGCATTACCTTCAAAAGGATCTAAAGGGCATAGTCTAAATGTGTTTCAACATGAGCTTGATAAACATTACAAATTTTAGTGGAAAGCCTTCTTTTAGGTTGTTTTAGCAGCAGGGGGTGCATAATTCTGTATTAATAACGTACCTTTGGAATGGGATGTTCAACGAGCACATATTAGTGTGCTATAAATTATTAGCAAATAAAAACTTTAACTTTTTAAACTATTTAACAATTAATTTATCTTCTGGCTCGTAATAGGTATATGCTTTTATTAAAATATAGCATGTTTTTTTCCCTTATACCAGATGCTCTTTTTTGCTGGTCTAAAAAGCATGATTTAAAATGTATTATAATTCTTTATACGTGTAAACTTTAATGAACAGGTTAACCATCAGATAGGCCTAAATTTATGATTGTCTTTATTGCAATTTTAGTTTAAAGACATTAGTTTTGACCATATAACAAATAAATAAATTGTTTAAAATCTCCTATGTACTGTATATGTTTGTGGTTATGTATGTGTGCACACCCATCAATGGGCATATTTGCCGAGACCTGGTCTCTGAAAACACGGGACAAGTCACTGCTGTCTTGGAAGTCAAGAGTATTATTTTTGAGAAGATCATCACGTATAATGACGGTCACAGCACGCAGGATGAAAGAAGCAAACAGGTTGGCATGGATGTAGTTACGGGTGCAGCGCAGTTTCCTATAACAGAGAATACACAAAATATTAACACTTTCCTACATGCAAAAAGACTGATCAGCAATATGTAAGCATGGATTTTCAAGTAAACTTTGAAGACATTTCCTTATTGAACAGTTTAGCTAATTATGAACAACAATTATGAAAATTCTAAAGTTGACTCTATAGAGAAGAATGTTTTAGTTAAACAGGTGCTCTAGTAAATTTCTAATTATTATGATATGCCTATTACTTCTGTTTAAAAATCTACAAATAAATGCTTAACATTTATCAATGCTTTGTGGATCCTATCTGTATAATTACATTTTAACAGGCTGGAGTAACATCTTGTTTGTTTGTTTATTTATTATTTGTTAGTTAGTTAGTTACTTATTTTCTGTCATTTCAATGCTGTAATTAGTCTTTATTACCCAGAGCACACTGTCTACAGATATGGCTGCAGCAAACTCCAACCATGCCACACATTACCCCTTTTAATCTCACCTGACTGTGATGCAGCACACATACTGTAGTTTCAATCACCCTCACACTATAAAAGAGACTTTGCTCACTCACTGACTGAAATATCTGCTTAGTTCTCCTAACACATCTTAGATCTGGCTTGTCACTCTGTTTTTTCTAATGATTCTGATTTTGCCTTAAATATACTGGGTTAAAATGATCTGACCTATTTTTGCTGATTGGCATCTTTTTACCTGCAACTGAATCTGTTTAGCTGCCTGACAATTTGTAGTCCTTTATAGATTATTAGATTGTGTAATTTCATATTAAATCATAGAACACAAAGCTACTGGTGGTTTTCACAGAGGAGCACAGAACTATCAGTGAAAGCAGCATAAGCATATACCACATTACAAACAAATGGCCCTAATAGAAAATGTCTTTGTTAGCACCCATTGCCATTATGAATAACAACAGTGGAGCTGACAACACATAGGCAAAACATATCATCTCATAGCTGGAGGCCTGGAAGACAGCTAAATCATTAAAGAAATGTGCTCCAGAATGCTTAAAAAACAAAACAATATACAACTGTGTTGCTAGCAATGTCAGTTGTCTAGCATTTGTTTTATGCATTTTCACACTGCAAATGATAATGAATAATAAAATTAATGCAGAAGACCCACATGTAGATTTACTATGTAATTACTGTAGTGTCACATTGGCAAACTATACCTTTAGTTGGTGACATTAGCATACTATACCGATACCAAGTAGCTGGTCAAATGTTCTGTATAGACAATTCCCATGACAGTTGTAGACAAGATGACAAATGATCTTTTTCTTTATAAATAGGATTTGAGCATACTTGACATTAACAATTAAGACTCACTTAAAAAGAAGTAATATAATTAGGGCTAGTGTGAGGCTGGCCAAAGACAAAGAGTAGCCAACTGTGTACATCACTCTAAGGTAGACTAGGACCCGTATCTGTTTCTCCTGAAAAAAAGCAAAAACAGTATGAATTTTTAGGAAACAGATAGAGAGTTGTACTAGAGTCTAGCAACAACACTGCAATAGCAATAAAGCTCAGTGACAAAAACAAGAGATCCCGTCAGACCTCAACTATACCAGCCCAATCACAGGGAAAAATCTACAAAGAAATGTATTTGAAAAAAAAAAGGATTTTGTTTAGGCATGACTAAGTCAAAGCACAGACTTATTACCAACTGAAAATCTGTGTCATGACCTGAAAATGCCTGTCTATCATCATTCTCCATCTTATTTGGTTCAGTTTAAAAACATTTCCATTGAGTAATGTTGAAATTCATGTATATGTATGTAAATATAACTGTATTACAGTTTATTGTTTAAAGGGAAATGAAATAAATTCAGAAATAGGAAGAAATGGCTCCAAGCTATGGGCCCACTCTCTTAATATCACAGCTTCATATCTTGCCATGCACATTTCCTTTGCATAATGTTGCATTTTGCATGTCTATTATGGTCAGCCTCTGGCCAAAAAAAGCAACATGATATGATAATGATGCTTTTAAAGTTAGAAACACTGGCCCTAATCTTGTCTTAATGCATATAGTTCAGTTCATGTTTCATATTTCAGCAACATTTAAAATGAATTACTGTGATTGGACAGCAAGGTGCAAATACCACATATTTCAATGTTTTTTTTAATTTTTTAAATTATTAAAATCATATTGTACCTGTTCTTTGTGGTTGCTGCTATCTGCATTGCATTGTGAGTGGTTTCTCCATGTGTTGCTCATGTTGTTGGTGTGCCACTGACCATCTGGACCACATTCCCTTAGGACAAACCCACTGCGTACTGTGTCAGGTATGCATTACATAAGTAATTTATTATTCACAAATCTTATCTTGCTGTTATTCACAGTATATCACTGGTAAAAAGACACTGACCATGTTAAACCATAATGCTCTAGGCAATAGCAAGTACCTTGATCATACCAGGGCAAATACCAGGGGCAGGGTACTTTGACTGTTGTATTAGGCTGCCCATCTGGCCAGCAAGCATACTGATCAAACATGCGTCTGCAGACCAAACCTGAGGAAAGGATAACGTGCTGTATTTAAACAGAATTGACCAGCTGCAATGTCATGTAAATTCAAAAAACTATATCTGCTAATAATTGTAGTTATTTCACTGCATCTACCAATTGCGAACAAGAGTTTACAAACTATTTCTTTGAGTATTAGATTAGATTAGATTAGATTAAATTAGATTAGATTCAACTTTATTGTCATTACACATGTACAAGTACAAGGCAATGAAATGCAGTTTAGGTCTTACCAGAGTGCAATAGCAGCACTTGCAGGATATACAGTGTTTACATAAGTTACATAAATTAAATAAAATGGTATTATAGGAGTAATTTACAGATGTGTATGTACTATGAACATAATATACAGATGGCTATTACTATAAACTGAAATTTACAGAATGATATGTGCTATATACAAAATATATGGCTATTACTATGAACAGAAATTTACAGAAGGATATGCACTATAAACATAATATATGGCTATTACTATAAACAGAAATCAGGTGCATATATACAATGGTAAATTAGGCAATGGTGAGCAGCAATGCAATGTATATAGAGTAGTGCAAATTAATTAACTGTAGAAAGAAGCTATCTAGGTAACAGTGCAATGGAAAAAGATATTACATATACAGTTAAAGTGTGAGGGGCGAAAGGAGCAAGTGAACTTTTGCTTCTAAGCATATTCGTAATATTAAATTATTGTATAGGTATGAAGTTTTCACAGAGAGATGGTTTCCACCTGACACTGTACTTTTACTTATGACATCCTAGTTATAGGATCCAACTGTTGTCTTGGTTTATTTCTTGGCTGGCTGTCACATGATGAGGACGAACAGAAATGGGTGCTCATGTACTTGTCTATGTAAAGTTTTGTCTTCCGTTTGCGAAGGCTAATTCCACTACAAAATAATGCATTATTTTGTTATTACCTCGTAACGTAATACATGTTATTTTAACCTTTTTAGTTTATTTTAACAAAAACAGCTACTGTATAAATTCAGACAAATTAATCTTAATCCACGCTCTCATTTCTTTCTCATTCTTTTTTTTTCTCTCGCCTAACAGTGACCTCTGTTAACAGAGATAAATAAGCACCATAACCGTGAACATTATTCAAATTAACATTACTGCACTTTTTTCTCTACCCACTTGGCCACATACCTCGCAACGTAATACATTAGCATAAACTCAGGGCAAATGCTTCTTCTTCCTGGGTTTCAGTAAATGGAATCTTATTGATATTTGCCCACATTGTCTTGGTTATTACACCTATTTTAAAACTCTAAGCTTTCAGAGCCTTAAACATTTGGTATTATAACTCCACATAAATGTGTCATGTAATGAAAATGGAAAGGCATAATGTACCTGGGAGGGTTGGGTCTGAGCTGATATTTGATATGCACTCATTCTGATATCGTTCCCATTCCTGCAGCATGTGCTCGAATGTACTCCCAGACACACACTGAAAAACATACCATATGAGCCAACAACATATAGTTTATGTTCCTTAAACATTTTACTCAGTAATGTTTGAATCATTCAGTATCTATATGAGCTTACAAATATGGCTAGAATTGGACTTAATGCATGAGGATGAATTTACTAAATATTTTTTATATTATTCATTTGAACCATTTTAAGAAAATGTAACACTTCTATGTTTAAAGAATATAATGCAGGAACACAATAATTCCAGACATATAAGTAATAATGTGGTGTGAAATCTTTAGGATATTTTACACCAAATAAAATAAAGATAAGCCTAGTGTAATCTAAACGTATACCTAATAAAGCCCTCATTGTTAATCTTCATTTAAAATAGTCTACAATTGTTCTCCTGAAGTTAGGTGAGCGGCTAATGTATTAGCTCTATACAGTTCTCAAATTCAATTGCTATGTGAGCAGCAGAAAGAAACAATTCCTTCTGAATCTTAGGATTCTGTTGTATACGAGCATTTTAGGTTCATGCTAAGTTACAACAATGACAGCCAAAAAGCTCTAGAGAGAATTAGTGTTGAATCTGCTAACTTGAAATGTCATAATACTACAAATAGAGTTCTGAATGTTTATGTATCTGACGTCACCATTTTGAGCCAGTGGAACTAGACAAAAACAAACAAACAAACACACACACACACACACACACACACACACACACACACACACACACACACACACACACACACACACACTCAAAGTTACACTTACACACACACACACACACACACACACACACACACACACACACACACACACACACACACACACACACACACACACACAAACACACACTCACACACACACACACACACACACACACACACACACACACACACACACACACACACACACACACTAGAAGACGTTTATATACCTCAAATCCATACAGGACAGACAGAGTGAGGAGTAGGATAGTGGAGGAGCTCTTCATCGCTAACAGAGTGCAACAATGGGGTCAAGACATGTCAGGACTGAGCAGCCCATTGTTTCACAGTTACAGGCTCTTTAAAAGCACCTTCAAAAGCAAAGAACAAGAAACAGCAAAGGAAAGAGCCGTAAGCTTGATGCATATGTTAATGAAAATCAGTATCAAACTTCAACTAGGCAAAATAAATAAAACTAAAATCATGACCTACATCTGGCAGCACATCAAATCTAGGACTGTGCAAAATCTGTGTGAAAATTCTAATACAAGAAATCTGTAAACAATCTCTACAGCAGAATTTTAGAATTTTACCATAAACTGACCAAGTTACCATACCAAGTTTACCATAAGCTTAAATTGCGCATAGCCTTAAAACACGACTGGGGCTCCTCAGTAGAAAAAGGCCAAACCAAAATAAGAGGGTATTAATGCTCAAAGTGGTCACATCCACCCAGGATATTTATATCTCTATGCCAGCAGTGGTCCCCCTCTCCTTAATACTTACCCCTTCTTCACACTGCATACTCACAGACAAAATGTAATATATCTAGTTCAGTCAGTGCAAAGTATTGCAAATTTTATTGTTAATGTAAGTTATGATTCTTTCTGTTTGCATGATTGATTTCAATGTTTGACTTCTGCATCTCATTTTGCTTTCTGTCACTAAGATTTTGTAATGAAACCTGCACATTGATTCTGACACATCCCATGAAAAGGCCAAGCAGAGGTTGTACTTCCTTTGCCAAATGAGGAAATTCAACCTGCCACAGGAGCTGCTGAAACAGTTCTACTTGGCCATCATTGAGTCTGTCGTGTCTATAATCAAGAGACTACAGCAGACAGTCAGAACTGCTTAGAGAATTATTATTGCTGCTCCCCTGCCCAACCTCCAAGATCTTCACACCTATAGAGTGAGGAAAAGGGCTAATAAAATCACTTTGGACCCCACACACCCAGAACACTCTCTCTTCGAACTGTTGCCATCTGGTTGGCGTTACAGAGCACCACACAATAACAGTTTTTTTTCCCGCAGGCTATTCAATTAAAATATTCATAACTATACATTGTCCATCATAACTGACACATTTATACATAGAATCTGAATGGTACATTTGTAAACTGCACACTTGTAAATAACATATCTGTAGATTCATTTAAACAACATTTCTACTTGTGCATATAGTGCATTATTTGTCTGTTTTTCTTATATTTTGTTATATTCCATCTTTACTGTGTAATTCCTATGTTTGTCTGCACTGCATCATATGTATGTCTGTACTTTCTCCTCTAATAAAAGCTCCTGTTGCCAAGTCAAATTCCTTGTGTGTAAATATACTTGTTTATAAAACTATTTCTGATTCTGATTTTGATTCTGAATTCTGTCTTTTACACTTACTTTCTAAAGTTATTAACTTTTAAGCGTTCCTTTGATTAAATCCTATATTATTGTTCCTAGATGGAGTCTATCAGTATTACCTTTAATAGTCTTAATGGACTATATGTGTATAGCTTAAATAACGATTTGTTTTCCATTCTAATATTTAATGCTGAAAGGATATTCTTAAGAATTGAACACAATAAACGATTCCTCTCTGGGGAATGATGAATGTAATGAAATCTTTGAGAGAAGACATTCAGTAAAGTGGTTCCAGACTGTCTACTGGTTCTAATTTAATTTCCATCTAATATACTATTGTCAGAAACATGTTACTGAATGAATGAATTATTTAAAATCATTGTAGCTTCGTAGCTGATTGTTAATTTTATCTAGATTTGTGTATAAGAAGTGTCTATTTCCTGAAGTTACTTATGCATTATATCCTGAATATTAAAAACATTAGGCCTTTTAGATTTGGTATTGTGAGTGAAAGAATGTAAAGCAAAACAATGAGATCAATCAATTTAGGAAAAGGGGACACAAAAATGTGAGGGAAATAAAAAATACTACGGCTACCTTTCTGATAATCCCTGAACTCCTGACAGTGATTGGGTTACCTAACTGCATCATATGAAGTATCATTTATAATTCCAGCATATCATGTCTACCAAATAGGTCTGGCAAATATCAAGTAAACAAGCATACTTTTGGGCTGGCAGATCCATCACCATTATATCTAAACAACCAAAATGTGTTAATCACACAAAGTTTTGTTGTACATAGGGAAAGCAGGGATCTAGCTACAAATAATAATATAAAATATATGTAATAAATAATAATAGCACCACTATGGTTGTTTAAGAAATAAAAATTGCAGCCATGATGCTTAAGTGTGAATCAGGATTTTCCTAAGCCATGGTAAGTGCAATTATTTAATTAAATTTAACACAGCAACACATAAATTCAAAAACAATGTCTATTTAGAATATTTAACAATAGTATATTGTACAATAGTATAAATAACAACAGTAGGTGGTAACAGGTAAGCTCAGTATCCTGCCTAATAACAGGAGCGTTTATGCGTTTAGCATTTAAAAGTGGAAGCTCTTAGATAAAGTGTAATGAAATTGTTAAATCTCTTCCAGAGATTTCTTGAAGTGTAACAAAAATAAGTGAATCTTTAGGCCAAAAGTAGAGGGGATGCACCTGCCAGCTAACCTAGTGGTTAAAAAACATGCTGGAATGTACAATATGTGAACAGACATGTATGTGGCACATTCATAAGCACCCACTCAAGATACCCACTCAAACGATCAATAAGAATAAGACTAACCCTAAATTAACCATGAAAGATAAAGACAAACCCAAATGATGCTTCATCTATTTGTTGACAGATTAAAGAACCAAATGATTTTAGAGGTTTTGGTGTTTAAAGCTTTAAATGATTGATTCACCCCTAAAGTTAATATGATAACATTCCAGTGGGATTCAGAGAAAAAGTTTCATATGTGTTAAGCTCATCTGTAAATACCAATGCTAGTACTTAAATCAGTGTTGCTGCAGTGTTCATCAGTCCTGCTCGGGGAAATCTACAGTATCTTTGCAAAAAAAGCTGACAACACAAATAATCTAGGTCATCTACTAGGTGAATCACGTAGGCTAGAAATAGGATGTAGCTCACTGTCTTGTAGCCACTTCCATAAATTATCCCTTTTGCATGTGTACACTCAAAACCTACATAGAAAGACTATCAGATATCTAAAATTCTGAATATAGCTTTCTGAATTTTAAAAGAGCTGATCTTGTGATGCGATCATGAATTATAAATTCAAAATTGGTGGATTCTGTCATCATAATCTACTTTTAACTGTTCTTTCCTTTTTAACCAAAGCTTAGGAGTTGGTGTATCTTACTGTGAGTATAGGTCTGTGTATTGGCTAGAAAAAAGCAAGTTGTTTTTTGTGCTTGGTTTGAATCAAAGCGATTGAAGACCCATGCAAAAGAAGAAAGACACACACACACACACACACACACACACACACACACACACACACACACACACAGACTTTGCCAATGGCAAAGACAGTTAAGAATCATAGAATGAGAAAAGTTTTCACTTCTTTTATTACCAATATAGTTTTACATATGTATGTTTTTTTTTTACTAGCAGTTCCAGTGAACTCTACATTTACAGTACCATTTATGGCACTGGACTCCCTTTCCAGAGCGTCTTACAAAAAAACTGTGATCTACCCATCAGTAACACTCTAATGCTGGTTCATAAGAGCACACACTATGAAAAACATTCATTTAAAAAATTGCAAAAGGAGAAAAAAGGTTGGAAGAGTTGGTTTCATTATTTGTTTAAGAAAAGTTATAAGAACCGCTAAATGAGCATGAATCGCTTTCTCCTGTCTAAAACCGATAACCACAAGCAGAAACTATTAGTTTCTGCTTGATTAGATTAATGCACGATGCTCGGGTTATACTATGTTTTAAATAAGTGTTATGGAAACAAATGACAAGAGTATAAATTGAAAAACTTACCAGTTGACCCGTTCCTTGTGCGAGTTTCTCTTCTATATCACCTGAACTACATTATGCTAATGAAGCTCAGCAGCTCCTGTTATTTTTTTACTTTTTTATTATTGTTAAACGCGGACCACAGCCTAGTTTTGTCTTGAAGTTCTAAAATGAAAGAGAAAGGCTCTAGGATGATTTTAAATTAGCATTCCCTTCATTTCCGACCCGATGACATGATACAGTGACTTGTCACTCCCGCAACACTGCGAGCAGTTCATTAGAATCGCCACTTTTGAGGGGCTCGCGCGAACACCCACCCGCCCACACACACGAGCGCGCGCGCGCGCGCGCGAGCGAGCAAGCGAGCGCGCGCACACAGTCACCCGGAGCATGAGTGTGATGGATGGATCGTCGCTTGCGTTTATTAACTGAACGCAATGCCCCCAAACAACAACAATTTTGAGATGTAACCATTCAGAAGATGACAACATTCCTGCTTTCTATTTATGGACGGAAGTGCAATATACAACACCCCTTGAGGCAAGAAATAGCAGGTGAATATTTGCAAGTTTGTCTTTACAAAATAAGCTAGAGGTCATTTATTACACTTGCTTTGTAAATGCATGTCTGTTTCCAACGTGCAAAACATAACAAACTTTGGTTCTTTTTGTTCACCTAACAGCTAATCAAAGGTGTGGTGTCTTTGTTCACTGATTGGCATGTTGACTCAGGTGAGCTGGAGCTGGAAATAGAAGTAACAACGTTGGAAAAGCGTAACCCTCTCATTTTATTTCATAAAAATGGTCATGACAAGACAAATGTTAATGGCACTCTTACAGCTTTAATAATAAAAAAAAGTTAGTTTGTTTGTTATGGTAATGCTGCTTGCCCCAACCTCTGACTACTGATTATGATCTGAGTTGGTATAATAAATGTTTTTTGCCACTCCCCTTTGTTCAACAGCCCTTGTTGATATCACATTGTTTCATTCTAGACCTGAGTACACCTGGAAATAATGAAACAGTGACTATTTTCATATCACATCTAGAATATCTTACTCACACCCTATATCAATATACTGGCACGCTTAAAGATTCTGTGGGTCGTGGCCATTTTCCAATCTACCTCAACAAGCCTTGATAGCACTCGGTGGATGCCCATATATAAAGCGACTTAGACTTATCTCACTTATTTTACCAATCAGTTGAGGGTTAAGGGCCTTGCTGAGGGGCACAGGAGTGGCAAAATGAAACGGCAAAAATCTGATTTCACCATGTTGCCATAGTTACTACATTACTTTTTGGTTTTTTTGTGTATTTCCAAATTTCAAATAATCATTACTTATAGGGTCTTTATTCAAACAAAAATATTCTTATTAAAACTGCTTTTAAAAAGTATTTCCCCCTCAGATTGTCATTCTTGACAGTTAAATGTGTTTATATGACTGACTAAAGCACCACCATGACGGTTTCCCAGGGAACTAGTGCTGTTTTCTTGTTTCCTTGCTGAGTGCTAATAGCAAATTCATGAGAAACTGAGGTTTCTTTAGAAGACAGTGTCTCTAAATGTGCTTAATGTGTATGTGGTGGCCATTACAGCACATCACTGCAGTTGGGATCTCTGTGGTATCTTATAAGCTTATTATTATGCTTGATTATGCTTATTAAGCTTTTCATTCTTCACTATGTTAAGTCTTAGTTCTTCTTTGACTAGTGTGAAAGGTTTTTTAATTTAGTTATCTGCCTTTGTGTACATTTATTGGCCTAACCTATTTACCCTTGCTCAATTAACTTTATGTTATAATAGAGCCTTATTTTAGACTTTTCTTTAGACTATTCTTTAGTGCATACCATCAGCACCGTCTACAACTGCAAAACCTATTCATAATAGGTTTATGTATATAATATATAAAATAATATAAAATGGAAACCAAACAATTATAATCATTTATTTGATCTTTACCATACCAGAAAAAGTCATAGGTCATATAAAGACATTTTTCAGGCACAACAATAATTTATGAGCAATGTGAACCATGCCATTTTCCTTTTTATACACATTAGGGTCAGTCTGTTACTTACATACAAAATACATACACATTTTTATAGGGTATTATTTGCATATATTAGACAAATTAATACAGTAAGAAAATGTTTTTTCCTATCACTGAAAATTTTTTATTTTTTTTAAAGCATTTGACATATTTATATTTGATTGTAAGCCTATATGGCACAGAGCTTTTGGAGATGAATGCATCACAGATGGCGGGGACTAAGTAACAAAAAACTTTTTACAAGATTGTACCTTCTTTTAGTGTGATTACTGAAATGCACTACATGCTGCAGAAGTTTACTTTACAGTATGAAAATCATTCCAACATGAATGCAACTGAAATAGTGAAAATATGATTGAAACAGAAAGGATCTGGTTTAAATTGGGTCATTATTTGTAAAATATATTTTCCATTATTTTACTTTAATTAAAATTTTCGTAAAGACATTTGTAACAAACCAGTACTATTTTGCACACCAGTGCAAGAGAATTAGCAGCCATTAGTAGAACGCACTTAAGAACTCCAGCTAAATCTACTGATAGTACATTTACATTTGCGGCATTTAGCAGATGCCCTTATCCAGAGCGACGTACAAAAGTAGTATAGTATAGTATAGTATAGTATAGTATAGTATAGTATAGTATAGTATAGTATAGTATAGTATAGTATAGTAGTAAAATAGTAAAAGCTATAGGGATTTGCTTCTTTCTTGATTAGATTCATGAGTAATAAGAGCAGCATGGGAGCCAAACCAAAGCACCCTAGATTAAATCTGAAGCCAGTGCATCACATCGTTGTTTTATGAGCTATATGACCACTTGGTAAGCTGAAGTCATCATGAGAATTTGCTCAAGCAAGTGAATAGTGATTTATTGAAAATGCAGTATAAGACAACAATATTCAGAGACATAAGAAGTTTTTATAAAAAGTTCTTAGCTTTACATGTAATCAAAACCAAAATATTACTTAGTTTGTACTATGAAATTAAACAAAAATATATACTTATTTAATAAGAAAATAGATGTTGAGGACAGTGACAGGTGTTTGGCTTTGTTCAAGACTCCACTCTCACTCAGTTTCCACTCAAGCTGCCAGTGTAACTAACCACAAAGGTATTCAGACCAAAACTATTTAAAGTGGATCATAACTGTATAGAAGAGGTAGAAAATCTCTTGCAAACAGTTTAAAGTACGTGGTAAGATTTAATTAAGTCTTAACTTTCTGATAAGTTTGTGAGTTTAAATCCCAGGATTTTATGATCCCAACCCAAGCTGCTACTGCTGGGCTTCTGCACAGGGCCTTTAAACCTCAACTGCTCATATTGTATAAATGATAAAACTGTAAATCGCTCTGGATGAGGACATATGCCAAATGCCATAAATGAAAATGTAAATGTAAATTTCAATGTAAATATATTTTCCGTTTTTATTAGGTGTGCTGTATATTACGTTTGTAGTATAGGACAAGAATAGATGTAGAAATAAGACAAGATGTGCCTTGTTATTTCATAATTCCATGTTTATTACTGATATTAATTTTTGATTTAAATTGTCACACATACAAAACATTCAGTAACCCAATTTAGAAAATGATATACCAAAGACAATAATCTAAATGTGTTTCTGTGAGAGCCCTGGTATCAATGTCATATTAAACTATATAAAACTAATGTCTTTTTTTTCCATTTTAATCCAGTATATATGATGACGCGAGATTCTTTAGTGTACTTGCAAGATAACATTAAGGATTATTCTCACTGAAGCTCAACATTTTTATACTTAATGCACCTCTTCTGAATTGTAACCAAAATGTATTTTAAAATATGACATTAATCATTCATCATGTCTAAAGACAGATGATCATGAAACAGCAATTTTGGTCCACATGACTGTGTCTGGAGCAGCTCTTGTACCAAACTTAATTTAATTGGATTTTAGAAGCTAAATGATGACAAATCTTTGCAAATACAAGGGCCACTTGTTCTCTATGTTGCAATAATTTAGTTAACTCTATTCAGTTGTCTTAAGGATTTCTTTTGAAAGAACAAAAATAACCAATAAAGGAGTGTGTGCTCTTTCAGTCCAACATGGATGAAAATAGGAGCTTATCAGTTTACCATATATTTGTTTAACATGTGATTATGGTCCTTTATTAGTGTAAACATTACCAGAACTGCAGTAAGAAAAGTCTAAATGTCAGGCATATATATCCAATAAAACATATAAATAATTATATCATGAATGAAAGCATCAGGATGACTATTATTTTGTATGCTGATAAAGAAAAGCTGACATGCTCAGTGCTTAATATCTCCTATGTCACCCACATGACAAAATCAACGGCACTTAATTTCTTATAATCTGAAGACAGTGTGGGGGAGGTCAGCTCATAACAACGCTTGTTTACCAAGCTTGAACTGATTATCTTATTACTGGGGGATTAATCTGAAGTAGATCATGGTTCAGGCCTATAATTACCCCATATAATTATGGATTTGAAGAAATTATTAAACACTTTAAATTATATGGTGCTTCAAGCATCCCTTGGGCTAAATTTTGAAAAGAAAGGAAATGGTGTATGCTGTATCAGCCAGGGTGTTATGGACAATTTCATAGCTGTCAGAATGTGGCCTAAAGTTAGAGTTGTTTTTTGAATGCTTTTTAAAGCACAGGAACATGTTCAAGTTATCTGGTGTTTGTACGGATTTAAAGTGAATCACAGAATCCCTAACACAGATAAACTGCACACACTGTCCATCACTCATGTGGCATCTGTAACTACATCTTGTCATGTGAATGGTGTTTTATGAAATATGCGTACGGTGAGAAATGAATCATGAGTGATCCAGTGTTGTGAATTTCTTGGTTTATTTAGAAACAAGCCAGGCATTTCCTATGTGACAGCAAATTTACTTCTGTCTTCTGTATACTGTCTTAGCATAAGCTATTTTGAACTAAAATAGCATTCTAGTTATTCCAGCCCATTCCAGCATATGCACACTACACTGAATCATACCACTGATTTTTATATTGTTCAAATGTGATATTTGATTTTCATTCATTCATAAATTATTAACTGTTAGTTATTAATTATTTGAATGAATGCATACTGGAAAACATTCATAAATAAACACTACCAAGTCTTTTATTTTATAATGATTCTATTCTACTATTTGGAGAGGTGACTCATCAACAGAATAAAAATACACAAAGTATAGACAATAGTAACTATAGTATACTAATTACATTAATGTTTCAGTGCAACCCCACTGAAATCACACAGAACACTGAATTGCAAAAAATGCTAATTAAACAATGAAGTTAAACATATTTGTAGAGCTTAGGGGATACAGTGTTAGATGTAGTATGCAGGATATAATGACAGAAAACCACGAAACCACAAATAACAAAACATTAATCCAAATCTGGTAGGCCTAACTGACATTTTAAGCTGTACAAACTTAGGCACAAAGCTAAAATGTATTCCAGTATACTGTAGATGATTAACAGATTACAAATATTAAATTATCGCTTTCGAAAGTTTCCTAAACACATACACAATAATCGTAATAAATATATCTGATATTACTCAATTAGCCCATATAGAGAACATGAAGCCTTCTGGAATGCATCTATATGATACAGCAGAAACTACTTATACATTTTAAAAAGTATGTTGGTTTAAATTACTACTGTTGCATGTCTGCTAAATGCAAATGACATGATCATCGTGTAGGATATATTTGCATATTATCTCTTTGTGGGTGATTAGTTGTTTTTGGCCTGCTCATTTGCTTCAACATGAAGGTTTCGATTAGTGCTTTAAAACAAATGTATTATTTGTCTTATGACACTGTATTGTATATGAGACAAAGCAATATTTTCCTTTAGTCAAGCGGTTATCTTTACCTCAGATAACTAGACATAATGAACCAGCAACTATTATGCAAACTTAAATACAGTAGAATGACATTTCTTTGAAACTTGGTGCTCAGAAAGGGTGGCTCTAATGACACACAGCATAATTGTAATTCCTGTTGCAAGGAATTGTGTTCTCAGTCATTAGACTGAAAGTTCTTTATTTGATTATTTTGAAATTAAACATTTTGAAATTACGGTGTACACTCTTATCCACTGACAGGCCAGTGTAAGAGTTTTCAGAAGTTATCACAACTTGAAGAGGAAGTGAAAATCCAGGCATAAAAACAAACACATTCCACTTTTGTCTTCCTTTCTTCCACCCTCCCTTTTCAAGCAACAGACATGTCAACTTATGAAAGTCTTTTGAGATTAATTGTGCGTTTGCCTGCAATAGGGCCATAAATATCCCATCAATCAATTAGTCATATAAATCCATCCCACCATAAAAATCTGCATACATAAAGTGTAGGCAAGGCAGATAATACAAGTACTTTGATTATACCCAAAGATTTCATTAGTTTCTTTATAAGTAATGATAAACATGATTTGTATTTTCTTGTACATACAAACTATTTAAATATTGAAAGAAACCAAGTGACACAAAAGTCTCTTAAGACCACAGGAACTTAAATAAAGCATATGGACCAAACTGCAGATATATGAACAAAAGTGGAAAGCTGTAATAAAAAAAGTGAGCAAAACATGTTTTGAATATTATTTAGTATTAATCACTAATGACTATCCAGTGTACTCCAACACCAGTGGACTTTCTACCTGTTGAGATCCAGAAAATTAAATGTAATTATGGCTTTACCACCTAGTTCTTATGTAATACACTAAAGCCTTATTGTGAATGTCCTATTATTCAGATATTGCACAGTGGAGTAGAGGTATAGGAACTTTATACAGGTATGCTGTGAATTGAACAGTTTGTTTTTATGTTTAAATATAGAGTTATCCATTTAATATCTGTTAATCACTCTAATTATCTCACACAAATTAGAACACCCCTCACGTTTCAGCAACCATTTTAGTATATCTTCTGAAGGGGCAATACTATAGAAATTAAACTTGTATATACTTTAGAGTCTATGTGCAGCTTTAATAGCAGTACAGATTTACTGTCCTCAACATACAACCATTATTGGCAAAATAGCTGGCAACAAAAGTGAGTACAGCCTGTGAACATGCCAAAACTGTGCCTAAAATGTCAATATTTTGTGTAAGCACCACTGTTATGTAGCACTGCCTTAATCCTCCTGGGCATGGAATTCACCAGTGCTGCACAGGTTGTTGCTGAGATCCTCTTCCACTCCTCCACAATGACATCGCCGAGCTGCTGGATGTTAGACACATGGCGCTTCTACACCTTATGCTTTCTTTATGCCCCACAGGTGCTCAATAGGGTTCATATCTGGAGACATACTTAGCCACTCTATAACTTTCAGCTTCAGCTTACTCAGCAAGGCAGATTTCATATAGGGGTGTGTTTGGGGTCGTTGTTATGATGGAATACTGTCGTTCGGCAGTTTCTGAAGGGGGCAACATGTTCTGCTTAGGAATGTTACAGTACATGTTGGAATCCATGTTTCCCTCAATGAACCACAGCTCCCCAGTACCAGCAGCACTCATGCAGCCTCAGACAATGAAGCTACACCACCATGCTTGACTGTAGGCAAGACACCATTTTCTTGGTACTCCTTGGTACTCCACGGCATCGCCACACATGTCGGACACCATTTGAGCCATAAAGTTTATTTTAGTCTCATCAGACCAAGAATGTATGCTCTTGGACAGGTTGTCTTCAGCAAACTGTTCGCAAGCTTTCTTGTGAGCCAGCTTCAGAAGAGGCTTCCTTCTGGGAACTTGTTGCAGTGTGCGGTTTATGGTCTGAGCACTGAGAAGTGGACCTTCCGCTTCAGCAACGTCTAAATCAATGCTGGCAGCACTCATGCATCTGTTTTTTAAGCCAGCTTCTGCACCTGATGCACAGCACGAGGACTCAACTTCTTGCGAGGTCTAAACTTCTTGTGAGGTCTGTTCCGATTGGAACCTGTCTTGAAAAACCTCTGTATGACCCTTGTAGTGGTAGCTCAGTGGTTAAGGTGCTGGGTTACTGATCGGAAGGTCAGGGCGTCAAGCCCTGGTATCGCCAAGCTGCCAATCTTGGGCCCTTGAGCAAGGCCCTTAACCCTCTGTGCTCCAAGGGCGCCGTATCATGGCCGACCCTGCGCTCTGACCGAAGCTTTCCAAGCAAGCTGGGATACTGTATATGTGACAAATAAAGTCTATTCTATTCTATGACCACTGTACTGTAACTCAGTTTCAGGGTGTAAGTGATCTTTTTTATAGCATAGGCAATGTTTGTGGAGAGCAACAATTCTAATTGTCAAATCCTTAGAGATTCTTTGCCATGAGCTGCCATGTTGAACATGAAGTGGTCGGTATAAGAGAATTATACTCAAAGCACCAGATTTTAACTGATCTAATACAAGATACACAAATAGGTATAGTAATGCCAAGCAGATAAAAACATTAAGATTATGAAAAGGACATGTTGCTTTGCATGGTTAAACAATGTACAGCTGTTATTACTTAGGGTATATTTAATTTTTGTTTGCAGCAATTTAACAATAATGGCTGTATGTTGTTACAGTAAATATATACTGCTATACAAACTGCACATTAACTAAAATATATCCAATTTTTATTTCTATAGTATTGTTCCTTGAGAAAATATATTAAAATGTTTGCTAAAATGTGAGGGGTGTACTCAATATTGTGGGACTACAGTACTACAGTACATGCATCTGCATAGTATTTATCGATACATCAGTGTCATGTGATGTCTTTATTATACAAAATGCTATATATTAGTTGCATGAGAGGAGTATGTGTGTGACTTATTTGAGAGGATTTAGAGTTTTGAAGCGTGGCCTAAAAATGAGAATTTTGCAAGGACAACACTGCATCCTAGTATTTATTTGGCATTTCTTCTGTTTCTTCTGTTTTCTTCTGTTTCTTTGCTTTGATCTGCCCCCTGGTGGTTAATCTACAACTGTGCAGATTACATGTTGTTTCATCACATTAGCTGGAAAACGAGATAAAAAATATTACAATTATAATGAATAGTAATCCAGAAAGCACGAGTTATTCAATGATTAACATTTTCTCTGGTTTGGTTTTTTTTTATTTATTATCATACGTGCACACAATGTTATATGTTTTTTTTATTTATTATTATTTCTATAATAAATTTAGATATCTGAACAAGCCCGATTTTACCCACTGTTTCAGTTATATTAAATTATTCTAATTTAATATAACAATGCAATTTACTTCATGCAAAAAAAATATATAAATAATAATAATAATAATACAATGAAACAGACAAAACACCTGACAGAAACTAACATGTGTGACACTCCTGTCAAATCTTATGAGATTAATTGGATATTCTGATCTGCTATTGATCATAGATACACAAATACATCACAAATACAGTTTCAGTCATAAATCATACATAATTCAGGATTATAGACAGTGTTTAATGGTTTATTTTTAGTAGGCAAGTCAATGATCACAAAACACACACGTTGTGTTGTTTGGTATGAATGAAGCATGCAGTGTGTGAACCTTATATAAAAATTATGAGCATGTGCGTCATTTATGACCCGTGCATAATCTATCATTCAGAAATATACCCCCTGCTACTTTACCGCACATCATACTTGTTTCTATCCATATCGAAAGGAAATATTCTCAAAGTATAAGATGAAGGCTGTAACAGGAAACGCGCGCCTGCGCCACACACATGCACACGCGCACACACATATCCAGGCGGTGCGGCTGTTGCCATAGCAACGCTGAGCAGGTAGTCGCGACTGTGTTGCGAGGGAAGGTGTTGGAGGTTCCCGTGGAAAGTGACAGACACTGGACGCTGCTGACTGCGCCGGAGGTACAGTATCTGCCGGTTATTGGTTTTTGGAAGGCCACAGGAGAAGGAGATGACGGAGAGAATAGCCTCGTGTGGAAACCTGTGCGATAAGAGCTCCCTTCTACTTCGGTATTGTAACGGTAAGTTTGCCGTGAGTGGCGTGAGCGCGTGCGCGCGCGTGTGTGTGTGTGCCTGTGTGCGCGCGCGCATTTATAATGAAGGTGCTCAGCCAGATCGGTAGATCGCACACAGCGAGTGCTCTTTGTTGCACGGTTTTTGTTAGCGTCCTTATACAGCATGAGATTGCATTTCCCCCTGCTGATGTCTAATCCTTTGATCGGACATATATATCACATCTGCTATAATTCAATTAGGCTATAGAGAAAATACTGAGCCATTCGGAATGTACCTACATGATACAGCAATTAAGATTATTTATTAATATAATTTGTTTAAATGACACAAATGATACAAATGATATTATCACCACGAACAGTACAGCTACATATCATCTCTATGCGAGATGGTTGCTTGTTTTTGGCCTGCTCACTTGCTTCAACATGAAGGTTTCGATTACTCCTTAAAAAAAAAGACAAATACACTGTGAGCCACATAATCAGTTTGTACTGTTTATATTGAGTAGTATGAGACAGAATGGTATTTGCTATAAGTCAAGAATTTATTTGATACCTTATGAAATCTGCTCTCCAGAGTTTTGTTGTAACCCCCTGTTTGTTTCACTTCACTCTTGAGAATAAGGGTTTTTAAATAGTTCTTTAATAGTTCTCTGTATGGATCTTTGGAGATCTTGATGTTTCATTATAGGTTCTTCATGGCATTGTGTTGGTTCTTCAAGGTATCATCGCTTAAGTTTAATGAGAAGCAATGCTTAAAGGTTTCAAACATTAGTTTGGAAAACTCCTTCTGGTTCTAACTCTAACCTTTATTTTCATGTGATTATACCTAATCATAGTTAATAAACAAATAGCCAGCTATTTTAATAATATGTTCAGGCTTGATATATATCAGAGATTCAATTATGATGTTATGCGCATAGAATGTAGCCCTGGAATATTTAGACCGTTGAAGCAAATACTTTATAATTTCAACAATGTTCATTGAATGCATCATTTCAATTCTTTTCCATGCACACACAAATTCCTGAATCCACTGTGTGACTCAAAGCAGTCTGGATATATGAGCAATGGGCAGCATGGTAAAATATTGTGTCATAATGTATAGGACATTTTCATATGGTTTAACTGGTAATTTTACTTCACATCTACAAAAATAAATTATTCTCTACAAAACAGCAAAAAACTATAAAACTTCAAACAATGGATTTTAACCCAGCCAACTGTTTATTGGTGTATTATTTGTAAAAAAAAAAAAAAAATTGTTATAAAAATACTGACCTTACTTATTCTTATAAGAATTTACTCATAATTACAATATGATATTACCATACCTCTGAGTGCCATTAGATTAATATCTTTTATTAGGTGAATCAACCACTGGACACATGCAAACCAAAGTCTCAAGGGCGAACCATTGCCTGCTGTCCAGATGTTATTTGGGGAGTGCTATTTTTAGCAGTAACATTAAAATGGTTTCAGTGGTATAACTTTAGTAGGTAAAGCAGGGCTATTTAATCACTGCATGGTTGGGAATATCTACCAGAAAAAACAAAAAAATTTAACATTCATCAGAACAATAATCCTGTGCTCAGAAATTGAAAGAATGATTAAGACAATACTACACTGTACAAAGAAACTTTTGTGCTGTACTGAGGTATGTACGTATTTAAGAAAGTGATCGCTGAGTGTGCACACATTACTGTGTCAGTGCCAATGCTGTGCTTCTAGTAATTATCACACAAATAATCTTTGGCAGTGGTCTGTGTCTAATGATTAGTAGGTTTGCTTACAAATAGTGCAGCATATTGGTTACAGCCATTGAATGCTGATGTACAAGTGCACATTTATGGTAATGAGTTGGCCTCCTTGATCAAGGTGGGTATACCTAATTAACTAAGCACTGAATGTAGATATGTATGATGACCAGTTTTTATCTATGGTTCTTGGTCACTGTGACAGATGGTCAGGATGGATGGCAGATGGATGTTTGGATTAACACTAAGCTGATAAAGTGCAATTAATGTAATGCAAGTTAGAACAAAAGGCTTTACAGTATTATCAGTCATTATACTCAGACCAAGGAAATTTTACATAACAAACTCCTACATTACTTATTTTTTATACATACATCACCTATTCTTTAAATTCAAATAGAAAAAATTTATTGGTAAATAGAGCCTGTATACTGGTAGCAAAATGTTTTGTACTGTATAGATGAAAGCTGCTGCTCAGTGCACTTCCTGGCTGTGCCTGGTCACTGCATCATTCAAGTCTGGACCTTTTCCAAGCCTCTTCACGTCAGAGAAGAGAAGTTATATAGTCTGCTGCATAGAGAATGGCAGCAAAGAGCTTTGCAGTGGGCAGAGAGTGGTTGAAGAAGGATGGGGGGAGGGGGGACAGGGAAGCTCCAGACACAGTATCAGCCATCTAGAAACAGGAAAGGAGGGAGAAAGGAGCTTCTGTCAAACACTCCCAGACAACCCGTAGAAGCAGCAAGCTAGAGCACCACCGGCTGTCCCACTGACCGACTGTCTGATACACTGAGCCCTGATTGGAATGGCAGGTAGGAGGGGACCAGTCACCTTTTAAATGAATATTTCATCAAGCTTGCACACCGAGCCTTGAGTTTCCTCTTGTTCTGTTTTGTTCTCTTGCATTCTTGTTCTCTTGCATCTCATCTACTTTGGCCCTCCCCATCTCTCCAATCACACTGTATCCTCTTTCACTCTGTCCTTGCAGTTGATGCGGTTGCCACATGCTAAAAGTACATTTTAGCTGTGCTATCTGTGTATTAGCAGGTGCAGGCTCCAAACAAAGCTTTATTAAGCATGTATGCTGCAGATCGATACATTTTCTCTGCAAACAAGCAAGCCTAGATTTGTTTTGTTTTGGTTTCGGGAACTGCAATGATTGTGTGATGACTCGAATATTTACTATGTTACTTTGTGCGGTAATTGGTTTCAATCAATTGGTCTTATTGATGTTTGCATTTTCCTTTAAATCAGTCCCTTGTATTATAGGACAAATCAGCTTGCTCTGTTGTAGTTCTCAGTTGCCATTGTTATAGACATTAGCCATGCTGCCCACAGTCTCTTGTCTTATATTTATATAAGTGAACACTATGTCGTTCACATTTGTAGGTCAAAATATACACACATGAAAATGTATCACCAACTTCATAGTAACACCAAATATGTTATATGCACTTCCTCTGTCTCTGTCTCTGTCTCTGTCTCTCTCTCTCTCTCTCTCTCTCTCTCTCTCTCTTACATTAACTGTTTTTTAGATGATTACCTGTCTGCAGGGAGTGGGATGGAGATGGATGACCGTCTGTCTCACCTGGAGCAGAGGGTGCAGCTGCAGGAAGATGAAATCCAGCTGCTGAAGGCTGCTTTAGCTGATGCACTTCGGAGACTGGGTTACTGTGAGGAATTTACACAGGCCAACAGCAGAAAAGGAGCACCCACCAAAGGTCAGTAATCATCATGATGTGCTTTTAACTCTACCTGTCAGGGACATGATCCTGCCTATCATCCAGACACAGTGACAACAATAAGCATGTGTCTTACACCAAAAGCACCACTTTTCTGAAAACTTCAGGAGTGGAAGAATTGGACTACATTACTTAAAGTATAATTTGGGGAATAATTAAACTTTACTTGTTATTATACTTTACTTTTAATTACATTTGAATTGCATTAGCAAGAAAAGGCTTACTTTTTTACTTCTTGCTTTCAAACGTACATATAACGCATTAACGCAAATTTATTTAAACGGCACTTACTTTATAAACTCGCGATTAATGCAGTGTGCATTTCTGTTTGACCGTTTTTATTTAAAATTTTAATAACTAAATGTTAAAGGGGTAAAAGGGAGAGAGAAAGAAAGAGAGAGAGAGAGAGAGAAAGAGAGAGAAAGAGAGAGAGAGAGAGAGAGAGAGAGAGAGAGAGAGAGAGAGAGAGAGAGAGAGAATGTTAAAAAGTTTAGAATTTAGTCAGTTTAGCATTTCAATTGGCTTAACATGTTTTGACATACACATTTTACGTTGTACAAAAAACTATCAAGAGTCATGCCAGTTTGTTGCCATGCTAAATACTATTATTATTCTAACAGTTCATCTGCTGTGCCATCATATTGATGTGTTTTAAACTCATATTTTGTAATAATTGACTTACACTTTAGTACAGTTGTGGCTGCTTACTTCCACTTTAACTGAGTAAGATTCTTATAGTATCTATTTCACTCAAGTATAATTAAAAAAAACTTTTCTATTTTCTACATCTGAATAGTTTTTTTTTTTTTTAAGCATGAATGAGAGCCATGTTTCAACCTGCAGGTATTGTTAAATTTAAAACTGTTGTATGTAAAACAGACCGATATCATCTGGTTTCCTAATTTGCTTATCTTATTTGCGCTTCCTCTGTTGCTGCTTCCTGGTTTCAGTTCGCCAGATTCTACAAGCCCTTCCATCCAAGCCTTTAGCCAATGGTTATGTTGAGCAGAAAAGGATGGGGGGCTACCCATCCTCACCTTCCTCTCCTAAAAAGGAGGTCCTAATGTCTATCAAAAGGTAAAATTATTAAAAAATATTACATGTGTGTGTGTATATATATATATATATATATATATATATATATATATATATATATATATATATATATATATACAGTGCCCTCCACAATTATTGGCACCCCTGTTTAAGATGTGGTCGTGGACTTCTAAAAATTCTCCTTTTTTTTAAAACAACATAGAACCCAAATGCAAAAAATGAGAAAAATCCAACCTTTCATTTAAGTACATTACTTTGGTGGTAAAAAAATCACACATTTAGAAAAAAAACAACAACCTTGAAATCATGTGTGCCACAATTATTGGCACCCCTGATGTTAATACTTTGTACAACCTCCTTTTGCCAACAAGACAGCACTTAATCTCCTCCTATAACATTTCACAAGATTGGAGACCATTCTTCTTTGCACAATCTTTCTAGATCATCCAGTGTCCTGGGTCCTCTCTTATGCACTCTTCTCTTTAGCTCGCCCCACAGGTTTTCGATTGGGTTGAGGTCTGGGGACTGAGATGGCCATGGGAGGACCTTGAGTTTGTGACTGCTGAACCACTTTTGTGTAGATTTTGCCACATGTTTTGGATCATTATCCTGCTGAAAGACCCAATGACTACCCATCTTCAGCTTTCTGGCAGAGGCCATCAGGTTTTTATTTAAAATATCCTGGTACTTCAAAGCGTTCATAATGCCATGCACCCTAACAAGGTTCCCAGGGCCTTTGGAAGAGAAACAGGCCCACAGCATCACAGATCCTCCACCATACTTCACGGTGGGCATGAGGTGCTTTTCGGCATACTCATCTTTTGTTTTACGCCAGACCCACTTAGAGTGTTTGTTGCCAAAAAGCTCAATCTTAGTCTCATCTGACCAAAGCACACGATCCCAGTTAAAGTCCCAGTACCGCTTAGCAAACTCCAGACGTTTACGTTTGTGAGTGTTAGTGAGAAAAGGCTTTTTGCTTGCATGCCTCCCAAACAGCTTGTTGGCATGTAGAGAGCGTCTGATGGTTGTTTTGGAGACTCTGTGACCCCAAGATGCCACTCTTTGATGCAATTCTGTGACGGTGAGCTTGGGAAATTTTTTTACTTCTCTTACCATCCTCCTCACTGTGCGTTGTGGCAAGATAAACTTGGGACCTCTTCCAGCCTTGTTTGTCACTGTTCCAGTTGTTTTAAACTTCTTAATGATTCCTCTGACTGTAGATACCGGCAAGTTAAGGCGAGTGGCTATTTTCTTGTAGCCATTGCCTGACTTATGAAGGTCGACACACATCTGCCTTACTTGAATGGTGTGTTCTCTTGTCTTTGCCATGTTGACAAATGGGTAAGAGAATTAGGCCTCTGTGTCACGTCATATTTATACCCCAGGGAAACAGGAAATCATGAATTACTAATTAAAAGTCCCTAGATACCCTGACCAACCTTAGCAACTACAGAAAAATATATTAAAAAAAAAAAACAATTAAATTTTTCAGAGGAATTGTTAGGGGTGCCAATAATTGTGGCACACATGATTTCAAGTTTTTTTTTTTTCTAAATGTGTGATTTTTTTACCACCAAAGTAATGTACTTAAATGAAAGGTTGGATTTTTCTCTTTTTTTGCATTTGGGTTCTATGTTGTTTTAAAAAAAAGGAGAATTTTTAGAAGTCCACGACCACATCTTAAACAGGGGTGCCAATAATTGTGGAGGGCACTGTATATATATATATATATATTAGGGCTGTCAATTAAGTCCAATATTTAATCGTGATTAATCGCATGATTGTCATGTCATGACATTTTTATCTGTTCTAACTGTACCTTGAATTAATACATTTTAAGTTTTTAATACTTAAATCAACATGGGCATGGACAAATCTGGATGCTTTATGCAAATGTATATTTATTATTAGTGAAAACAAACTCAACCTAGAGCATGAAGATAAAATATTCTTGTAAGTAATTATGGTGTTTTAAATTACGTTAATCATCAGGACACCAATGACTTTTGCTATGTTTCCACACGGATGGTTTTAATTGCTGGATGTACGCATTATGGTGGACTTGGTGCTTGATTTAAGCCTTTGTGTGGTAACATATTAAAAGTTACATTTGGTGTCCTAATTTGCATCATTAAAACACCATTATTACTTTAAAACATTTACAAAAAATATTATACTATATTCAAATAGACACATTTAGAACAGATAAAAAGTACGATTAAGTTGTGATTAATCACAAATGAACTCATGATAGTCATGTGATTAATCACAAATGAACTCATGATAGTCATGTGATTAATAACGATTTAGTATTTTAATCGATTGACAGCTTCGTAGTGTATGTAGTCACTCCTTCAAAACTGTTCAGAAGGCAAAAACTGATTATATTATGAAGATAGATTACAGTTACTAAAGACAAATAAGGCTATATATGATTTAAAATATTAAATAGAAATATCAAATTATTCATTAATCATCAGCAACTGTTCATCCTGGTTATAGTTGTGGTTTCTGGAGACTTTTCTGGAAACTCTGGGCACAAGGCAGTAATTCATGCTAGATGGGACAGCAGTTCACCACAAGGCACAATGCACACACACACACACACACACACACACACACACACACACACACACACACACACACACACACACACACACACACACACACACACACACACACACACACACACACTTCACCCAACCATTCACATACCCATTTGATATTAGGGAGTTCACCTTCTGAAACTAGCGTTTTTAAAGTGTACTTACTGGTTTTAAATAGTCCTATAGCCATATTTTGGGAGGCGGGAGGAAACCAGAGACCCCAGAAGAAATACTAACAGACATGGGAGGAACATACACAGACTTGAGTTCAAAATCAAACTGAGTACCTCAGAACTGAAAGATTGCACATTGAATGTAATTAAAAAAAATAGTATTTTGTGATAGTGTCCAACATCTTTAGTGCTATTGTAAAACTGTTTTTTTTTTTTTGTTACTGGGTCTCTAAGTATTATTTATTTGCTAGAAATTGTACATTTGTATTAATTAGCATGATGATTGTGGTAATGCTGATAACAATGATGATTATTATTATTAGTGGTGGAGGTAGTCTTGGTCTTGGTCGTGTTAAATCACATGAATGCCATGATTTTCAGTATCACCTAAAGGTGGCAGTACTAAGCAATAAAAGTGGAACCTGTTAAACAGGCCTGTGTGCCTATTCCAACCTGCACGATGTTTTCTTGTTCAAATAAAGCATACAACAGCCTCTTTTTTGAGTGAAAATAATATATTTAGTACGTTTTAACTTACGTCAGGACTATTTTATATATGGCTGCCACTGTGTTTTACCTTTTCACCCCATACGTTTTTAAAATGTCAGTGTTTTCCTTTTTTGCACACTCTCTCCTGCTCATACAAGCCCATATGAATAATATATGTGCTGTGTATAATAGCATGCCTGTGCTTTTGTCTCCCTGTTCTCACTTCTCATCTGTCAGAAAGAGCATGTCCACAGAGCGTCTGTCCACAACCAGGAAAGAGATGGCAGACACACGCAGCAGAACCACCTCGTCCTGCAGCTCTACTGGTGGCAAAAGAGACGGGTAATCAATCAAACCTTTATCCTGCTGCAAATAATTGATCTTTCTCTTTTTTTTCCATTTCTGGTAGTAAGAACTACATCTGAGCACATGTATCCTGTCATCATATGAATTGAAAAGTGGAGCTGTCTATATATAGTGGAGCTGCATACAGTGTCAAAACATCTCTCTGATAATTGTTACCTGTGACAACAAGAGTGCATGCTCTTTGTACAGAAAGCTTAGAGTAATTCTTTTGTACTATTTTGTTCTGTATAAGTATTTTCTGTATACGATTATATTTTCTTATACTCTAATTCCCTAGCAGAAAGCTAGTATCAAAATAGGATTTTGTTACATGAATGTTAGCAAAACAAATGATGTGCCGCTGTCATTTTATCAGTTTCTAACTCAGCGTAAGTATTATTATACTGACTACTGTATCTTATTACATTTGTCTGCCTTCACACAAGCTGTAACACAATTACTTGTTTTAATTCTATATCCTGGATACACTTGCTTTAACTTGGTTTTTTTTGTTTTTGTTTTTTTACTTAGTTCCAAGGTCGAAAAAAAATGCCATGCATTTTGCATTTAGGTAACATAAATACAGGCATCACATTTCACAATGTCCATGTGATTATACTAGGACACCTGCACATTGTTTGAGCAGTAAATAATCCTGCTGGATCAAGAGGAAGCTCTGTGCAAATGCTTCTGCCTGGCCAGCGCCCTGTTTGATAGTTACACCCACCACGATAAAGTTCAGTACAGCTCTGCAATAAATGAAGAGGGTGTGCTTATATGAAAAGGGCTGGCCATTCAAAAGAAGGAAGTGCAATGCTATTGGCTGGATAGAGTTTTAGCCCACCATGGCTTAAGTTGTCTCACACAAGGAACTTGTCTGTTGCCTGTTTGTGCGGTCCTGCTATTTCTCATAATTATTCAAACGAAAAGTACGATGAAGAAGTCATCCAGGTAAACGTTTCTTTGTTTTGCCTTTTACATTTTAACTTTTCTAAAAAAGTATTTGGCAGATTTTGCAGATCCACCAACCAAGATGGAGTGTTCTTTTTTTAACTCTTAACATGGCTTAAAGCTGCTGGAACGTTATTTTTAAGTGTCTGAAATAGGACTTGGAAAAAAAATAATAAAACAGCTGTACAAAGTCCTCTGAACATTTTAAAGAGTTATGTTTGCAGACTAGTTGCATGCTGTAGGATCTTCATTAGCACAATGAAACCAGGAATTTGTTTGGTTTTTCAGTCTGCTTCCTAATGAAGATATGAGGGTCAATATCTAAAAGAAATTCACAGTCAGAAAATTGGGAGTGTTTTTTTGTTTGTTTTCAAACTGGAGCCACATATTTGCTTTGATTGCCAGATTACCCAATTCATTTTCTTTATAAAACTACAACAGTATCGGTCAAGACATGTTTTAAGGCTTTAAGACAGCTGTTTGTGAGTATGAAAGGAATGTTTTTGGGGGGTTTTTTCACCATTGACTTGCTTTACAAACCCATTTTTTTGTATTTGTTTAGTTTGAAAGGGACAAAATATCCAGAATATTTCCTTTTTTATGTTTTAGGTAATGCTGTGAAGTTACAGTTTTCACCTTGGTTCTAAAACCCCTGCTTGTTTTTTGTAAAGAGACTTATAGTGTAAACACTCTTGATGTGTGAGTCACTGGGCAAGAACATCTACATGTTACCATCTGGTATTATTTGTTTTTTTGCAATGCCAGGCGCATGCAGAATGCTTGTATCATGCACTGCATTATGTACAGCTCCCTTAGTGAAATGTGAATATTGCATTCTTAACAGATTGATCTCTGGCACATTGATCCACCCCCTCATATCCACATGCATTAGGCATTGACTTCTTCCAACACACCCTCACTAATAGGATTCTGCCAAAACAAACACAACTCAAACTGGTTGAATAGGATCCTGCTATGCACACCACTATTTTATGGTTTTTTTGTATCACTAGCTTATTCCTTTTGTTTGATTACAAAAATTCTTTTCATATGTATTGTTTGTGCACTGCAGATCACTTTTGTTGAAAACATATCTTCCTTATTATTTGGAAATACTTAACTTTTACTCTATATTTACAGGGATTTACTTTGATGTAAATTTGGTATCTTAGTCAGCACCATGTAAATTTGCTTCAAAAGAGTACTGGCTTCTGTGCTGCCTGATTTGATTAAAGCCTTAGCTTAATGAAAGGTTTCCATGGAGTCCTAGGCAAAATGTGCCTGCTTTTTGAATGTGCTACACTGTAGCCAGGCTTTACTTTAGTTGCTGCTTTCTTAAAAGAGATCTAACATGTGTTAGTGTATAATTTTTAACCGATATATTTAGTTATTTAGCTATGTGCTGCTGTGTTCATATGTCCTATTGATTGTGATGTTTGCTGTCTGCTGCAGTCTGGCTATCAAACTTCCACTTAACTGCACTCTTTCTGAAAGAGGGAACAGACAGTGGAACATTGCTTGCCACTTCCTCTCCTCATACACACGCGATCGCATAGAAACAAAGAGCGAAAAGCATTGTGGTTCAGCAAGTAGGGCCTGGGGCACTATTTATCTCCTACAAATAAGCAACAACGAAATGAAAAGAAGCTTTACAAAAACTTTTAGTAATAACAATGTGGGCTGTGTGTGTAGATGTATGCATATTTAATTTCTGTGCAGTTAGCTGCCCACCACATCTCTGCATTAGTGGACAGTAGTGGTTTAACAATAAAGGATATAAAATATTTAAGCTCCACAGTAAAAGACACTGAAGTTGTGTATATATATTTAATGAAGCTGCTAATAAAAATGTATAAATTAAAGTACAATTCATGATGTATAGATACCTAAAGATATTTGGTTTTGTTGTCTTTCAGCAAATCCAAAGAGTGCACTTTTAATGCTGGTAAGTCTACACCCAGCAGGTGTTTAATTTCACTTTGATGCCAGAAAATAGAGGCTGTCAGACAAGTTCTATCCATCAACTCTTTTATATATATTGACGCTGCTTTTTGAAACCTGTACACAAATCATAATGAACATCATGCAGCTGTTTAACTAACAGCCATGTTGCTTTGATAAGACATTTAGTCAAAAATCAGACTAATAGACGGTAAAAAAAGGATCATCATAGATGCTCTGCAATTAAATGTAAATATATTGAAGTGTAATTAGCCAATTACTGTAAATTCTAATTATTAATTGGGATTATAGCTATTAATGCCACATAAGTGGTTTGTCATAAACATAAACAAAAGGGGAAAACTGTTTACTTGAGCACCTCTTTGTTTTCTTTTAAACAGAGGATGGGTACGTGAGGATGTTCCTGCGTGGGCGTCCAGTTACCATGCACATTCCTGACCATCTGAGAGAAAGCTACAGCCTTGACCAAAAGGTGGCACTGACAGACCATAAACTGAAACTTCAGTGGGTGTATCCTTTTATCTGACTCTCTGTACTTGTTGCCAAGTGTGCATAATGTACTATATTTTGCCTTAATTATATATATTTTTTTCATTTAATGATATTTGATTCCTTTTTTCATTCTTATTTTTAAAAATTATACTCATCAAATTGGCTCCTATGGTTTAATGCATGTAGTGTCTCCCAATGGTTTGCTATTTTTACTTCTTAACACAGTGTATCAGTTATGGTTACAGGGGCAGAGACTGTCGCTCTAACCTCTTCTTGTTGCCCACGGGAGAGATTGTCTACTTCAATGCTTCCATTGTTGTGCTGTATAATGTGGGGGAGCAACAGCAGAGACATTACCTGGGCCACAATGATGATGTAAAATGGTAAATATCCACACTATATGCAGAAACTGGCCTTAGTTGTACCAAAAGATTGACACCAAACACTAGACACTAAATGTTTTGCGCACAGAACTATTTAGTCAGTAAACCACAATAGCACAATAAAAGAATCCACCTTCTGTAGGCAACAGTTTAACTGCAGCTGTTATCGCTGCCACTGCTGATATCTTGATCAAAATTGGAGATCGTCTAAGCTCCACTTTTTAATCTACTTTAATCTATGTACATAGAGGAAGGAAGTGAAAATGGCTTCTGATACAATTTGCATCTAATAAATGGGCACAGGCCATTTTCCCTTTTGCTCATCACTAATGGTGTAGGCTCCTATCTGTCAGATAAGTTAAATGAAGCAATATCAATACTGCATTCAAATATTTTTGCACTGAACCTGAGCAGTTCTTCCTAGGTGATAGCATTATTTAATGCAAATCAGATGGATATCTTGCTATTATTTTAGATGTTAATCATATTCATAACTGTACAATATGTAAAGTATTTTATTTCTACACTATTTTTATATCTTTAAGCATTGTTATTGTCTTTGTCTAAAATTTGAATGTTATACGCTTGCATGCTCCTAAAGATGGAGCTGTGTATATATATCACGGTCTGGCTGTGACCAATTCAATGTTCCCTGTAGTTTGGCCGTCCATCCTGACATGGTCACCATAGCAACGGGACAAGTTGCTGGAACATCCAAAGATGGCAAAGTATGCCTTGGGTTTGAATTCTTTCCCTTTTTCCTTTTTGTCCTTTCTTTATTTTTCTTAAACAGAATTGTTAGTGGGCTCAAGTTTCCTACTATTAAACAGAAATAAAACTTTTAATCATGGTTAAATACCTTGCACATTCGTGCTTTATTCAAATTTGAATATACTTGTCGAAATGGAAATGTATTGGAGTAGGTGTATGCTACTAAATAATTTTATTTTTATTTCTTTGATAAGCTGTTGGCTCCTCATGTTTGTGTCTGGGACTCGGTTAGCCTGAACACACTACATGTGATCGGGTCTGGTGTATTTGACCGTGCTGTCACATGTGTGGCCTTCTCCAAATCGGTATGTTGAAATCTTTGGTCTAAATATGACGAGTCATATATGGAAAGGTGCATCAACAGAATGTGCTAAGTAATTTGTATCTTATTGCAAATGTGCATGTTTTCTATCCACACCTGCAGAATGGTGGTGCCTATTTGTGTGCAGTGGATGATGCAAATGACCACATCCTATCTGTGTGGGACTGGCAGAAAGAAAAACATATTGCTGATGTGAAGGTAAAATGAGAATGATACATCATTATTTTAATCATTTAAATTAATTAAATTTATGATTATTAGAAAAATCTATATTTTAAAATACTACTGGTTTGATATTCTGATATTTATGGGTTCACATAAATTTAAAGTGGAGGCTGATTTCATGAACGAGTTGTGGTGGTTTGTAGAGATCATGGGGGTTCAAAAATTAATGTAATGCTTATAATAGAAACTAGTCTTTGACCAGAAATCCACGTAAATCACATTTAATTTCAATTATTAGACTGCATTTATAATCGGAAAGGAAATGGCATTTAAAAATGATGCCCCCTATTTGGAAACATTAAGATTTGTCACATTGTATGAGATGCTTGCTCTTCACGGTGCAGTGCTCAAATGATTCAGTGCTTGGAGCAGTCTTCCACCCCATGGAGGCCAATCTAATTGTCACCTGTGGGAAGTCCCATATCAATTTTTGGACGATAGAGGGGAGCACTCTAACTAAGCGCCAGGGACTGTTTGAGGTTTGTGAACTTCTCCATATTTAATAATATTTTTACTACTGAGTATGTTGCATTTATTTTTAAGGGTTTTCCCCAAATTTACATTTTGATGTATATTTTCAGAAACATGAGAAACCTAAGTATGTGCTTTGTGTCACCTTTGCTGAAAATGGAGATGCAATAACAGGGGATTCCAGTGGAAACATCTATATTTGGGCTAAAGGTTAAGAAATCCTTTCTTTTTAACTGTAACCCTTACTTCAGTTAATTATAAAAAAAATACACCTTATAGGAGAGCAATGTACATCCTGCAAAATGCCAGGTGCAATAACAGAGTATTGTCTGTATTATTGGAAGAAATTATTAGGAGAAAATTCAATACATAATAATAACTAAAAATGGTTTTATTGGCATTCACAATAAATAGATTCTACTGTCAAAAAAGTTATGGTGCAGGGAAGGGTAGAAAAAATGTATAGCTTAGTTGTTGCCATTGGGCTGCAGGTATCAAATAGAGGGCAGCAATGTCTCGGATTCTTTTTAGTTGATGTACTATTTTCTTGCCATTTAGAAAACAAGCTCTTTTGTATGTTGGTTCATGATTATGAGGAAAAATGGGCAGTTCAGTTTATGCAAAAACAGGACAGTAGGCAAATCTTATTTGAATAACAAATGCTACTGGTGGGAACACGTCGTCGTGATCTTTCATTTGATGGTGGATTTTGGTGACAGGTGGGAATAGAATCAGCCAGGTAGTAGCAGCAGCCCACGAAGGCGGGATCTTTTCCCTGTGTGTGCTGAAGGACGGCACACTGGTGTCTGGTGGAGGAAAAGATCGCAAGGTGGTGCTATGGGATCGTGAATACCGCAAACAGAATGAGATGGTGGTAAGACAACCTGCAATTTTAGAGTTTACATCCAAAAGCCTCTTTTATATCCCAGAACTGTTTAGCTTAGCTCATTATCACTCTAGTCCTAAAATAAAGAAAGGCAAAGGCAAACACTGTAATGTATTCCAGCTGTTACTGTACATATGTGTTACTGATTTCCAATAAACTTTCCCAAATTCGGGGATAGTAGTAGCCGTATGAGTTGATTTGCATAGTGTTTAATTGTCATTTAGTTTTTGGTTTATATTCTATGAATATTAGGTTTAATTCCCTATTTCAAGTAACAATGAAAGTCTTGAAAAGGTATTAAATAAAGTTGAGTATAAATGCCAAACCTATGTTTGATTTATTCTGTTTATCCCCAAGAGTTCCTTTTTATTTATTCTTTTTTCTTGACAATATTCTAGGATTCCAAACCTCTCATTATATTACATTTATAAAAGACAAAAGATGATATGTTTGTGCTTATATCCAGGTTCCTGAAGCTTTTGGGCCTGTTCGCACTTTGGCTGAGGGAAAACAAGAGGAATTGTTTGTGGGAACCACCAAAAATGCCATCCTGCAAGGCTCTTTCTCTGGTGCTCTCACACCCATCGTTCAGGTTCAGTTGAAATCAGTAATGCAATAGAAAATATTCAAATAATTAAGAAACATTGCATTTATTCTTCCCCATACACTGTTTTCTTCATACACTTGCCTGACAGGGTCACACAGATGAGTTGTGGGGTCTGGATGTACACCCTAGCACTGAGCAGTTTGTGACATGTGGTCAAGACAAGCAGGTCCACCTGTGGGATGTTACCTCTCACCAGCCTCTTTGGAGCAAGACTATTGAGGTCTTCATTTGTTATGTTCTTGTACAAATGTGTTTTTAGTAAATAACAATGATATTTATAGTACATTCATTGTAGAGTAAATCTGTATTTGCTGGGCAAAAGAACTACCAGTTTGTTTGATACTGTATATCTATCAATCAGCCATAACATCGAAACCACTTACAGGTCGAGTGAATAGCAATAATTATCTCATTAAAATGGCAACTGCTGGAATATGTTATGCAGCCAGTAAACATTCTGTTCTCAATGTTGATTTGTTGTTGGTGCAAGATACTTTGACAACGGCAAACATTTTATGACTTTCATGCCTGGTCTGATCCCATAGAAGAGCTATAGTAAAAAGCTAATAATAACGAGGAAATAACCGTATCACAACGGTATAGTAACCATTGAGCAAAAAAAAGGTGTTTTCTTTTACATGTAATAGACAGCCAGGTGCCTGTACTTCGTTCATGTGTGGAAGAGATGGCAAGCAGAATGTACTATTGGAGGAAGGCAAGTCAGCAGATTCAATGTTCTGGTTGGAAAGTCTGTCCACTGCCATTCATGTGGATGTTACTTTGACACTACCACCTATCCAGTGAGTGTAGCAGACCAAGTTCACGTCTTTTTCAATCTTCCCTTATGGCCATGGCCTCTTTCTGCAGGATAATTTTCTGTGCCACACTGCATAGGTATGATTCAAGCACTATTTAAACATGGCAAAAAAATTTAGAGTTCATTTGGCCTCCAAATTTCCCAGATCTCAATCCGTTCAAGCATATGTGCTGGACAAAGAAGCCAGGATCAGAGCTGTTTTCAACACAAGGGGGATCTACACACATTTAAGCAGGTGGTTCTAATGTTATGGCTGAATGGTGTATATAAAAAGACATGACTCCAACTGGACCTACCACATCTGCTATCATCGTATAAAGTGTATTTTCTCTGTAGCCATTCCTTGCTATATTTATCATCACTTTGTTGATGTCCCCTGACCTCCAGGACCCTGGCCGTTCTGCTGGCTTTCACCCGAGCGGCACTGTGCTTGCTGTGGGCACCATGACTGGAAGGTATGCATGCACATGAGGGTTTCATCATGCAGTCAAAACAAGTACAATCAGTACTTAAGTGTTTCTTTGAAAAATAAATATATCTATATTTTTTTTTTAAATAAAAGATGTTCAGCATGAACTTTGTGTCCTTTGCGTTTATGCTGTAGGTGGTTGGTTCTGGACACTGAAACCAGGGATCTTATTTCTATGCATACAGATGGGAATGAAATTATTTCCAATATCAAGTACTCTCCAGGTCTGCATAGTTTAAATTACTACAGTTTTTAGTTAGTCCACACAAAAATGAGCATTTAATAATGTATATGCATTGAATAAAAACAAAGCAATGAATTTTGCATACACCCTGGAATAAAAAAAAATGTCTTCTGGACAATGTATATTCTGTTTTTCTCTCTCACAGATGGTGCATACCTAGCTGTGGGATCTCATGATAACTTTGTTTACATCTATGCTGTGACTGAGAATGGAAAAAAATATAGTCGGGTTAGCAAATGCACAGTGAGTCATTTTCTTGAGCAAATCAGAATGATCCCTCCAGTTTTTAATGCTGTCGTCCACCCTGTACTCACATCTTTATGTCTCTTTACTCAGGGGCATTCCAGCTTTGTTACTCATATTGACTGGTCCACTAACAGCCAATATATTGTCACAAACTCAGGAGATTATGAGATCTTGTATTGTGAGTTGCTATGTCATCTTGGTTTTTTTTTTTTTTTATTTTTTTTTTATAAAATAATAATACTTAATGGAGATTACATCTGATTTTTTTTTTTTTAATCCTTACAATCTCTTTTTAAAAGGGGAGGCCTCCAGTGGGAAACATATTACAAGTGCAGATGTAGTACGCAACCTGGAATGGGCCACATCAACATGTGTGCTTGGTTTCAGTGTGTTTGGTGAGTCATATCACTACATAATAAGGAGTCAGCGGTTTTTCACATTTCTGGAAAACAATAATTTGGGATTATAGTAACTAGTTGGTAAAACAATTTTTTCACATTGCTGTGAGGTTGACAGAGGAATTAATCAACAGCTTGTCATAAATGTTTAGGATTTAGGTTTAGGCTATATGAGGGCCTTTTTTATTTAAAGTAAAACTCATTCATGGAAGAAACTTCCTGTGTTGTGAAAATATTTTTCTCTGTCTCATGTTGCTAGGCATCTGGCCAGATGGTGCTGATGGCACAGACATCAATGCTGTTTGCAGGTCAAATAACCGTGGTGTCCTGGCCTCAGGCGATGATTTCGGCAAAGTGCGTTTGTTCTCTAACCCTTGTTCTCAGCCAAGGGTAAGCTTTCTGCACTCATCTGTGCAAACACATTAACATGTGTTGTAGAAATATAATTCAGTTTATAAAATTTGCTTTCTTGCCATGCTTTCAGTCACCTAGTCATGAATATGGTGGGCACAGCAGCCATGTGACCAACGTTGCCTTTCTCCATGATGACAGCCAGCTCATCTCTACTGGAGGGAAAGACACCAGCATTCTTCAGTGGGCTTTTGTCTGATTATGCCTGTGCAGCCCTACTGCTTTTTTACATTAGCCTCCTGCCCACCAGAGGGCAGCACTGCTGTGCCTACTCTGCATCCCTACTGTCCTGTCAGTCTATAGTCCACTGAACTTATATGTATGTAATGTGATTCACCTTAAGTGCTGGTTCTTTTGTTTAAAAAACTATTTAAACAGGTAAAACAGGGAAAAATAATCCAGGATCAGTAATTGCTACCAGCCCTTGGCCTAAGATGTATTGTGCACCATGCTAATGCATGAGCTGTAGTGAATCAGAAAAGGCATGTCCTAACTGTTCAGCCATATATAAAACTAATAAGAAAGGTTTGACCTCTTGTATGAATATTGTACATTATGCAGTCAATGGGTGGACATATGATTTGGAAACTACATGGTGATTTGTGGCAGTTAGTGCTTTATATTTATCTAGGAATTAACCTATGATGTGCTTTGCCTTCATTTTGTTAATAAAATTTTTACTGTACTCACATTAACTCACATCTCTTCAAAAGTGACTGGTACATTCTTTTGTAATTGACTTTTAATGATGCAAGTTTGTAGTGCTGTTGGTAGAAACCTGAAAGAGGATGTGTAGGTGTAATTTCCTCTATTAAATTAGATGTATGGAAAACCTATTTCAAATGCCAAAAAACAGTTTCAATAAAACAGTTTATGGCACAGCATGCAAGCCACACTCTTTACATCCATAAACTAAAACTTATACGCATACATCGGTGTAACTTGGGCTTGGTCCACTTCTCCAGGACTATTGAGCAACATCTCTTCTATTGACAGAAAACACATAAAGGCAGCAAGAATCATCATAAGGTAAGTCTGAACAACAAATATCCACCATCAAATTTTCCAGTCAAATTTCCTTGCCTCCTGTTTTCATGTGGGTGTTCAAATTATTGTCTAAACAGGTGTGTATTATGCTGGGGTTAACAATAACATGCAATTATTTACACATTTTTGCATTTACCACTCACATTTTTTCCAGTTGTTGTAAATCAGAGAGCCTTAAATTGGTTCATAAATTTCGGCAAATGATTCAGAACTAAAAAAGCAATTAAAAAAAGCAATAAATGAACATCCTTCTTTTTTTTTTAGTTCTTTTCCTACATTACAAATAAAGTGACATGCAAGAAATGTATTCAAAATATGCCAAGGCCATCCAAAAGTCGACCATATGTGTGCTGCAATCACATGCATACTAGTTTAAAAATAAATAAATAAGATGCATTTTCCAAAAATAATGTGACTAAGATGTTACTGCACCAGAGGACAGAGGCAAGATTTAATCAAATGACTTGACTGATTTCATTAAGGTTTCAACAAATTGCTACATAATGGTTAGTAATTTACAAAACAATATGTAAAGCTAATTTGTAGAACTCATAAGCATAAACTCTCCTCTTTCTGACTGCAGGGGTAAACGATTTGCACTTTTTGGGGAAATAAAAAAACAAAACCATTTATATATATTTTTATAATAAGCATTTTAGAAATAAGATTGTGTAGATAGTGCTTTCTACACAGCTATGTGGAACAGCCACTTGGAAAAGTGTTTAGAGCAAGATAAGAGGAAAATACACCTTAAAATAGCCCTGCTTTTAATCCACACAAACGGAAGACTTGTAATCATTTTCCTGCCCAGGTTCCTTTCCTCGTCTGTTTACTTCACTTTAAATTCAAAATAGAATGAAGCTACAGAAAGGCATTCAAATGGATATTCATTTTGGGCAATACATTGTTTTCATTTGTCCCTTTTGCATGTCTGTGTCTCATATGAAATGGTGAACAGTGCAAAGAAATTACATAAAATTCTCTTTAATTATGCTTAATGAAAACATGCTACTATTCTTCAGATTACATTCCTGGCACACACATTTTTAAAATATTCTCAAATTTCTTCTTTTATTGCGATTGCCCTGTTATTCAGTGAATGTGATTCAAGTTGAAGCAAAATAAAATAAAACAATAATTCTGGAAATTAACACTCTGCAAAGTCCCCAGCCATGTTATTCTTGTCCATTGTTGTAAGGTCTATGCTTCTGTAAAAATGGACCAAGATGTGCAAATGGGATATGAGACTTTATATTAGTTGCTACCTAAATTAAGTGTCTACCCCTTAAATAAATGTAAGTACGTCCATCTTGGCATCTAGCGTTCAACAATACCTGGATGAGATGTTTGCTGCCCTCAAGCTTAAAAAGTTTGAAATGTGCATGGTGCTTCTAAAAAATGCTTCATTATATGCTAGATAATAATAATAATAAAAACATCTTACATATTTCTGATCTTTTATGCATTTTTGAGGCATTTAAGTGTCTAGGGTCATTAATTGTTTCGATAAAAGTGTTTAGATCAAAATGTGTCTGTTGTATGTTTAGGAAGGGACAGATTGTGGAAAGGGAGGATTTGTTTGTTTGTTTGTTTGTTTGTTTCGTCCGTCCGTCCGTCCGTCCGTTACGTTTATATAAAAACTGCTGGGGAAAAAAAATTAATAATAATAATACATGCAAATGAATTTCCAAGTTTTTGACTTTCAAAACAATATCATTTATATTTACATATTTTATTTGCCTTGCATGTTATATGATATCAGAGGATTGATCCAGAGGTCAAAAATGCAAATACACCCTTCACTGGCAGGTGTATAAATTGTAGACAGATTCCCTTTATAGAAACATCTCAAGTACTTTATGGGACCGACACTGTTGCAGATAATGGCATAATTGGATTTTGTCACTGATGCTCTTGGGGGCAGAACATTGGTACTGATGGATATCACATTACCTGGGTTTTATCAGGGCTGAAATTCAGTCTTAGAGGTGAGTGAGTGCAGAGGATTTGTTCACAAATCAAGAACAAATTAACACATAAAAAAGGAGAGTGGAATAGTAGCTGTCTACTGTGAAGCTGGTATGCCGTCCCTTTGTTGACCACATCTCTGGGTAAAACAGCAAATGACAAGTATTCATTTTAGAAAAAAAAAATTACATTAATTTGGTTCTAAAGAAAAGGAAATATTTGGGTGTCTAACTCAGCTGATTTCAGATCAGCTAGTCTTGCTTAAATGTCATTTATTGTTCTCCCAAACCATATTTACATCACTTGCAATATGAATTTGAGTAAGCATTCGCTGTAATATTTATAAAAAAAATGAAAGTTAAAAGGATAAAACATTTTATTGTGCTAAAGGTGAATATTGTGCATGTGATGGCACTAGTGATAGTGATGAGTTAGTGATTTATTGTGTAAACAGTAACTGCATTTTTTTATTTGAGTTTCTGCACTCAAGGCAATGGGAAAAATATATATGTGTCAAAAATTTGACTCAAAAGTTTCTTGCAAATCCCGAATACTAACAAGGTTATAATCCTTTTATTACTTGTGTTAATTTTCATTCAAATATACTTCTAATGATGTTTACTGAATGAGATGAAGCTGTGCAGAGAGAGGCGGGAATGGTTTTTATCTGACACTAATTGCTGTGTTATCCCATGGGAAGAATCATTTCACTAGAGTTTTGTAAAGAACCGACAGAAGGGAATGGGGTCATTTTGGTTCATATAGTCACATTATAAGTGTATCTAAATGTGAAAGTTAACTGGATGGAAGGGCAATAATTACAGTCTGTGTTTTTATTGGAAATACTGAAAACAGTTGTCTTGTTTAAGACCGAAATTGAAGTTTCGTCCTTGAAAAAACTATATTTGCCAACAACCTAGCAGTGCTCATTACTCTGAAAACACTTTTTCCTACCTTAAAACATAGTGGTGTTACCATCATGTTATGTGGACGCTTTTCATTTGTAAAAACTAGGAAAATTCTAATATTTACAGCAAAATTTCCTATTTACAACAGGGTAACTCCCCTATTACTAATAACTTGAAAGCAGAGCCAATTGAAAATTTATGGTAAGACCTGAAAATTGACATTCACTAAAAGTTTCCATAAAATGTGACAGGGCACGAGCAATTTTTTTTAGAAGAATACACAGAAATCCTAGTATACCAGGTGTGCAGAACTGATCGAGACAATAAACTGCCTGCTCATGTTATTGCAGTCAAAAGTGGCACTACTAAATATTGACATAGGAAGTGAATACTTGTGCAGCCAGCATGTATTTTAGTTTAATTAAATCTTGTCACAATATTTTCTTGTACATCGAAATGTTTTGTATTGTACAAATAAAATAAAGGGGAGATCACAATTTAATAATTAGTGCCTGTCAGTTCCAGTCCATTTCAATTTAACTACAAATGTGGAATGGTTTAATAAGGGACTAAATACTGGTAGCTGTATGGCCACAGTGAAAGTTGTTTTCAGATCTGTAGCTCCAAATCATACTCTGTTAAAGGTTGGTCTTGTCTCCAAAACTGTTTTTGGTTTTTATGGATAGGATAGCAAGAAGCAGCCAAGGCTGGATAGGTATAAGTGGAATTCCAATATGAACTTGAATGCTTTCAGATTATATGGGAAACCACTTATTTCTTGTACAGGAGGATGTTATTATAAGTGAATGGACTTAAGTTTAGGCTAGAAGTAACAATGTATGGTCACTGTACCAGTTTGTGAAAGAAAAATAAAAGCTAGGGTTTGGATAGTGATCAATAAAAATAAGGCTGAGTACAAGAATCCAATGACCTGAGAATTTCACACAAAACATTTTTTACTGAATACACAGAATAATGTAACAAAAAAAACCAAAAAAAAACCACTGAGTGAGTGAAGGCTCTGTGGATGGAAATGCATTGTTGATAACAGAGGTCAGTTCAAATTAAGCCTCAGTTCTATCAGGCAAGAACAGGAATCTAAGGACAGTAGTAAAAAACAACAACAAAAGAGAGCTGAACAATAGAAATGAAACCTAGTCTTATTCCTGTCTTCAACTGTCTAGGTTTGGTGAGTCTGTGTCTATGATAGACTGAGATTCTTGCTCTTGGCTTATTTATTGACAGTTTGACTGAAGCCTCCATGGGAATCTGTCTTGCATGACCTTAGCTTAAAAACATAATAAACAACACATTTGGATAAATACTTTCACATTAAACATAAGGCTGAACATGCTGGCCATCTGCTTGTCCACCTGTAGTCCAATGCAGATGTATTTGGTTATTTTTTTGTTGTTGTGTGCATTTTGAATGTAGTATGTGTAATGCATAGGTAGATATGGAGTTTAAATCAGCATTGATCTTTTACCAAGTGCACAAATCTTCATGTTACATAAATGAATACAGCATTTGTATTATCTTTACCAATGAGTGTCCATCTCTCTTTATATGCATACCTCTAAATGTCTAAATGTTATCTTAATTATATATCTAATCAATATAAATAATACATTATATTTGCAATTTTAAATACATACATAAGAATGTAATGTAATAATGTAAATACATACATAATTACAATTATGGCATTTGGCAAATGTGCTTATCAAGTCTGAAATACAATTATCTAATTTTGTACAACTGAGCAGTTGATTGTTTAATGGCCTTGCTTGGGACCCAGCAGTGACAGCTTCCTGTTGGTGGGATTTGAACTTATGACCTTCCCAATCCAAGACTCATTTAATTAAGAGCAAGTAGCTGAATGCTTGTAGGAAATTTCATAGAAGTATAATTTTATCCAGAAGATTAATTTATTAGAGGTCATAGCAAGGACAAATGCCAGACTAATTTTTCCTTTGTTCATGTTTAAAGTATATTTATAAGTGTAGGTATAAAATTATTAACAAGAACAACTACATATGTTAAAGCTGGATGCATTCCCATCAAGGCTGTTGGCCTCAGGTTGTGTTTTAGTATACTTAGCATTAGAATAGACGATAATAATAGCAAGTAAAATGCTTTTCAAAAATCCTTTACCAAACATTCTACAGTTTTCATCATATTGGGATTAAACTGCCATCCGATATGCACCACAAATTGTAAAGAAATGCTCAAGAGGAATTTGCCATTCAGCCTTTACATTGTTTGAATTATTTGACCATTTTCAATCAAGTGCTCTTAATTTTAATCAAATGAAAACCAGGCTTGTGTGTTTGCATTTCTCTGTTGAATGCACTAAAATCAGTGCACCATCATTAGATAAGGGAACAGTTGAACAGCTGCTGGGTGAAAGGTTTTTTTTTTTTTTGGAGCCTATAAAAGCTGGAAAGCGTTTTCTCCCGTAAAGACAGGTGTAATTTCATCCCAGATATACAAAAAAATATATTTATAATTTACTATCGTGCTTGAATCCTTTCTTTTGCCTTGTTCATGGCTGTATGGTAAGAGATACTATACGAGATGAGTAGCCAGAGCTCACTGTTTGGCGCCATCATGTGAAGGCTATGAGGCGCGCGCGTGAGGGAGGGACCACGTTCTCGCTGTAGAGTAGCGTAGACCGCGTGCACCATGGGCACCACGGGCTTTCTCTGTCGCGCGCGCTCACTTTATCTTGCTGCCATTTCTTCTTCTTCTTTTTTTTTTTTTTGGTTTTTTTTCCTCGCACAGCGGCACGCGCTGAGTGACAGGAAGACCAAAGACTCTCACACACTTCCGGCCCAACTATCAGTCACAACATGACAAAAAAGTAAGTACTCCGGCATATTGACGAATCTCTTTTTATCTTCTTCTTACACTTTGTTGCCAAGTGTGTAAGTTTAGAGCACGTTCTGGAGATGCTTCCGTGAACATCTTCACTATTATGCGGTGCTGTGTAAAATAATAAACCTCTTTTTTTTTTTTTTTTTTATAAAAATGGTAATAAAGTGTCATTTAGTTGCGTTCACTTATTAAAAAGAATTGGGAACCGTTTTATACTGTCATCTCATGTAAAAGGCTGTAATCTAATGTAGACTATAATATGATCCACACTCCGAAATGGACTGATGTTGAAACATGACAAACATTTTGTAATACTTTTAAAACATTTAATAATAGTCAAAGTCTTGAAAAATATATTTTCCAATGCGCTGGTTATGTTCTGCTATCTCTTCAAGCAGAACTTCTGAAAGGGCTTTACGTCCAGGAAGAAGGCTGTTTACAATTATATCACATTTTTTATTCCAATATAATAAAGATAAATAAGTAAATTTCTGTTATCATTTAATTATAACATTGTGTTATTTCTTTCTTAAGACAAATGCACACCTTTTAAGGTCTGTGATCCAGGCTGAAAACAGGCAGATGGTCAATGGACCAGATATCAAACAAAAAATGTTAATGAAAGTTTAGAGGAACCTTCATCTATAAACAGAGGGTAATACTTAAATCCCCCAGTTCAGATGTTCTGTTATGTTTGAGATCATTGACTTTTATTTTCATGATCATCTTAGGAAATTGTGTCTCTGCAGTGCTGTGTGCTGGCTTGAATTTTTTGAGAATGCCAATTTGAGCCAAGAATGATTTAATTCCACATACCTGTCCTAGGCTCTCGCTTGGCTTTGTGAGAAAAAAACCTTCAGACATTTAATCAATCCCTTGGAGGGAGCTGTAATTGCCCACTTGAGGATGGGAGATAAGAGTGAACATTAAAAGAGTGACGAGGAAAAGAGAGTAATGGCCTGGCGGACCAATGACATGTTTCCACCACTGCCACCCGCCTGCTTAATGACGGTGTTATGGGAAGCTAATGTCTGTTTTGTACACCAGACTGTGTGAGGGAAACTCTTTACCGCAGCAGTATTGAGGCATCGTAAGGGATTTTTATCAAACGTAACAGTAAACTCACATCAGCTGATAATTTGTATTTTGATACATGAACGCCGAGCCTGTTTTGCTGCTCAGGGTACTTACAAATAGAACAACAATCATGAAACTTTGGTTTGCACTGAATTGTTATTGCCCAAATTAGGCCTCACTGATCTGAAAGCCTAGTATAAACCCTAGTGCATCTTTTGGCACCGATATTTATTACCGCTTGTTTCTCAAAGCTCTCAGTTTACTAATCTCTCACAAAACATTAATATTGATGACATGGAATGACATTTGTGGAATGACATATCTATTTCACTCAACAGTAACATGTAAACACCACAGAGTCAGTATAGCATTTGTTGATTAGACAAATACAGCTGACATTCCAAATAGCTGAACAGGCAGCACTCAATATAAATATCCCTTTTATTTCTGCATGCTGACTAGCTTAATAGAATCACTCAGTATTAATGATGTTAGAAGATAATGCAGACTATTGTATTTCTCTCGATTTGCCTGTGTAACTCAACACCTTCTTTGCAAGAGCATAATCTCTAGACTCCTCTGGGCCCCAGAAAAAGCAAAACCTTTTAGCATTGGAATGATCACATCTTTTTTCAGGAAAATGTCTAAAGAGCAGGTTTATTTTATTGTAGATCACCTTCAGCTGATCAGAAGGTGTGAGAAACCTTTTGGCAAACTCTACCATTATAAACTGTTTCTTGATTGGCCACCACAAGGTGTATCACCCTACTAAGTTTAGCTGCATAACATTTGCAGTGGCATAGTACATGTGACACAGGAAGTGATGCATTTAAGAACAGCAATTAATAGGACATCTGCCTTTCCCCAAGTGGCACAAATACTGTCATATTGTGTGCATTTCAAATGGCTTATATAGACAGTTCAGTGTTAAGCTGTCCTGCACGCTTAATAAACTAAGACCTTTTTAAAATGTTTTTAGCTTTCTAAAAAAAGTTTATGCTTACGGAGCATTTGGTATATCTGCTCTTTTCAAACTTGCACCTTTCCTAGTATGGTATGTTTATTTAGCAAAACTCTTTATCTTGCACACTGACCCCCTCCCTCTCTCTCGTTTTCTCTTTCTCTCTCTATCTCTCTCTCTCTCTCTCTCTCTCTCTCTCACACACACACACACACACACACACGCACGCACACGCACACACAGAGGTAATGTAAATGTCAACCATACAATGCCAAAACTTGAGCACTGTTTAATCTGTATAATCAGATAGCTTTTAAAGGGATACACACGGTTTAAAAATTATTTTAAGAAATTGTAATATTATAGATTTGTATTTCTCCTGAAAATTGGCTGCAAACGTATTAAAAGTTCACATAATTTGTGAAAAATTTATAAAAAGAAAACTATTTGATGTTATATTTGAAGCTCTCGTAGTTGCTCGGTTAGTAAAGAGCACTAGTTAAAGTATTAACAAATTATTTATCGTACTTTGAAAAATGTCTGCATTTCACCAAACGCGTTAAACACGCAATGTTACTCATACAATATGCAAACGTTCTCATTGACGTTAAGTTTTTGCAATCTTGTACGCACAAATCATTTCCCAAACTGGTATTGCGCATAACTTTATTATGTAAAAGCCTGGGGAAAAATCCAGCACTATGATTGTGCCCGAATCAGTGATTAATAGAGGGAAAACTAAAATAATTCCGTTGCATCTTAACTACAACTACAATCAATCTTTTTCCCAGATTATTTAGGTTAGGCATTTTTATTGATGCCTCCCTACTTTCATGTAACTCCACCCCCAGGATACAGAGTGGCCTGTAAAGTGTCTATAAAGTGACTGACATGCGGTTTATCCAAATACAAATCATTCTGGACCGGTTTATTTTTTTTTAGCAATTTAATGTTTTTTGTTAACTCAATGGCTTAATGCATTGCTTTACATATCTTTCATGAATATTTGTACAAGACAGTTGCACCTTTAAGCAATTATGGGTTTGCTTATTCCTCTATTAGATTATAAACAGTGTGCTATGGTTGGTTAGATCATACACTTCAGAGAACTTCTCTTATTTTGATGGAGAAATACTGAAACTTTCTACAATTACAACAGCAGAAATGTGGGCAATTTTTTTGTTCGCTTCTTAATTTTCTGTGATCTGTTGACATTTGGATAGAATTCATGGGCTGATATTATTGTTCTTTTATTGAATATTATAAGGTTACCTTTTAACAAAAAGCTCTCACAAGTTTCATGTGTTTCATAATGGCAAAGCACGACTCGGTGATATTGATCAGTGATATTGTGATCTTCTGCTTCACATTGGGAATGACATTAGTGGACTATTTTTATTTCTCCTGTACATATGATGTCACCCCCTTTGCTTGAAATTCTTTTTGGAGTATGTTTTAGGATCCTGCTGTCTTTGTGATAGAAGACAGAGTGTCATGAGTTGCAGTTCTTCCACATTTGTATTCTGATACAAATGAAAGCTTAATAAAGAAAACAGGAAAAACAAACGTTTGACACTAGTTTGTCTGAGTCAGCTTTTTAAACTGGTAGCAAACGCATCTGGTGTCTTTTCATCATTCTACCACACTGTTGCACAAGTCTTCAGCATCCGTTATAATGCAGAGACATGTTCTTATCACAGCATAGAGCTAAAGAGCTGAGGGATCATCTGCATTAAGCCTTGCCACTATTGCTAGTGATTTGCATTGAAAATGCTGCCCTGTTATTGATATCATTAATTCTCCTAGCAAGACGAAAGCCTTGGGCTTTGTAGACACTCTGCCGCCTCACCAGCATAGCATGAAACAAGCAGCCACATAAGTCAGAATTAACTATCTGACTTGTGTTAATGCCAAGAGGCTGCGACAGTTCCTGGTCCTTTAACAATGAGTCTCATTTGACCAGAGACAAACATTTTTTTTTTTTTTTTGTGGCAGCCTTGACTTCACTTCAGAAGCACTGACCTACATTTACAACCTAAATTCTAATATTTGTTCCATGAAAATGTATTAATTTATTCCCATTATTATAAAAATATAAATATTAGATTTTTTCAGATTTCAGCCTCTATGTGCTGCCATGTCAATGTAATCTGCACAGGGCCTTTAAAGTCAGTACTGCTTGCCTTTTTACCTTAGTCTATATTATCAACGGGTCTGTTTCTTTAACCAATCAGATTTCAAATTCGCCTCACAGGGCAGCTAGCTGCCCCAGAATAGCGTCAGCATTTATGCATCCTCTGATTGGCTGGTCAGAGGGAAATTGTTACAGCCAAGTTTGACTGGAAAAACACATATTTAGCATGCTGCACACATTAATACATCTAAGTTAGACTTTTTTCTACCTTTTGAGAAAGAGAAATTGATTTGGTCTCAGACATACTTAAAAATACATTTTGAAGAAAAGCTAGACATTGTGAGGAGGTCGGCCAACCCCAAAGCTAGCTAGCTTGTCTCAGACTGGGAAAGGGTTTGTTCTCCACTTCCAGACCAGTGAATATGCGCGGTACCACTGGATTACAGCCTCTGAGGAGCGGTGCAAATTAGAAGTCTGCATCTCTGGTGAGTAGGGTGTATTTTATTAAAATGTTTTATGTTTTTGTCATGTTATTAGACAAATATTGATTCTGAACTGCTCCAGATGATGTAGGTGCACAGTTGCGGTTGGAGTGTAGAGGTTTGGAGGTTGCTTTAGTAAAAATGGTATTCACCCTCCATATGTTAAATGCCTCTCTCTCTGTAATGCCACACGTTGTTATATTGTGTTTTTGTATTGTATTGATGGTTTCTATAATTGCAACATGATCGTGGTGGTATGAAGAGGTTGATTTAGTCCTCACTAAAGGCTTTGGTACAAAATGCACGGCCCACCACTGCAATATACAGATGACAATTTAAAATGTACATCTTTATACAGAGGAATAATTATTTATAATCAATGTTGTGCTCGTTACTAAAAAATAGTAACTAGTTACAGTTACTCGTTACTTCATTCAAAAAGTAACTCAATTACTTTGTTGATTACTTACACCAAAAAGTAATGTGTTACTGTTAAAAGTAACTTTTTAGTTACTTTTTTTAAAGAACGTTTTTTAATGTTCCCATTAATGCCCTTTTATGCGTTATGGTTTATACAAACACAAAACTGACTTAAACACAAAGTCATTTTTAAACACAATTTTATTGAAGTCAGACCAGCACAAACTGAATATATCACAAGGATTTCTGAAATAAATAACAAAACAAGCTGAATAATATATTCACAATCAAAAACTAAAGTGGCTTCTGCATCATAAAAGCTGTTGTGTTGAGCCCTAAAAATGTTCCTTTCACAGCTTAAGTATGAAAACTATCAACAATGTAGAACAGAACACCGGGTTAGCTTCTAGCTTCATCGAGGCATGGAGTTTCTGGAGGAGCTTCGACAAAATGGAGTTGCTGCTATCGCAGTAGATACGAGCTTAGAACCAGAAAGACACAGCTTACATTTCACTAAAAAGTTTTTGTCTTTATGCTCAACTAAAGTGAAATAATGAGCATATTTCCACTTTAAGAAACTCGTCTTGCTCTCGCCTCGACTCGCCATTACTGCTGCACATACTTAAATAAACGGAAACACGCCCACAGCGCGTCTTCTTCGTGTTTACAGTGGTTCATCCACCAATCCTACAATGCGTCGCTGCTGTAAACAGGTTAGACTGTAGTCTACACTTCAGCCAAAATTAATTAATAAAAAAAAGTAACGGACACCGCACCATATGGTAACGGTGTTAATTTATTTAAAAAGTAATGCGTTACAGTATTAATTACTGTCAAACGTAACTGCGTTACAGTAACGCAATACTAGTAACATGTTATTGCCCAACACTGCTTATAATTATATTACTGTTAACAACAATGTAAAAGAGTTGAAAATAAATACTGACCATGTATATATCTGTGAATTCCTTTGCATCCTATACAGTAAGTCAGTTCCGGTCCTCCTGTGTTTAAAATGTTTAAGTTTATATTAGGTTGTCTTTGACCATTTCTTCTTTTTATGCTATACATTTCTAGATTTTTTGCTAAAATCTAGATGTCACGTGAATGTCTGTAAGGTTATTAGTAAACAAGTTAGTGTGCTGTTGAATAATAAATTGTAATTTTTTTTTCTTTCTGCATCATGAATTGTATGATGTTTAAAACTCCAGGCCTGCACTGTACAGTGCAGAAGATAAGAGTTAAAGGCGTCAAACAGCACTAGGTTAAAAGTTGCTTATTGAGCAACTTTATAGAACATTTCTAACACAGCTCAGACAAAGAGTTTGTATAGCCCAGTATAAAAAAAAAGGCTTGCATCATATTTGATCAATTAAAATCTTTCAGCTTTAGTTTTTACATTTGCAATTTGGTTCTCTGGGAGATTATACCTCATGCTCTAAGAATAAAGTGTTTATGGGTGAAATTGGAGCCTTATTGTTATGCAGTGTATGTTGATACAGAAGGGACTTTCACTATATGAGTACAGCTCAGTTCCCTGTGTCCCAGTTTCAGCATATTTGTGCCACAAGGCCAATAAATAATTCAAGGTGATACAAGGTGAAATCATTGTTAGGGTCCTCTTTAGCTACCTGCACATGCATCATATTGAGTAGCTTGCAGCCCAATTAATTAGTTCCCTTCCAGTTGCATAACTTTAACATTTAAAAGCTTCTGCAGTTTGAACAGACCAAAATTAACATTAGCCTCTTGGCAATATTGACAATTTGGACAAGTGAAAATCACTCTACCAACCTTAGAACATAGTCAACACATTATATTAAAAGCAGTTGGCTATGTACACTGGAGAATTTTATTAGTTATAATTATATTATATTAGCCAAAGTTGTTGATGCAACCAATATATGGACTAAGAGCAGTCAATTTCAATAACTGTATGTCACAGAATTATGTCTATATCTATATCTACAGTATATATATATATATATATATATATATATATATATATATATATATATATATATATATATATATAGAGAGAGAGAGAGAGAGAGAGAGAGAGAGAGAGAGAGAGATATTAATTAATATATTTTAATTAACTAATGAATACTTAACACAAATACCAGTGTTGGGCAATGCATTTGGTACCTGACTTACCCGACTTAATCCACTATCACGTCGCAATTATAGAAACCATTAATACTATACACAAACGCAATATAACAAAACGCAATATATGACATTGTTCGGCTCATATTCACTGGTCTGGAAGTGGTGAACAAACCCTTTCCCAGGCTAAGAGAAGCTAGCTAGCATCAGGGTTGGCCGACCTCTCCTCACGATGTCTAGCTTTTCTTGAAAATGTATTTTTATGTATCTTGGCTGTAACAGTTTCTCTCTGACCAACCAATCAGAGGACGGAAAAATACTGATGCTATTCTGGGTCGGCTAGCTGGACCTGTGAGGCGAAATTTGAAATCTGATTGGTTAAAGAAACAGACCTGTTGCTAATAGAGACTAAGGTAAAAGAGCCAGCAGAACTGACTTTGAAGGCCCTGGGCAGATAAGATTGACATGGCAGCATATAGAGGCTGAAATCTGATTGGACAAAAAATTCAACATCCATATACACATACTGGAAGCAGTGCATTTAAAAGAAATGCTACGAAATGAAGAGAATAAACTGTTGAGTATAAAATTATACAATTTCATGGAACAAATATTAGAATTTAGGTTGTAAATGTAGGTCAGTGAAGATAGAAGGCTTTGCTGGCCCTGACCACCCACCACTGATTATACAGAAGACACCAAAACTATAAAAAAAACCACATATGGAATTTTGTAGTAAATAAAAAATTGTCAAACAACCAAGAACTCACAAGTGTGCCTTGTCAAGAGTTACATTACTTGTCCTTATTAGTTCTACTACAACTACTATACAAATCTATATTATGGCAAGAAACACTCTCTACAGTAAAGAGAAAAGACTCCATCATTACTTAAAAAAATTAAGTGCAGTCCCATGTGTAGTTTTCAAATCTATCACACACTATGAGGAAACAGGCTCTCATGAGAAAGGAAAGGAAGACTAAGGAAAGGAAGACCAAGAGCTACCTCTGCTACAGAGGATACGTTTAGTAGAATTACAAAATCACCGATGTACATAAATGCTTCTCTTAGTTTAAGTGACAGTTATATTTGTGCATCCACTTTTTAAAGGAGGCCTTCATGGTGAAATTTCTGCGAAGAAACCATTATGTCGGAAGAACAACAAGCAGAAGAAACTTGCTTGGGCTAAGAAACAATTGACGTTAGATTAGTAGAAATGGACTGAGTCCAAATTTGAGATTTTGGTTCTGACCGCAGTGTCTTTGTTAAATGTACAGAGGGTGAACAGACGGTTCCTGAATGTAAAATTTCCACTGTAAACCATGGAATAGGAGGTGCTTTGCTGGTAACACTGTTGGTAATTTAGTTAAAATTGAGGGAACACTTAACCAGCATGTCTACCACAGCATTTGCAGCAACATGCCATCTCATCTGGTTTGCCCTTAATGGGACCATAATTTGTTTTCCAATAGGACAATTACTATAAACACATCTCTAGGATATGCAAGAGCTCTTTCTTCAAGCAGGAGAGTGATGGATGCTGCATCAGATGACCTGGCCTCCACAATCACCTGATCGAAATCCATTTGAGGTGGCTTGGAATGAGTTGGACCAATGAGTGAAGGAAAAGTAGCCAAAAAGCACTCAACACCTTTGGGAAATCCTCATGATTGTTGGAAAACCATTCCAGACGACTACCTCATGAGGCTGACTGGAAGAATGACAAGAGTATACAAAGCTGTCATCAAAGCTGAAGCTCGCTACTTTGAAGAATCAAAAATATAAAACATATTCTTGGTTATGGAACTTGTTTTTATGACTACATAATTTTATATTTGTTGTCAGAATTCATAATTCTGTCGTTGTATTTTTCCTCAGTAATAATATACTTATATGTTGGAAAAATAAAAAAATAAAGAAAACCATTCAACCAACCTTCAAACCTTTGTCCAGTAGTGTGTATGTTTGTATATAAATCCTTTTATATATATATATATATATATATATATATATATATATATAATATATATATATATATATATATATATATATATATATATATATATATATCCCTTTGTGGCTTGCTAAACAGGAATATGCTAAAGTAACCCTAGATAGTGTGGTACAGCCTGAAGTTAACCTAAAAAATATACTTTTCCTATCGCAGTAAGGGTCTAAATTATGTAACTCTCATGCCACAGTCTATCAGCAAACATTTAAATAGTGATTGACACCATGTTTTTAAACATGTATGGTTACATTTAAATGTTGTGGAATGTCTGCATGGGCACTTAGTTCCTGCTGTCATTGACATTTTAACAGCTATAAACAATTGTTTCCACACCAGCCCCACATTTTTTCTGCCTTCTTGAAGTTACTGAGGGCAAAAAAACGTAGTATGTCATAAAAGTGAGAAAGTGGAAAGCTCAAACCCCTCTGTCCTGAAGACTGTTTCGTGTCATTACTAATTATACACCATATTTTTGTAATCCATTTATTATTAGCCTTAGGAATGTATAAGCTGTTAAAGTATAATTAATAACGTATAAGAACTAGTGCTTTACTATATCATTCATTTTACGGAAATGGTGACAACAGCATTATGGAAACAGCACTGTGGTATAATATAAAATAAATCCATAAAGATTTAGACTTCCATGGCCGTCATGCTGTGGAATGCATTTGATGTTGCACAGGTGAATTTTTTATTACTTTTATTTCTACCTAATTCTGCAATTTGCCAAAATATGACTATTTGTTCCTCAGAAATTTACTGGCAAAATCAGAGCAGAATAGTTATTTAAGACTTACATGAGATAAGAATGGGCTCTTGCTTAAAGCTTTTAATGGAAAGAAAATTAGAAGTACCTGATGAGATTATTAAAGAGACCATTCTAAATGATCTGTGTCATGGAAATTGATTATGAAAATGAGATGAGACACATAGAATCTTTAAAGCCATGTGTGATATGACCGTTACTATAGTTTTATTCTGGTGCTGATAGACTAAAGGCAGAGTGAGCCGCATACCTTAAATTATTATTATCCGGTCATGACCTGCTCTCAACACGGGGCAATAACAAGTATATGCAGTGGGGCAGTCTTAAAATAGTAAAGCAGACAATCAGAAAATCATAGTCGCTAAGTCAATTGACAGAAAGTGTACATTTTGTGAGTGACTGAAAATATATGGTCAATAAAACAAGGTCAGACTGATAATGATTATGATTTGCTTGTTCTTTCATGAATGTGTGAATTTATTATTCTTCAATTAAACTTCCTTCTGTTCAGGGTTTTGGTAGTGATTGATTATGTTGGAATTATTTTAAGTTTCACTCTAATGGGCCGTTCTTACATGCTCAGATACTGTATATTATTTTAATTAATAATTTGCGGTGACCTTAAAGTAAAGTGCATCTACAATTAAATGAGTGTTAAATGACTTTTTAAAAATTATGTCACTGCAAAATGTTTACATATTTTTCTAAGAGTAAAGTGTTTTAAGATAAATATTACTTTTAAAGGGCTTGTTTACCATGCAGAGTGTTTATTATTTTCCTTACTACCGCCTGTCACTGCCATGCATACTTTATTAAAGGTTTATTCTTTACACCTTAAAACAATTCAGTATTGCTAATATTGTACATGTCAACAGATTTCTCAAGCTATATTTGGCACATATGACTAGTATTGTACTTATTAAAGCTCAAAATTGCTCAATTATTAGAAAGAATTGTTAATTTGTATTACTAAAGTTACTTAATGATTATTATCAATTAATATTTTTTAAAATATTATGTTGTACTTTTAGAATAAAGTTTTATTGCAAGATTTTATTCACGAAGAAACAGAAGTAGCCACTAAAAAAAAATACAAATGTGGAAGTGGTTCAGGAAATGTGATTGGTCTTTCCATTTTACATAACAACGAGGACATGTTTATTCATTGACAGAGTGTTTCTGTTGTTTTCAAACTCAAATTGATTGTGAAGCTGAAGATTACATAGCCTCTCAACAAAAAATGTGGTCACTGAGCAACAGCACCACACTGCTGAGAAAAAAAGTTAAGTATCAGCTTTATCTGATGCTGCAATTGCAAGCATTTTATAGGAAATTAGAAACAGCGGCTGTATTAGGCTTATATCCAAATCTGACCGAGAAACAGATTTAAATTTTGTCATGATTGCGGGGAGATTCATATTTTACACTTTTTTTTTTATATTTCACTAGATAGTGCTTTTCAGTATTACAGTACAAACAGCAGCACAGTACTGACATACTTTGAACCACTTTATAAGAAAAGAAGAAGTTTTATAACTACAATGCAAAACCCGAATATATTATGTAGACTACAAGACCTGTTTCCTGAATTTCTAGGTGATAGTAACTGTCTTTCTAGGTAATAGTATCATCTAGAGCAGATGTGTCAGCCAATTAAAAAAAATAAACATGCTGAAAACTGTCCAATATTGCATGTTCATGCAAATATTAAAACACTCTCCAGAGCAAATATTATGATAATTTCTAGGCCTGCAATGCTTGAATTTCTGGTCATTCCAAGAAAAACAATGTAATGTATATTATGATGGTACATAAATACAAAACAGAGTACTCTTTGTCTCTTACACGCAGAATGCATACATGTTTAAATCACTGTTTGCTAAATATTCTGCATGGTGTTATTTGAATAAACTGATTCTGACTGAAATGTAATTCAGACAAGATTGTGCTTCAGTTAATCATGCATATACAGTGAGGAAAATAAGTATTTGAACACCCTGCTATTTTGCAAGTTCTTCCACTTAGAAATCATGGAGGGGTCTGAAATTGTCATCGTTGGTGCATGTCCACTGTGAGAGACATAATAAAAAAAAAATCCTGAAATCACAATGTATGATTTTTTAACTATTTATTTGTATGATACAGCTGCAAATAAGTATTTGAACACCTGAGAAAGTCAATGTTAATATTTGGTACAGTAGCCTTTGTTTGCAATTACAGAGGTCAAACGTTTCCTGTAGTTTTTCACCAGGTTTGCACACACTGCAGGAGGGATTTTGGCCCACTCCTCCACACAGATCTTCTCTAGATCAGTCAGGTTTCTGGCCTGTCACTGAGAAACATGGAGTTTGAGCTCCCTCCAAAGATTCTCTATTGGGTTTAGGTCTGGAGACTGGCTAGGCCACGCCAGAACCTTGATATGCTTCTTACAGAGCCACTTCTTGGTTATCCTGGCTGTGTGCTTCGGGTCATTGTCATGTTGAAAGACCCCACCTCGACCCATCTTCAATGCTCTAACTGAGGGAAGGAGGTTGTTCCCCAAAATCTCGCAATACATGGCCCCGGTCATCCTCTACTTAATACAGTGCAGTCACCCTCTCCCATGTTCAGAAAAACACCCCCAAAGCATGATGCTACCACCCCCATGCTTCACAGTAGGGATGGTGTTCTTGGGATGGTACTCATCATTCTTCTTCCTCCAAACACGTTTATTGGAATTATGACCCAAAAGTTCTATTTTGGTCTCATCTGACCACATGACTTTCTCCCATGACTCCTCTGGATCATCCAAATGGTCATTGGCAAACTTAAGACGTGCCTGGACATGTGCTGGTTTAAGCAGGGGAACCTTCCGTGCCATGCATGATTTCAAACCATGACGTCTTAGTGTATTACCAACAGTAACCTTGGAAACGGTGGTCCCAGCTCTTTTCAGGTCATTGACCAGCTCCTCCCGTGTAGTTCTGGGCTGATTTCTCACCTTCCTTAGGATCATTGAGACCCCACGAGGTGAGATCTTGCATGGAGCCCCAGTCCGAGGGAGATTGACAGTCATGTTTAGCTTCTTCCATTTTCTAATGATTGCTCCAACAGTGGACCTTTTTTCACCAAGCTGCTTGGCAATTTCCCCGTAGCCCTTTCCAGCCTTGTGGAGGTGTACAATTTTGTCTCTAGTGTCTTTGGACAGCTCTTTGGTCTTGGCCATGTTAGTAGTTGGATTCTTACTGATTGTATGGGGTGGACAGGTGTCTTTATGCAGCTAACGACCTCAAACAGGTGCATCTAATTTAGGATAATAAATGTAGTGGAGGTGGACATTTTAAATGCAGACTAACAGGTCTTTGAGGGTCAGAATTCTAGCTGATAGACAGGTGTTCAAATACTTATTTGCAGCTGTATCATACAAATAAATAGTTTAAAAATCATATATTGTGATTTCTGGATTTTTATTTTTTAGATTATGTCTCTTACAGTGGACATGCACCTATAATGACAATTTCAGACCCCTCCATGATTTCTAAGTGGGAGAACTTGCAAAACAGCAGGGTGTTCAAATACTTATTTTCCTCACTGTATATACCCAACTTAAATACAAAACAAATATAATTGCTGATATTAGATCAACAAAATTTTTGCCATTTTTATGTTAAAGCAAATAATTTAGTAGTAGTAGTCTTTTACTATAGTATAGATAAAGTATATTTATCTTATTAGCACTTATAGCTTTTCATCTATAGCTCTTATTGCTCTTTTTAAACATCTCAGAATCTTTGCAGTTTGTCCTTTTGCCCTTCATCTGTATACTATTGGTTTTATTGCTGAGGATCTGCCTGGCTGAGCGAAAGTATTCCTGCACTAATGTATAAGGTTTTGAGTAGTCCTAATAAACAAATGAATAATTGAGAGCTTTATTTAGACTGATCTTCCTGCTGATCTCTTTTCACCCATCTCACTCACTCCCTCTCTGTGTCTTTCTGTCTTTTTCTCCCCCACTTGTTCTTTCTCTCTAAGTCTCTCACTCTAACCCACTCCTGCCTTCTCTCTCTCTTTATATTTCCCGCACTCCCACTCCCTCCTCAGATGGAAGGGGAGAAGTCCATCTTTCAGCTCTCGCTTATTAAAAAGCTGCTAGCTTCATTTTGCTCTTGCCGGCTGTGTGTTTACTGTTATGAGAATGATGAACGAACATGGGGTCTTTCCCACCAGGCTGAGGAACACAGGCTCAGAGGGCAGTGAACATGCTGTGTTGTCAGGAAGTGGCGTGTTTATGTTCATCATTTAGCATGATTGAATGGAATGATCTACAGGAATGCTTGTCACAAACACAACATTGCTAATGGTTTAACACAGTCCTTCTGCTTGAATCTGAGGAAACGTGTGTAAAGGTTTAGTTGAAGAAGCTATGTGACTGACATAAATAAATGAATTTAAACAGAGACCCTTTCAAATGTGTCAAAAGTGTTTCAAAAGTGCCATTTAGTTACATGCATTATTTTCTAAATAAAATAATAATAATAATCTGTGTCAGTGTTGGGCTGTGCATTTGGTACCTAAGCCTTCAGTGAGGACTTACCCAACTTAATCCACCTCTTAAAACCACCACTATCTTGTTGCAATTATAGCAACCATCAATACTATGCAAAAATGCAATATAACAACGCATGGCATTACAAAGAGAGAGGCATTTCACATATGGATGGTGAATACCATTTTACTAAAGCAACCTCCAAACCTCTACACTACAACCACAACTGTGCCACCTACATCATTTGGAGGCTTGATTGCAGTTGTTGCTGCTAAGGGTGGCCCAACCAGTTATTAGGTTTAGGGGGCAAACACTTTTTCACACAGGTCCATGTAGTTTTGTAGTGGATTTTGTTTTCCCTCAATAATAAAAAACCTTTATTTGAAAACTGCATGTTGTGTTCACTTGTGTTATCTTTCACTAATATTTAAATTAGTTTGATGATCTGAAACATTAAAGTGTGACAAACATGAAAAAAAATAAGAAATCAGGAAAAATCACTTTTTCAGGTGTGAAAAAGTTATTTTTCCTGATTTCTTATTTTCTCACTGTATGTCCGAGACCAAATAAATTTCTCTTACTCCGTCAGCCATTGTGGGTATAAAAAAAATAAGTCTAACTCAGATGTATTAATGTGTGCAGTGTGCTACATACGTTTATTTGCTAGTTAAACTTAGTAACAGTTTCCCTCCGACCAACCAATCAGAGGACGGAAAAATGCTGATGTTATTCTAGGCCAGCTGACCCTGTAAGGCGAATTTAAAATCTCATTGGTTAAAGAAACAGACCCATTGCTAATAAAGTTTAAGGTACGTCAACCAGCACTACTGAGTGTAAAGGCCTGGGCAGATTAGATTGACATGGAAGCACGTAGAGGCTGAAATCTGATTGGACATAAAAAAATCTAACATCCACATACTCATACTGGAACCAGTGCAGCCAAGAGAAACACTACAAAATGAAGAGAATAAACTGTTTGGAATAAATTAATAAAATTTTATGAAACAAACAAAAGAATTTAGGTTGGAAATGAAGTTGCTTTTGATAGTGTTTAGGTCAGCAGAGAAGGCTTTGCTGGCCCTGACAGCCCACCGCTGATCTGTGTAAGGTTAGCATGTTGGCTAAGAATGCATTGTGCTGTAATCATATTTAGCATCCTAGCAAACTGTGTTCTGGACAACATTTGTAAGGTTTTTCAGAGCAGCTCTAAATGTGTATCTAAATTCATAATCACTACTTATTTTCCTCAGAGACAAGTCAGTTTGTATTTCAGAGGGCTATAGTGCTCACACAGAGGAATTGTGTACGTTTCAAGTGCATTATGTCTCAGGTTATTTAAAGTGCATAGGCAACAGTAGGCTGTGCACGAAATATGTACAATGTCGGTGTGCAGTTCCATATTTTATGTATCTTATTCTTTTTATGATGCAGTGAGGCCAAATAAGTTTTAAGACAATTTTATTTTACAATTATTATTATTCCAGTTCATTTATGAGCTGCTGTAATATTCTTTTCTTTAAGCTGAAATCTTCTTAATCAATAGCAACATCCTTAATAATGACATGAGCATTTATATCCCAAACTTATTTATATCTATATTTATTTTTTTATATAACTTTTGCATGTGCTCATTTAAGTTATATATACAATAGAAGTGTATTTAAAAAAAACAAGGCAATATTGTCAAAAATGTATTTCCCTTCACTGTATATATTGGGCTCTTGTTTGCTCTCTGCCCTTTCAGTCTGACTTTGTTTGCAATTCCAAGCTTATTATACTGATATGATCTCTTCCTCCATTTTTTATTGTAACTGTCAGAGTTTCTGTACAGTAAAGTTTGTTGCTACAGTGAATGTCCTTTCTTGATGGTTTGCAGAGTACCTACCGTTGGATTCTTAGTATACAGTATTTATATATGAATTACACAATTAAATCTAAACATTTTATTTTAGTAAACATCAACACCAGCAGATAATTTCTTCAAAAGCAAACTCATATTCAATGAATAAATCATCAAAACTGGTTATTTAAAATATTGAATATTAGTTTATTGTTGATTATGAAGTGTTACCTATCTTTAAGACAAAATAATAAAGAGAGGCACTAAAGTTATAGGAGAAAGATATCAATTGCAACATTTAAATAGTAAAAAAAAGAAAAATGTGATCAGGAACACTGACAGCTTTGGGATTCTCTGTCTCTCAGTATTCTCCCAATTTTTTTCATGACAGCTTCTTTTGCTTGTCATGGGTAAATCTTCTCGTGTGTGCTTTAACTCCAGATGTACCAGACGTCATATACTGCCTGGTTCAAATCAGGTCTGGAGTAAGAGTTGGCTTTGGTATTTTGTTTTTGATTTTGTCTTTCACTTAGGATTATAGATGTAGATGTACTTTTTCACTCAACTGTACTGTTCTGTACTGAATCTGTGATATGTGATACAAATTACTGAAGCAGTATTTGCTTTTCATAAGTTGTTGAAAATGCACACAAACTGCATACCACATTTTGGGTCTGTGATTCTGTTTAGGGTTCTGTCTTCTCATTTTATAAATATAAATCAAAATTGTTTAAAAGAAAATTCCAAACTTTACAGCATGCTCTGTTTATCTTGAGGCCACATTTGGGTTTGCTGTTCTTGTTTGTTTGTGTGTGCATGTGGTTTATTAGGACTCTGAAAATAAAAGCAATTATTTTAAACCAATCTTGTATTTGTCCTAGTTTGAGCAGTATCATGTGGAAAAGTTTCTTATGAATGGAACAGTTAAGGTCTGCTGTTTGTCAAATGACCATATTCCAACATTGCAATGTATAACTCTTTTTGTTCTGTGAAGTTGACTTTGTGTATTGTGTAATAGTACACATAATTTTAGTCCATGCAAAGCTAAGCAGTCAATTTTGTTTGTACAGCTTTAAGATTAGTGAAAATATGCATCATTCTTTTGAAAAGAGTCCTATGTTTACATGTCTGTGTCGCATTATTTCAACATACACAGTTAATTAATAGCACATTCTGAGCAGGAAAAATGTACACTGTTGAAATACATTTTTGAAGACTGTGCTAAATCTCATGTTTGTGACTTAATTGAAATCACATGTGATAATTTATGTCAGATTATTTTCCTGAAATCTCTTGTTTTTATATATATAGAGAGAGTAAGAGAGACAGAGAGGGAGTCAGCAATTTTACCCATTTCATATCACAATACAATATACAATTATAGTTAGTTATGAACAAAAAGCATAATCCTCAAGAACTGTTTGACAGTAAAGATTGATTGTAAGCTCTTAATTGAGTTGTGGGAAATAGTCCAGTTTCTGCACTGAATATTTGCTATTTCTGCTTAAGTGATTAATGAATATTCTAAGGATTTTGTTCGTGAGTGTGGATGTTTTTTGCATGCCATGTTAAATGACATTTGTTAATCTCCACATTTCATTGTATTAACTTTGCTCCACCAATGGTCATTTGAACGTATGTCCCGTGGAAGATAATATAAACAGTCCCATACAAATAGAGAATTAGATTTCCATCCAGCTAGCAATGTTACAACACTGCTCTCCAACACTTTTAACACAATTGCTTCTTATCTTCGTCAGTGTATATTAGGTGAGTGTTAAAAATGATCCAGGGAACTAATGTAATATGAATAAGAGAATATGAATTATTCATTTGAAACATTGAGTAGCCTCATATGAAGGATCTAAATAATTCTGTATTATGCAGGCACCAAATAAGCAACAGCATTTTGCAATCTTTGTAGTGACTTTTATAAATATTAAATAGTTGACCTAAATGACAGTAAACCTTTATTAAACTATTATTATAACATTATTCCAGTTTTACAGACTGAAGTCACGCAGGGCGTATTCCCACCTCATGATCAATGTTTTTGTAATTGACTCTAGATCCTCTGCTATCCTTCTCTGTATAAAATGGATAATCAACTTAAATGTATAAAGTAAAAAAAAAAAATGCAAGTATAATAATGAAGTAAGAATGATTATATCTGAGTTCAGTTTGCTTTGTATATAATTATTCTGTACATAATTATTCATATAATTATTCTTTAATGCCATCATGCTGATCTAATTAGACCTAAAGCTGTTAGACCTAATGCATTTGATTTTCAACCCTAACTTTTCCTAACTTTTTTTTTCTTTTTGCAGATGGCCATGGCTGATGGGGGCCAAAGACAATAAAGCAGAAAGCAGCATTCAGTGAAAGAAGAGAAGGAGACCATGTGGTGAAGTTCAGCTGTTACTGACTGATAAAGGAGCACACTCTTTTTTATGCCTCACTTTAGCACATCTCTCTTGTACAGTTGAGAGCACTTTCATTATTTAATACCATTGGTGCTGGTAATTTCCAAATTACTAGAATCTACCATTGGTCTCCTTTTAAATATCCTTATAGCAAAGGTTTTACAGCCAGTCATAAAGTGTGGTGGAGACCTGAACCGTTAAGATCACCATGTTTGAGTGGCATGGGCACAGAATATGTGTTTGTGCCATAACCAGAAGCTGAAGATCTATGAGAAAAACATTAAGGAATGTATCACAGAACCTAATGAAGATTTTCAATGTAATGTTTCATACCAAAACATGACTTGATGATTTAGGACCTTGAACAGCACAACTATTCCTTGATTATGATATCAGGTTACATAATACGTGAGGAGATGTGTAACATCTCAGCTTCTTGTAATGTTGATTCAAACATCGATCATTTTTTTCAGCCAGTGCTATACATTATTGTTATCATCCTAGGATTCCCGGCAAACTGTATGGCTCTGTGGGCTGCCTATTTGCAGGTGAAGCAAAAGAATGAGCTGGGTATTTATTTAATCAACCTTTCTCTGGCTGACCTTCTTTACATAGCGACATTGCCACTTTGGATTGATTATTTCCTCCAGCATGATAATTGGATACATGGGCAAGGGGCTTGCAAGCTGTTTGGTTTCATATTCTATACCAACATATACGTGAGCATTGCTTTCCTCTGCTGCATTTCTGTGGATCGTTATTTGGCGGTGGCCTATCCGTTACGGTTTGCCAAAGTGCGTCGAGTCAAGACAGCTGTTTTAGTCAGTGCCATAGTCTGGATTACGGAAATCGTGGCCAACTCAGCACCACTTTTTCACGATGAGCTCTTTTCAGACCGCTTCAATCACACCTTCTGTTTTGAGAAGTATCCAATGCAAGACTGGGTGGCAGGCATGAACCTTTACCGCATCTTTTTGGGCTTCTTGGCTCCCTGGTGCTGCATGTTAGCAGCATACAAAGGAATACTGAAGGCAGTACGCAGCAATGTTTCAACCGAGCGGCAAGAGAAAGCTAAGATCAAGAGGCTAGCACTTAGCCTTATCCTCATAGTGCTTCTGTGCTTTGGACCTTATCATATGCTCCTGCTGTGGCGCAGTGTTCTCTTTCTCATCAACCCCTGTGACTGTCGAGTGGAAGAGTATTTATTTACTGCCTACCACATAGCCCTTGCTCTCACCAGCCTCAATTGTGTGGCAGACCCTATCCTATATTGTTTTGTAAATGAAGGCGCTCGCAGCGACGTAAGCCAAGCCCTGGCCACCCTTATGACATTTTGTCACCGAGGACAGACAACAGCATTGTTAATGGGGGGATCCATTACTGTTGAAACACCTCTGGCCAGCAAGAAATCTAATTCCTATAAAAGTGAAATTGAATCTCTGAAAGAGGAGTGTCTTCAAATGACTAAACTTAGTGTTAAAAAGTAAAGTGGTATAGTAATTGTGTAGTGTCTATGTATATCAAGAGATCTTCAGGGACCCTGAGCCTTGTGTTTTCTCACAGATTATGGCAACAATGTTGGCGTTTAAATAAATTATTCATGTAAAATCCAGCTCCTTGAATGTTATACCAGATGCCTTGTTTATTACTGTAAAGTACTGGGTGTTGTCATTTCAAAATTTAGGATTTTTTTTCTTCCAAAAATGATTTCACATCTTACTCATCCCTGTTAACTTATCTGATATAAATACATTTCTTTATTTGTAGCTCAATGCAAGAACATCATGGCAGAGATGCAGCGGTACCAAGTGAAAAATGTTTTTGTAGGAAATGATTACTTGTTCCAAGGTTAAACAGACAGTATATTTAAACAGTTAGTATGGCAAACACCAAAATAGTAGTGGCAGTTTAAAAAGCCGCTTGTAAAAAATTATTTGATTTATTGTTATATACAACTTAAATTCCCAAAGGATGAGGACAGTCAGCAATTTATTCAAGTGTTTCACTTATTTGAATTGTAGTATATTCTTAATATGATATAAAAAATATAAAATACCTGAAAATATTAATTCTACCATGTCACACGCAATATTCAATATACTAAGTTTATTCAGTATGAGTACTGTAGTGTTACATTTACACTACCGAATAATGTTGTCAAAACGTAACAATTATTTTAAGTTGAAATTAAAGGCAATTGAGTTTGCTTTTTTAATTATTATTGAATTTTAATTTAAAACTATTAATTTAACAATTGTTAGTCTTTTTTTTTTCTTTGTCAGTGTGCATCTGTTGTTACAAAGTTTATGGTTACAGTTTTAATAAACCTTAAATACAAATTTACATTTCAAATACTAATTATATATTTTATTATTATTACTATTTTTATTAATATATTTGAATATGGCCATATCATAGAAAGTTATGTTTAATCACATATCTGAAAATAATTTAAGAAATTTGCAATCTATTGAAATATTTGCTATTGGGGTCTTTTTCCTTTTCTCAGTAACACAGCTTTTTAGAGAGAATAAAATGTATGACATAAATATGAGTCACAAACTGTGCATCAAATAAGTCTTATTCATTATCAAGCTGAAAAATTTATTTATTGTAGATGAAGATGGTGAAAATAATATTTTAGGTTTTGAATGAACTGTAGCAAAGCACTGTGGAACTGATGTGAAAATTAGCGATCACAGTTTAAAGGGTTTATTTTATTATTTTTAGGTGTTTGGGTTTTGCAGTAACTGTTATGAAAATGTGAATATTCCAAAATCTAAAGCACCTGAGGATATCAAGAAGTGTTATATTACCAAGGCCGGTGTATGCTTGACAATTGATGTTGATCTACTTATGATATTGATGTTCAAATTCATGTGTCAGATTTCTATTGTTTGTTTATTTTCAGTGACCGAAATAGAGTGATGAAAATGCAAACAAATAACATATTTTGCACATGTTTACATTCCTGTTCAGATGCTTTCTTGAAAATTTCCACTGTAAATCATGAATGTCTTTTATCAGGTTTGCAGATGAACTGGTGTGGGGGTGGGGGATGTTGCCTGTTATGCCAAAATGAAATAAATTATGTACTTTTAAATCATTTGTTAGTTTGGTTTGCCTTGCGCTCATACAGAGAGAATGAATAAGAGAGAGCACTGAGTTTGTTGTTTAACATTTTTAAATGGAGATAGTTTAGTTAAGAAAATGTACGGCAAAATCAACAAAATGAATTAAAATCATTTAATTAATTCTCCTGGAGTTGATATACTCCAGGAGAAATCAAATAAAAACTTTGAGTTTACACAAAACTGGAGATTTTGCTGTTAACTATAGAGCAGACATTACTAGAGAACATGATGTCTTTATTTTCTGTGAGTTCTTTACTGAAGGTCTTTCAGCACATCAGTGTGGCTCACATCATTATGTGCCATTGATCTATGCTGTTCTTGAGGTGTCACCCTGAAGGTGTTTATCTGATCATGCATGAGGACGTCATTCTCCATGACATGTCTTCAGATTGCACTTTTTATAGCACCTCAGCCAGACCCAGGCTCTTAATCTATACACTGTGAATTATGTATTATATCATCACTCATAGAGGACCACTGCACTGCAGTCTTCAGCTTTGTACTTCATTTAACACACCTGATTCAACACACCTAATGACCAAGGACATCGTGGTCTGAATTTGTTCTGTTAGAAGAAATAAAACACTGCTTATGGGGCATTCATGTATGTGAATAATTCATGCTAGTGACTGTAAAGGTTTAATCATTAACTTTGTGTGCTAGAAATGTACAAAACGATTTGCTAAGATTTTATTTACTAACAACCGTTTATAAGGTCTATGTCAATGTGAACATATCTAATAATTCATCATCTGTTGTTTTTTTTTTTACTGAGTCATAACTCATACGTTATAAGATTTGACAGAGAAAAGCCAGTACAAACCAAGATACAGTCACAGTAGTTAATCATTACCAGAGATTTACATGAATGGGCAGAAAGGGGCCACAGCCACACCAAAATTACCCTTTAAATTTACCATCAGAGACACAGCTACCTTTACAGCTACATTTCCACACTTCTAAGAGATTCTTAAATCTCTGGATTTGTTAGATTTAAATTTGAATCCAGAGATTCAAAAATCTCTTAGAATAGATAGATAGATAGATAGATAGATAGATAGATAGATAGATAGATAGATAGATAGATAGATAGATAGATAGATAGATAGATTTAAATGAATGACGCACATAGCCAAATAATGATATATAAATCACCCTGACACTTACTGTGGTGTTTATATACTAATATAATTCATAATAATACAGGGTATCCATGTGATTTTATGTACACTGCAAGTCAACAGAATGAATCGCTATTCCACATTCTTATGGATAGAAAACAATTATGCGGAATTGCTAAAAAAAGAAAATGCCTCTGATTACAATAAAAAAACTGTTTAATTCTATTTTTGGACAGAGTTCAAGTTGAACAACATGGTGATTCCATACACATGTGCTTTTCTCTGTAATAATGCTGTGATCTGGAGAATTAATCATAGTGAACATGTTTTCGTTCCCTTGTTTTGCTTCACCAGTCAAGAACCATAATTAGTCACAGTGCAAGCTGAAGTGATGTTTTGGGAGGCTGTGTTGTTCCTGTGACCTTCAGCCTTGATGTGACTGACTGCTCTTGGCTAGCTCTTCTTGTGGAACAATGTGGTGGCTAGTAATTTAATTTAGGAAGTGAAAATTGGTTAGCTAATATTCAAACAATATGCAAATACATTTCTAACGAAGTCAAGCGAGGTGAAGCATTATGCTACTGACAGTATAGTATTTTTTGTTGTAGATAAAGTGTGTGAAATACGTTTGTTTTGACTAGTGTGAAGTACATGTGTTTTTTTGGGAAACCATGGCCTTTATGATGAACTAATGTGAATTTCATTAGTAAGAAAGGGCTGCAAATTGTTCTCTTAATGATCACTTTTTTAATCTCCTAATGATCTCTATGAATGGTGCAATTGTGCTTTTATTTTTGCTTTTATGTCCCCTAAGTATATGTATATATATATATATATATATATATATATATATATATATATATATATATATATATATATATATATATATATGTATGTATGTACAGGCAAAGAGTTTAGTTTTAGGTTCACATGCAACATAAAAAATGTGGTTTAATTGACTTGGCAGTGGCATGGTCGTTGGAGTCAGACGGGGTGTTTTAAAATTTTGTTTTTGTGTTTTGTTTTTGGCTTTTTTGTTTGTTTGTTTTTACTTTTTACCCGAAAGACCATGACATTATCTCGGGATATCTGAGTGTATGACTTTGTTGAGAACTCTACTAAAGCTCAAGAGGACACACAAACATGAAAGTGCTTTAGGTGTAATCTCTTTGGCATGATCACACTGCTGTATTTACATGCATTAACCTTGCATAGAGAGAAAAAGAGAGATGTTTTTGAGGTTTACATCCAAAGGGCAACCCAAAAAAATACTCTCTTTTTTTTAAAGCATTTTATGCAGCTCTTACAGTATGTTGGAAGTAAATTTTATCAGTATTAACTTTTTTTTACTGCCTGCTAAAGAACCTTAAATAGCTTAACTGGTTTGCTTATGCATTGTTTATTTTAAAAAAAAAACTAACACCTGAAATATTAATCTGTTCTGTACTCTGTACAGGCAAAATGTGACAGCTGTATTAATGTGATGTTAGGGATTATATATGAAGGCCATTGTATTTACAGTGCATTCATTATATGTACTCAAACATGATTCTATAGTTAAGGGTCATTTGAGGAGTTGAGTTGGAAGAAGGCTCCAGGGCTTGTCTGGCTTCCTGCTTATGTCAGCATTTGTCTGGCTCCCTGCTGATGTCTGCTGGAGGGCTAGAGACTTCAGGTCATTAAAAGGCTGTGGTCCCAGCTGACTAGCCTTATGTAGGCCTAGTGTGATGAGGGATGTGGTATAATTCCCCATGTTCCTTTTCCCTTTTGTGTATAATCCTGGAGTGCTCCAACACTCATAGTGAAGCCTCATTAAAGATAAGTGACAAAGACAAAGCAAAGCCCATCCCCTATATAGCACCAATATAAAGCATATTTAAACAATATTTTACGTTTACATTAAATTATATACACTGTTATCTGTTTAAATGTAAAACGTAAAATGTAAGTTACTTAACAATATATGCAAATTACTTAATCGTTTTGCATCACTCTTGATATGTTGTTTATTATCTTGTGTGGATCATGCAGATGTTTTACTTTATATTGCATTTATATTAGCATTTCTTATGAAGAACAATACTTACTACCGATATTTACTGAAACACAAACACAGCACAGTATCTTAGCAAGTTAAAATGTCTTGAATGTGGGCAAATATTTAACATATATTGATGAAATACAAGCTGTAGATGCATGCATTTATTTTAAGTTTTACATTTACTAATAGAAAAAAAAGAGTAAAAAAAAACATCTAAACAAGACTTGTAGGCAGGAGTACAAGGACAAGTACAAATACAAGGCAGCATGTTAAGAGGGATGTGATGAGCTGTATGAGAATTTGGACACCAAGGATGGATGGAGAAAAGGATTTGTACCGATTGGCCAGGCAGTGGGACTAAGCTGGTTAGGATGCGCTGCAAGTTAGAGCAATAAAAGATGTAGATGGAAGTGTGGTGACTAGTGAGGAGAGTGTGTTGAGTAGGTAGAGGGAGTATTTTGAGCAGCTGATTAATGAGGAAAATGAGAGAGACAAAATGTTGGATGGTGTGGAGATGGTGAAGCAGGAAGTGGATAGAATTAGTAAGGAGGAAGTAAGAGCAGTGATTAACAGGATAAAGAGCGGAAAGTCGGTTGGACCAGATGACATACGTGTAGAAGCATGGAGATGTTTAGAAGAGATGGCAGTGAAGTTTTCAACCAGATTGTTCAAGATTCGGGAAGGTGAGAGGATGCCTGAGGAATGGAAAAGGAGTGTGCTGTACCGTTTTTTTAAGAATAAGGGAGATGTGCAGACCTGCAGTAACTACAGCAAAATAAAGTTGATCAGTCACACCATGAAATTATGGGAAAGAGCAGTGGAAGCCAGGCTGAGAGAAGCGGTGACCATCTGTAAGCAACAGTATGGTTTCATGCTGAGGAAGAGCACTACAGGTCCATTATTTGCTTTGAGAAAGTACGACAGGGTGCCAAGAGAGGAGTTGTGGTATTGTATGAGGAAGTCAAGTGTGTCAGAGAAGTGTGTGAGGGTGGTGCAGGACATGTATGAGGACAGTGTGACAGAAGTGAAGTGTGCAGTAGGAACGACAGACTGGTTCAAGGTGGAGCCCTTTCCTGTTTGCAGTGGTTATGGACAGGTTGACGGATAAGGTCAGACAGTAGTCCCCATGGACTATGCTGTTTGCAAATTATATTGTGATTTGTGGTGAGAGTAGGGAGCAGGTTGAGAAGAGCCTGGAGAGGTGGAGGTATGCTCTGGAGAGAAGGGGAATGAAAGTCAGTAGAAGTAAGAGAGAGTACATGTGTGTGAATGAGAGGGAGGGCAGTGGAGTGGTGCGGTGGCAGGGAGAAGAGGTGGAGAAGGTGGAGGAGTTCAGGTACCTGGGGTCAACAGTGCAAAGTAATGAAGAGTGTGTTAGAGAAGTGAAGAAAAGAGTGCAGGCAAGGTGGAGTGGGTGGAGAAAAGTGGCAGGAGTGATTTGTGATAGAAGAGTATCTGCAAAAATGAATGGGAAAGTTTATAGGACTGTGGTGAGACCTGCGATGTTGTATGGTTTAGAGACAGTGGCATTGAGTAAAAGAGGAGGTGGAGCTGGAGGAAGCAGAACTGAAGATGTTGAGGTTTTCGTTGGAGGTGATGAGGATTGACAGGATTAGAAACAAATTTATTAGAGGGACAGCGCATGTAGGACGTTTTGGAGACAAAGTAAGAGAGGCGCGATTGAGATGGTTTGGACATGTGCAGAGGAGGGACATGGAGTATATCGGTAGGAGAATGCTGAGGATGGAGACGCCAGGAAGGGGGAAAAGAGAAAGGGAATTTTATGGATATGGTGAGGGAAGACATGCAGGTAGTTGGTTTGAAAAAGGCAGATGTAGACAACAGAGTAGTACTGAGGTTTTTTTTGCAGTACAGGTACACTATCATTTTAACAGGGAAACTTGATACATGGGGAAAGTGGTAGCTTAGTGGTTAAAGCTCTGGGGTACTAAATGAAAGATCAAGGGTTAGCGTTGATGCATCACCAAGATGCCACTCTTGGGCCCCTGAGCAAGGCCCTTAACCCTCTGTGCTCAACAGGAACTATATCATTGCTGACCCCAGCTTCCTAACATCAATGGGATATGTGAAGTTATAATTTATGTGCTGCAATGTACATGTGACAAGTAAAAAACACTTCATACCTTGATCACTTTATAGATATACAATCTTTGACTGTCATGCACAATTTGTCAAACCATGCTTAAAACCCGAAACAAGTATTTTGCCCACTTCCTTAGAAACTTTGACCAGTGCCACCTATTCCCAAAGTCATTATTTTCCTCCAAACTATAAACAAACAGAGTAAAAAAGCAAGAGTGACAAGCACAGAGCAGTGGGTCCCAAGGGATATCAGTCCTAATGCACTTCTCAAACTCAGTGTTTTCCACACAGAGGTGACTCTTCCAGAGAAAAGCTGTGAGGAAAATAACTTTTTGAAGGGTATTTTTTCACCAAGAGTGTTAAAGGATGCAATAACAAGTGGGTTGTGTCTACTAATGCGGGCAGTGAATTTATCCAGATGACTTTTCAGTTATTCATATTGATGCATAATTTTAAATAAACTAGTACGAATCATTCTGTAATGGCACTGCTCCTATAACTGACACAAACACACACACACACACACACACACACACACACCAAAATTGTCTGAGGATTCAGGATATACTAAATACAATACAGTGGACAAGGAGTAAGTAAGATGATTTTTTTTTTAAATCACGATAATTAAAATAAATGAATTCATTCATTTAGGAAACACCCATTACCTTATTAACTAAACATAATCTAACTAAGACATTATTAATTTTTATTATTTTTGCTTACACTGCTAACAGTTTACAAACAATTTTAAATAAACTAAAATGCAGTCTATAAAAAGAAAGAAATGTAATAATTTTTCTCAAAATATTAGGTCAACCTGACCTAGTATAATTTGCTTTTCACATATGACCCACTTCCTCCTTCTGCGTAAATACTTGACATCGCCTGGAGGAAGCATCTGTAAATGTGAATATGATCGTGACAGAGGGGCACTAAGTTTTAGGAAGGTCCAGTGGAACTTGCTGCATGGTGTGCTTTCCCACAGCCAGGAACTTGGGAAAATAAACAATGTGGAATAAGAGAATACCATCTACATGGTGCAGCGGAGTGATGTTTTCTCTTTCTACTGTATTACCAACCTTCCAAGCATCTAACTTTCCATGTAATTCTTGCAGTATTTAGGAAGTAGTATTACAGTAATAATACAATGTAGAATATAAATATTCTGTTAAAATAGGAATTAGTACACAAACAAATATGTATATGTGTATGTATATGTTTGTTTGTGTACTAATTCCTATTTTAACAGAATATTTATATTCTACATTGTGTGTATATATATATATATATATATATATATATATATATATATATATATATATATATATATATATATATACTACATCCTAAATGTGTATGTGCGTGTGTGTGTGTAAGCCCAGATTGTATTAAAAATGTACTTTAGAACAAATCTGCATTGTTGCGCCCTCTGGTGGAAAGAATAAAACACCTAAATAAAAAAAAATATATATAGCAAGATTAATCCACACTAACAATATATTCTGTTTAAAGGCCACTCTTAATAATTTTTTAACCGTATTTAATGTAAAGCTAAGTAAATAATATAACGTATATATTTTTTTTACTCGATTGGTTAGAGCGGCGAGTGCTTCCGGGTCAAAGTTCGTCGTACAGCCCATGTGCTTCTCATGCCTCGGTGTTGTTACGGTAATGTCGAGTTTAGTGAAGTGATACATTAAACCTTTTTTTGTGTGTCCTAATATATTGTAAGCGTCCTTTTGGTACAGTACGTCGCGGAAATGTCTTCGTCCAGTTCACAGGAAAAGGATACGCGAGGTGAGTGCTGGTCGGGTTTGTAGTGTTTACCTTAGAGGAGATTTCTCCTTTAAATTCATTTCAGTATTCAGTATAGAGAAAAAGGTGGCTGTCAGTGGGTTACACTCGCACTTCTTTGCAGCTTCTAGATTTGAGTGTCCTGCGGACTTTGTGCCTCTTCAGTACAGCGGCAGTGAAAAGTCTGAGAGAGGAAAAAACACGGAGCTGTGGCTCATTAAAGCTCCAGCTCAATTCAACCCCAGCAGGTGAGGACAGCAGACAGCATGCTTATATACACTAATGAAATTTTTCCCTCATGTCCTCTACTTAAGGGTTTCTCACACGGTTTGCATCCCATGGATGGATGGATGAATTTTAATAGATAGCTAGATGGGTGGCTGGATAGATGAATTTTAAAAGATGGATGGATACATTTTAATAGATATATGGGTGGATGGATACATTTTAATAGATAGATACACTCACTGGCCACTTTATCAGGTACACCTTACTAGTACCGGGTTGAACCCCTTTTTGCCTTTAGAACTGCCTAATTCAACAAGGTACTGGAAACATTCCTCAGAGATTTGGGTCCATGTTGACATGATAGCATCACGCAGTTGCTGCAGATTTGTCGGCTGCACATCCATGATTCGAATCTCCACCACATCAGAAAGGTGCTCTATTGGATTGAGATCTGGTGACTGTGGAGGCCATTTGAGTACAGTGAACTCATTGTCATGTTCAAGAAACCAGTCTGAGATGATTTGCGCTTTATGACATGGCGCGTTATCCTGCTGGAAGTAGCCATCAGAAGATGGGTACACTGTGGTCATATAGGGATGGACATGGTCAGCAACAATACTCAGGTTGGCTGTGGCGTTGACACGATGCTCAATTGGTACTAATGGGCCAAAAGTGTGCCAAGAAAATATCCCCCACACCATTACACCACCACCACCAGCCTGAACCGTTGATACAAGGCAGGATGGATCCATGCTTTCATGTTGTTGACGCCAAATTCTGACCCTACCATCCGAATGTCGCAGCAGAAATCGAAGTTCTTAGCTGTCAGGAGTGGCACCCGGTGTGGTCTTCTGCTGCTGTAGCCCATCCGCCTCAAGGTTCGACGTGTTGTGCATTTAGAGATCCTCTTCTGCATACCTTGGTTGTAACAAGTGGTTATTTGAGTTACTGTTGCCTTTCTATCAGCTTGAACCAGTCTGGCCATTCTCCTCTGACTTCAACAAGGCATTTGTGCACACAGAACTGCCGCTCACTGGATATTTTCTTTTTTTCTGACCATTCTCTGTAAACCCTAGAGATGGTTGTGTGTGAAAATCCCAGTAAATCAGCAGTTTCTGAAATACTCAGACCAGCCCGTCTGGCACCAACAACCATGCCACGTTCAAAGTCACTTAAATCACCTTTCTTCCCCATTCTGACGCTTGGTTTAAACTGCAGCAGATCGTCTTGACCATGTCTACATGCCTAAATGCATTAAGTTGCTGCCATGTGATTGGCTGATTTAGAAATTTGCGTTAATGGGCAGTCAGACAGGTGTACTTAATAAAGTGGCCGGTGAGTGTAGATGCGTGGATGGATGGATGAATTTTAATAGATAGATGGGTGGGATGGAGGAATAGATGAATTTTAATAGAAAGATGAGTGGATGGGATGAATTTTGATAGATAGATGGGTGGGATGGATTGTACGCATGTTTATGAACGCAACTATTGAAATATTAGAGTTATGACTCTGTGTATAATGACTCATTTTATTTATGAATCTTTTAATTGGCACATGTTTCTTTAGAAAGTTAAAGTTAAAAACTGTGTTTTGTTTATTAGTTTAAATAAACGGCTTGCTGTTAAAATCCTTGTTAGAGAAATTATAATATAGATAATATTAGTAAATGATATCAGGAAATCCTGTACCCGATGCAGTCATATCAATAAAGGGCTATGTTTTTGTTGAGTAGTGTACCACTAAGCTTATGTGAAACAGTTTTTCAGATCGCTTTATTACATTTTTCAGTCAATCATATCTGTAAAGCTCAAGTCTTTTTGGAAATGGGATTTTTCCTACATAATAAGCATAGCTAAAAGCAAATCCAAAAGTTTCTGCCTGGTTGCATAAACAAGATAAAGTGCAAATAAACGGAACAGTATTCTGCTTTGTTAATTCCATTGCTTCAGATTCGAAACGTCAAATAATATGCCATAGGTACAGACATTCTTTTATTTGTTATATTTTAAACCCATTATTGTTAGGTTGTTGGTTTTGAATTTGTGTTGGGTAGGTTCATGTTTAAAATCTCTGCATATGTATCTTATATTAAAAAGTTGTACATTTTTTTTTTTCTCAGTAAAGAGAAATGTAACTTGCTGTCCATTGTAAGTGCTGTAAACTGGATGAATATCTGGGAAAAAAAGGTTACATTTGATTGCTGGCTAACTCAATGCATCTCAGGTTTTTGCTTGATCTCCTTCACAGCCTGGCACATTTGAAAGTGCCATTATCAGGCCTAGAGATGATCCAGTCTACAGATGCATCTTCTCAGATCTACAGTATTCTCTCGAGCCGCTCAGGTCCTACTGACCTTCATCTTCTCACGTCCAGTGATAAAAAGCAAAAAACATCTCTCTCTGCTTCTGGCTTTGCTGGAATCCTCAGTATCAGTGAAAGTTATGGGGATTGCAGTGGTAATCAGAGCCTTATTCCCATCCCAGCAGCCCCTGCTCCGAGCTTCCCACTAGGCCTGAAGCAGCGTTTTCAGCCCTTCGGCAGCTCTACAGCTTCTCGTGTGTTTCAGAGCACCACCTCAACTTCTCCTTTGCCGCCAAAGAAAGTAAAGCTTGAGTCTGAAGGGATTGAAGATCAGAGTAAGAAGAAGAAAAAGAAGAAGAAAGAGAAACACAGCAGAGATGAGACTCCTGAAGTGGCCCACATTAAACAGGAAGATATAGCTTATGAATGTAGTGAGCTGCAAGAGCCAGTGGAGGAAGATAGTACAGCTGAGAGAAAGAAGAAAAAGAAGATTAAAAAAGAAAAGGAGAGAATGGACCCAGAGGATGAGGTGGCTATTGATGCCAGTTTAATAGCCAAACAGGAACCAATGGACACTTCCTTCGGTGACATTAAGAGCTCTGTGCAAAAGAAAAAGAAGAAGAAGAAGAAAGCCCAAGTTGAGTAGGCATTTATTAAAGGTCTTACTTACTTGCTAAGCACTTTATTAGGAACACTGTACTAATACTGAATATGGCCAGATTTGATTTCAGAACAGCTTCACTTCTTAGTATTAGCAGTAGTGGTATTAGTAGGCAGTCCAGTGGTTAAGGTGTTGGTCACTGTGGATAAGGGCATCTGCCAAATGCCATACATATAAATGGAATTAACTGATCCAAACTGTGCCAAGATTCATTCACCAACCCATTACACCACCTCCACCAGTCTGGACTGTTGACACAAGGCTGGGTCCATGGATTCCTACTTTTGACACATAATTCCAACCCTACCATCTGTGTGCTTCAGAGGAACTTGAGATTCAGGAAAGCAGGCTAGATTTTTCCTGTTTGGTAAGCTTGTGACCACTGCAGCCTGAGAGAGAAGTGGAGTTTGATGTGGTATTTTGCTTAGCAAATCTAACATCCACCTCAAAGTTCAGCATGCTGAGCATTCTGAGATTCTTTTCTGCTTACCACAATGGTAATGTGGTTACCTGAGTTACTATTTTCTTTCTGCTAGCTGGAAACAATCTGGCCATTCTCTGTTAACCATCATTTATCATCAACAAGGCATTTCTGCATGAAAATGTGCCACTTCACTAAATGTTTGTTATTTATTGCATCATTTTGAGGGAACTTTATTGACTGCAGTGTGTGAAAATCTTCGATGATCAGCAAAAGAAATATTCAAACCAGCCTGTCGGACCCCAACAATCATACCATGGTCAAAATACATTTTGATGGGTGAACATCATTCAAAGCTGCTGGCTTACATGTGCATGATTTTATGCATCACTCTGCTGCCACACAATTGGCTGATTAGAAAATTGCATTAATGATGAGTGTACAGATCTTTCTAATAAAGTGCTTTGTGAGAGTATGTTTTGATTGTAACTTTGGCAATTTTAAGATGTCAAAAATGTTATCTACAACAGCTAGTCATGTTATTACAAGCTTTATAAAGACTAAACATTTTATAAATGAATTTATTGCATCCTTTTCTTTGCCTATGTGAAATAAGTGAATGCTTAATTGTTGCTTTTAACCAGTGGTGGCCCATGCAGTTCACTCCTAGGCCTTCAGTAAAGTCCTGCCTGAATCAATCTACCTCTTAAAGCAGCAGCTTCAAGCAACATGGATATGAAACTACCAAGAGCGCTCTATTAAATCTTGCTGGCTTTACAGCACTTCATGATGTGATGCCAGAAATCTGATTGAATAGGAACTCCAACGCAAAATTACACTCACTATGAAATGAGAATAGATGATTGGATATAATAAATATTCATTGACAAAAATGTTAAAACAGAAGAAATTGATTCTAAGTTTAGGCCAGAAGAGTAACCCCTGCCACTGCATTCAACTGATTACAGTTTATGAAAATGTATTAAAAAGACCAGTCATGTTTTTCTACATTAAAACTTTTGATTAAAGTGTATTGTATAGTATTTTTTATAACACAAAGATCAACACACTGTAGCTTTATGATATTTACAGTAAAAACAGCCAGAGAGGTTCAGAACCATAACAGCTCTTAACAGCTTTTGGAATAGCTTGGCTATTTACCCTTCCCACCTCTCCCACCCCCACATTCTTCTGACTGCAACAGTATGTTGCTTGGCCAAACGTCACCCATATTTTTTATGTTGCTGCATGTAATACACTGTATTTTTTATTTTTTTTAACAGGATGAAACATGCAGCTTAATATAACCAGTCACCAGCTGGCAAAACAAAGGCTGGTCTGAACAACTGTCAGAAAATCATACCAGATGGTAAATGGTGGTGGCAGGAAAGAGTTTTTGATTTACTCCTGCTATGTCATACTAAGCTACAATGATAATATATAGGAACTGAGCTGTGTGTGTGTGTGTGTGTGTGTGTGTGTGTGTGTGTGTGTGTGTGTGTGGTGTGTTTTGCAACATACCTTGATGATAGGGTATTAATTGTATTTAGTATACATACTTACACAACCATGTTATTTAGTGCACTGTACCAGAGAGCGCTTATTGCAGCAATGATGGCTGGAGAAGGAAATAACTCCTCCTCCGAATGCTGATGTGGGAAGTAGCAGTCCCATGATATTGCATTAGTAGATGAGGTTACAGCTTCCCTCACTCCACATTCCCTGCAACACCTACGCAGTCGTGATAATACAATCTTAAAAGTTCATTGTAATTATTTCCAACACATTAACTTTTTTGTCACAATAAATGCCAACAGAACGGTGCATGTATGAACATGTCTTCTTTTTTTTTTTGCCTTAGGCGTCCACTGATTCTCAAATTCTGTCAGCGACTTCTTTATCTGTAAAATAAATAATTGAATAAACGATATATGTAAGATATGAAATCAAAAGAACACATCGGGTCTACGTTGGTATAGTTTGGCTTGCTTTTAATTATTAATTCGAAAAACAGGCTATTAACTATTAGAACTCTATTTCTTCTCCCGGCTTCTATTCAATTCAATTCATTTTTATTTGTATAGCGCTTTTAACAATAAACATTGTCTCAAAGCAGCTTTACACAGATAATGTGGTGATTAAACGTAAATATGTTCTTTGTAAGTATGTTTGTCCTTGATGAGCAGCTGTGACAAGGAAAAACTTCCCGAGATGGCATAAGGAAGAAACCTTGAGAGGAACCAGACTCAAGAGGGAACCCATCCTCATCTGCCTTGCATCAAATGTCCATTTGGAGCAGATATACAATGTTGCGGTGTACAGTGATGACGATCAGAAGCAAACTGCACTCCCGAGTCAGTGCAGCAGACCGCCGACACCAACTACAGTCCAATCCATCCTCAAAGCACCCGTTCTACTCCGGAATTTCATGGAACCACCCAAGGTGTTGATGAGATACCGTCCCAAGCTGCACAGAAGTGTGAAGATCCACGGAGGGTAGAGGGGCAGGAACAGTGGTCACTGGAGCCTCAGGAGCATGTTTAACTCGACCGAGAGAGAGAGAGAGAGAGAGTGATGGGAAGAGAAGGATATGGATTATTAAGTGTCACTATTGGTGTATGAAAGTAAATGTCACTGTGCAGTTTGGACTCCGGCAAGACTCGCTATGGCAGCATAACTAAAAGGGAGAACCAGAAGGTAACACAGACATGAGGGATCTCTGGGATAAGAAACGACCCACCACACCACCGTCAACAAACCCGAGTGAACGTGTGAATGTGAGGGGACGACAGCATACAAATATACCAGTTCACCAAACACTCTATATCCATGCTCCTTCCAGATCTGAGCCTTTACCTAAGAAAAATCTCCTGATAAAAGGCTTGACTAAATAAATAAGTTTTCAACCTCGACTTGAACACTGAGACTGTGTCCGAGTCCCGAACACAGGTTGGAAGGCTGTTCCATAACTGTGGGGCTTTATAAGAGAAAGATCTGCCCCCTGCTGTAGTCTTCATTATTTGAGGAACCAACAGATAGCCTGCACCTTTTGATCTAAGTATGCGTGGAGGGTCATACTGGTACAGAAGTTCACTCAGATACTGTGGTGCGAAACAGTTAAGTGCTTTATACGTCAGTAGTAATATTTTATAATCAATGCGAGATTTGATTGGGAGCCAGTGTAGACTGATTAAAACAGGGGTGATGTGGTCATATTTCCTAGATCTAGTGAGGACTCTTGCTGCTGCATTCTGAACTAACTGAAGCTTATTTATGCACTTACTCGAACACCCAGACAGTAAAGCGTTACAGTAGTCTAATCTAGAAGTAACAAAGGCATTAACTAGTTTTTCTGCATCCTGTAACAACATCATATTTCTAATTTTAGCAATATTTCTAAGGTGAAAGAAGGCGATCCTGGTAATATTATTCACATGAGACTCAAAGGAAAGACTTGGGTCAATAATCACACCAAGGTCTTTGACAGCCGTACATGCTGAAACAGAAACACCATCTAGAGATGCTACGTAATCGGAAAGTTTACTTCTAGCTGCATGTGGTCCTAGTAAAAGTACTTCCGTCTTATCTGAGTTTTACACACTTCTCAACATTGTTTAGCTGATCTCGCTCATCTGGCTTTGCTGAAATATACAGCTGTGTGTCATCAGCATAGCAATGGAAGCGAATCCCATGTTTATGAATGATTTCACCAAGAGGCAGCATATATAAAGAGAAAAGCAGTGGGCCTAAGACAGATCCTTGAGGAACACCAAACTTTACCTCATAGAGTGTGGAGAACTCATCATTTACATCAACAAACTGATAGCGATCAGTCAAATAAGACCTGAGCCAAGAGAGAGCTGTTCCCTTTATTCCAACAACGTTCTCAATTCGAGCAAGCAGTATAGTGTGATCAATGGTGTCAAAAGCTGCACTAAGGTCAAGCAAAACAAGTAAGGAGACAAAACCCTGATCAGAGGCCAATAACAGGTCATTTACCACCTTAACTAGCGCCGTCTCTGTGCTATGATGAGGCCGAAATCCTGACTGATACATTTAAAAAATGTTGTTCATAAGTAGGTGTGAGCATAACTGCTGTGCTACAACCTTTTCTAAAATTTTGGATATAAAGGGGAGATTTGATATAGGTCTGTAGTTGGACAACTGACATGGGTCAAGGTCAGGTTTCTTAATAAGGGGGTGGATAACTGCCAGTTTGAAGGCATTAGGGTTCTCCTATTAGGGGTCGCCACAGCGGATCATCCGTCTCCATACCCCTCTGTCCTCTACATGTGCCTCTTTCAACCCAACTACCTGCATGTCTTTCTTCACCACATCCATACACCTCCTCCTTGGTCTTCCTCTTTTCCTCCTTCCTGGTGGCTCCATCCTCAGCATTCTTCTACTGATATACTCCATGTCCCTCCTCTGCACATGTCCAAACCATCTCAATCACTCCTCCCTCACCTTGTCTCCAAAACGTCCAACATGCGCAGTCCCTCTAATAAACTCATTTCTAATTCTATCTATCCTCATCACTCCCAACGAAAACTTCAACATCTTCAGCTCTGCTACCTCCAGCTCCACCTCCTGTCTTCAACTCATTGCCACTGTCTCTAAACCATACAACATTTCAGGTCTCACCACAGTCCTATAAACTTTCCCTTTCACTCTCACAAATACCCTACTATCACAGATATTAACTATTAGAACTAAATTATAAATTAAATACTTATCATGTGATACGTTTTCAACCGCTGTAAAGATTCACTCCTGAACCTCACATTTAAAACACTGCTTTCAGCACATAAATACATGGTGAGTTGCTCTAAAACATGAAATGGAGTGCAAACATATTTACCTATGTTCAGTCTTATACATTGTATTGTGATTATGCCTTCTGTTCTTGTGAGTAAATAACAGGGTCATTTGAAAAATATATTTTCAAAAAGCTAGCTTGGTAATTTTTATCATCTGTGGTTTCTCTCTTTTGTAGATTCTTGTAAAAACAAAGGTTCATCTAACTGAACCATGTCAGAAACAGTGGGGAATACTTTTACACTCAGGTTCTTGTGAAAATGGCAACCTGCTGATGTGTGATATTGATCCAACATGGTCTCACGGTTTTAAATAGGCAATAATTTGCAAAAAAAAAAAAAATAATAATAATAATAATTAAATATAAAACCCTGTGACAAGTTACTTAGCTTAAGAGATGTATGAACAGTTTACCGTTTCTCACTTCTTTTATATGGTTTCCTGATATCACTCTCGGTGGTTGGAACACTGACAGCTTTTGTTTTGGGTTAGGTTTGGTGCTGCAGTAGTGCAGTGCTCAGTGTGGGCTGATAGGTGGCGCTGTTGCTCACTTGCACAGCTTCCACCGCTGGCGCGATACGCTGGAGGTTTGCTGAGAGTTCTGCACTGAGGTATGGCCATGTTTTCTAATGAGCGTTGAGCATCTGATGCCTACTGATTTAAAACCTTCTCCAGTTATTCAAGCATCAGTTTCAGCTTCATGCTTTCTTTATTTTCTGTAGGAGTAAATACATAGAGAGAATACTGGCTTCTTTTGGGAAGAAGCTGTCCTACATTGATGTATGATATCCCATGATCATCTTTATGTATCAGAAGCTGGATTATGAAGGAACCTTTCAAGTCAAAATTATTTGTGCTTATAGTCAAACTATTGGTTGGCATACCTGTCAATATCATTTATAATCATTTTACCCTCTGAATGTATGCATGAAAACAATGAAAGAGTTCATTGTAAAAGTATACTTACCAGTTATACTCATTAATGTAATGTAGTGGATATGTTTCCTTGTTTGATTATTGTGTCCTGTTCTCATAGTGCTCAAACATGTGGTTGAGACTTTGAATGCACATGTGCACATATGTCAATGCCAGTGATTGATGGAAGAGCTGGACACCATGTGCACATATTGCACAAAGGCCAAAAGGATGCAGGGTTTTTTCACCTCTGTTACTTTCATGCCCAGCATTAAGGATGTAATCTATTTTTTTTTAATGTGCACTGCTGCTGATGAGATGCTGGAACAACGCTTACTGCCTGGCAGATAAATAATTGAATGCAGTCTGAAGTTTGGGAGCAACGTGTCCAGACTGCAGAGTAGTCTCGAGCCCCGTGCACCCCAAATGATGCAAACGATAAGGTTTGGAGGGGTGTGTGTGTGTGTGTGTGTGTGTGTGTGTGTGTGTGTGTGTATGTGTGTGTGTGTGAGATAAATTTCTCATTTGTGCAGCTCCTCCCCCTCTTCCACCCCCCTCTCTTTCACTGCAGCAATCTTTTCCTGCTGTATGCTGTAAAGCTCTCACTCTTTCATTTCTCTCTCTCTCTCTCTCTCTCTCTCTCTCTCTCTCTCTCTCTCTCTCTCTCTCTCTCTCTCTCTCTCTCTCTCTCTTTTCGGCCTGCGGCATTTAGGGGGGTGGATGGTGTGTTACCATGGCAACGCAGACTTGCTAAGGACCGTAGAGTCGCATTCACCGACATGAGCAAGCATTCCCTCATTAAAACATGAAAGAAACCACTTTTTTTTATTGTGAGCAAAATAGCATCCTCACTCATTTGGCCTTCCCTTTTTGTGTTTCTACTCTTTGTTTTCATACTGTGTATAAAATTGTGTGTGTGTGTGTGTGTGTGTGTGTGTGTGTGTGTGTGTGTGTGTGTGTGTGTGTGTGTGTGTGAAAAGATGTGTGTTTGTATGTAATGTGTGTGTGATTGCAGTTTTATCACAAAAAAGCCGAGAATTTCCATCATGTGGCATGAAAGCCCTATGGTGTGACGCACCAGTTACTTAATTGCATACTAATGCTTTGATACAGTACAGCTAGTCTTCCTGTTTACTGGCAAATACCAAAAAGTGAGCGCAAAAAGATTTGAGCAAAGACACAGAGCTTTTATTTGTTCAGACCTCATACCTGTCACGTTTTGTGTGTGTGTCCTCCCAAATGATTTACACCAGAGATGATGCAGATTCACTCTATGGCACTCACATTCCAGATCACAGAGCAAAATTATGGTCTTGTCGAGATTGTGAGTGTGTGTGTGTGTGTGTGTGTGTGTGTGTGTGTGTGTGTGTGTGTGTGTGTGTGTGTGTGTATGTGTGTGTGTGTGTGTAGAGGGGGAGGCTGATGCTACTGTTGCTATGCGCTTACAGACAAGTCAATTCCAACATATGCTATGAAAGCAGCCCCTTTTCTGCTAGTCTCCATGACAACTGCAATGCCATTTTTGCCCCATTGTTGCCTTGCCCACCTTTCTGTGTGATTGGAGGCAGAAGCTGTGCAGGGACGTTGCCTCTCATTTATCATCTTGCTCCGGTCACAAAGAAGCTTGAAAATTGCATTTTATTGTTGAAATTGAAAAAGCACCAAATAATTTGTCCTTTTCCCCCACTAGTGTAATTCAGGAGATAACTTAAACTAAACGAAATGAATTAAGTCTAAAATCACAGTATGAATACTAACTATTCAAATTAGTCTGGAGAAATTTTACAAAAGAAAAAGAAAAAGCCAAAGTATAATGGAATGGAGAGTTGTCAACTGTATTCACTTATTCCTTTTTGTCAACATGCTTTCAATTGCAAAATCAGAACACTGTGCCCGATTTGGTTGGAGTAAAATGCTACGGGTAGGGTTACTCTTTAAACAAATGGGACTCTTGGACTCTTAATGCTTCTTAACACAATATACATGCTTCCGTTAGGAAATATTATTAGAAGGCATGGAATTAGCTTCCATTGTTATGCTGATGATACTCAGCTATATATTTCATCTAAACCAGGCGATACAGCTCAATTAAGTCGGATAACTGAGTGTGTTAAGGAAATAAGAGATTGGATGACCCATAACTTTCTACTTTTATATTCCGATAAGACTGAGATTTTGCTCATCGGACCAAAAACTAGTATACAGAAGCTCCAGCATCTCAACCTGCATTTAGACGGATGTTCTGTAACCACTAATTCAACAGTAAAAGACCTGGGTGTTATTTTAGACAGCGACTTGTCTTTCAAAAATCATATCAATCAAGTTACTAAAACAGCCTTCTTTCACCTTAGAAATATTTCTAAGCTAAGAAATATGTTGTCCATATCCGATGCAGAAAAGCTCGTCCATGCGTTCATGACCTCCAGAATAGACTACTGTAATGCGTTACTAGGTGGATGTCCTGCATCATTAATAAACAAGCTTCAGTTAGTCCAGAATGCAGCAGCCAGAGTTCTTACAAGGTCAAGAAAATATGATCACATAACCCCGATCTTATCGTCCCTACATTGGCTTCCTGTTAAGTTTCGAATAGACTACAAACTATTACTTCTCACTTATAAAGCACTAAATGGTTTGGCTCCCATGTATCTATCCAGTCTTTTAACTCGCTACAATCCGCCACGCTCCCTGAGATCTCAAAACTCTGGGCTTCTAGTAGTTCCTAGAATAGCAAAGTCCACTAAAGGTGGTAGAGCATTTTCACATTTAGCTCCTAAACTCTGGAATAGTCTTCCTGACAGTGTTCGGGGCTCAGACACACTCACCCAGTTTAAGTGTAGATTAAAAACATATCTTTTTAGCAAAGCCTACACATAACACACATCACATCATAACCTTGTGCTCCAGAACATCTGATCACATGCACATTATCAACTTGTGCTGTTAATATCATGAACAGCAGCTACGCTAATTCCTCTCCACTGCTTCTCTTTCTCTCCCCATCCCGAGACACCCTGAGGTTTGGCCAGCTCCAGTCACCTCCCACCTCGTGATGATTACGGACCTTTGAAGAAGTAGATGCCGAACTCACAAACATCCCGAACCATCTAGAGACGTACCAGTGCCATTTGGATCCCGCTACATGTGTGGAGTTTGGCATTGGACCTCCTGGAGTGTTAAAGGCTCTGGCATGGAGAAGCTGATGCTGGATCTGTGATGATCACAAATGCTGAGCTCATAAAACTAGGAGCTACTAACCATATAGACTGTTTAAGACTGCAGAAAGAACATCACTTATAATCTTATACTCCAGTGCTCATGTTAGCTCTCACTCTCCAGTGTTCTGTATTGTTGAAAGATTTATGATCAAACTCTTGATGTCACCCAAAATGAGGATGGGTTTCCCTTTTGAGTCTGGTTCCTCTCAAGGTTTCTTCCTCATAACATCTAAGGGAGTTTTTCCTTGCCACAGTCGCCACAGCTTGCTCATCAGGGACAAATTCACACCATTCACCTTCACTGTTGATTTGTGTAAAGCTGCTTTGAGACAATGTCTGTTGTGAAAAGCGCTATACAAATAAACTTGACTTGACTTGACTTGACTTGACTTAACTTGTCTCTAAGAAACTATAGAGTTGTTTTGGCCACCAAGATTGCAGTAAAAAATATTTTTCTTATAAGATATAATGAAATTTGCTTCCTTTGAGAGTTCACTTTTAACATACATTTCCAATGGGTTTAAGTTCCTTACTGTGCACAGAACAAAGGATCAAGTTTCTCAAACTCTTTGTAAAGTTATGACAACTGAAAGGAAGCGTATGACTGAATGAGATGCTCACACTATGATTTATCTTTACCTAAATTATTCAACACCATCTTTTTTCCTTGCCATTGTCTTTTTCTTTTTCTTTTTTATGAAGACAGTTCACATCTGGTTTTATCCATGTAACATACATCTAGATGTTAGTGTGCTTCAGACCCAAAAAATGCTTGGACAGTAAGCTTTCTAGCAGAGGCCCGTTTTGTTGGAGATCAGGGTTCAGTATGGTGGAGACAAGCTGCATGACCCATTGAGGTGGACCAACTCTGATTCTGCCAGGCCTGCTGTGTACCATCTGCCTAAGGGTCACGCACACGCACATGCACACCCCTCTACCTCTAATCGCTCTCTGATGTAGTGTTGATATCTTAATGTCCTCTTCATACTTTTGGGTGAACTAGATCATCAGGGAAAAGCTGGCAGAAAATGGGTCATTAAAAAAAAGAGTGCTTTTTATATCCTTCCTGTAACAATGTTGGATTTAACCTTCAGGTGTTAGCTGTTGCTATAATGGAGGTGGAAATGGAATGTAGGCTAATTAGATGTTGCATTGCTTGTTTGACTAAATAGCATTTGAGTATGTTCTTGATGAAAAGACCTGTTGAGTATCCCAGTCACGTGTATGCAATGTTTTAAATACAGTCTGATTCTAAAATGTTATTTTCAAAGAAATGTTATTTTTGTCCTTTTTGGCACTATCCATCAGATTTCTTAAGATTTTATTTCATTTAGAAGAAATAGTGCAACCAAACATCTAGGGCATACAATCACTATTATTGCTTTCATACAGCTGACATTTGTGTAGCTCTAGCACTGTTGCTATGCACACACTTTCAGCTCCTTATCTCTGCACCCGGAGAATCTACTAAGGGTCTTCTCTTCCCTCAGGACATCAGCACCCTACAAACGTTTCCTTCTATGGTCTTTCACAAGGCTGCGGTGGTGCTTCTCAGAAAGGTCATAACATGTCAGGTTTTCTCTTGTGGCTCCGCTGAAAAAAAAAAATAGATGCCTCCTGTCACCATTAAAGCAGTCTTCTCTAAGTCTCACTACAGCAGCTGGGCAGTCGCTGGGCAATGAACGGTCAGGAGCATTCTGCCTGAAAGCAGTATGAATATCCCACTGAGAGAGTCAAATCTCTATCAAGTGCTTATCATTTGTAGGGTTATGAAGCTGTTGCTGGGTTGTTGATGATTCTTATTAAATATGAGGTTATTTAGGGACTAAGTGCGGTCCTTAAGCTTGCTTATAGACCGCTGATGTCTATATTCTGGATCAGCCCCTGATTGCTGCCATCCTCAGGATCAGCTCTGTGAACAGGTTGGATGTTATAAAACAGTTTCTAAATGCTACTTACATGTATTTCATTACTGATTAATAACTATAAATTACCAAATATTTAGTTTTAGTAAGCAACATTTTCATTACCCCAACAGCTTGTTTTTTTTCATACTGTTAAAATACGCACTATTTTTTAAATTAACAAAAAAAAAAAGGTTTGAGCTGTTATCAGGAACACTGTGACTCCCACTGGATATTAATGAAATGCTTAACCCAAAGGATTCTTATTAAAACGTAATTACTGCTTATCATTACAATTATAGTTACAATTATTATTATTATTATTATTATTATTATTATTATTATTATTATTATTATTAATTTATTAAATATTATTATTATTATTATTATTATTATTATTATTATTATTATTATTATTATTATAACACTGCAGCATGCCTAAACAAAATACAGAAAAAAAAAAGGAAATAATTTTTAAATATCAGACGTTGATTTGATTTTGGCAGTGCAGGAGAGGATTCTCAGTGCAGTCATAGTGAAGCCTACTAGCACACAGTCACTGTCACACATTTCTCTTACTGATTATAATTCTACAGTCTAACTTGCACAGACGCCACGCTGGTGTACAAGTAGGACAGGATGGAAAATTACAGATGGTGAATCTTCTTTGTCACCATGTTTCTAATTGCAGCTTTATACACCTACGCTTGGTAATAAATCATTAATGTGGAATTGACATGACATGACATACTTTTCCCAAGAAGTGCTTAATTTCCGAAAGGAATGCTGTAAAAATTTATTTATTAAAGCATATGCTCAAGAACAAAACAAAAAAAACCACAACTGCAGTAATGCAGAACATATCAGTACCATAAAATTGATAAAAGAAATCACTGTACACTCTACAGTGTTTTAAAATCACAGTTTTGCATTGCAATTCCCAAATGTCCTTAATTTATTTATTTTCATATGTACATAGCATAAAACTTTAGTAAATTCCTTAAAGTCATTTTTTTTTATTCTGAATAAACACAAGTATAATTTTTCAGCTTCATTTGTTAGAAATATTAAAACAGCAAGAAACCAAAAAAGATATAAAACTATTACAACCACTTTCAGTGTTTACCTGCTATTAATGAAACTGGAGCATCATTTGAGCTCAGCTTAATGATTATTGATAAACAGCTATTTTGGTCATTTTGAAACAAATAGTGGTTTTCCTCAGCCTTGTGTTTAAAAATGGTAAAATTATTGAATCTAGATCACATGTATAACAAATGCTTGTCATAGACTGGCATGTGAGGAATTAAATAAAATAAAAATCTGGGCTATTAAGATCTCCTTACTTGTACATGCTCTGATTGCTCCAGACCAGCTGCTCATCTGTGGCACAAAGTTCACTTTGGTTGTTTAGATGTAGTGCTTGAAAAATGATCTACACTGCATACCAACAATTACTAATGACAATTTAATAATAAAAAATATATTACTCATAGTGATGAATCTTTGCTGGGAATGATGCTTGGAATCTTGGAAGCCGGGGGCCTTTTCTTTTCCCAGTTGAAGATTTAGGACAGTCTTTAAAATGCTAAAAAAATCAAGTATTATTCAAGCACAGCAGTTAAATGAAAATCTGTATGATTGTTGAGAGTAGTCATTATTCTACAGACGATTAGATCACAGTTTTATTGGTACTGCTCGAGATAGATGCTCTCATGCTGAGATGCCAGACTATATTTTCATTTAATAATCATTTGAAACTTTTTGCTCTTATTGCTAATCAAGGCCTTTTGTATTTGATAGCTAGACCATCAGTAACCAATGCCTGATTTAAAATTATTATACACAGTGTCAAATGGCATCAAAGCACTTAGTGATCGCTTAGTGATATGCAAACCAGTTGAGCTACCAAAGATGCATATACTGTGAAAAGCATGAATAAAAAATAATCTATGCATCCATGCTTTTTGGTCAATCAAACAAGTTCAGAAATTGAGAGTTGCCATGTTTATGGTGCAAAATTTCTTATGATATTTTTAATGTATTTTTCAAATTTAAATTAAGTGCATTTGTTTTAATGTTTCTTTGCAGTCATGTGCTTTGCATTGCACATACCTACAAATAATTTCAAAGAAATAACACTCCAACTTATGGTTGAGTTAAAAAAACAAATATGTAAGTTTGAAAAGTAGCAGGTATGGAACATATATGTATGAAATATTGTCAGTTTTAGAGTGCTTATGTCAAAAAAGGAGGGCCATTTTATTTCTTCATTCACATACTGTTGAAAAGTACCAATGTATTATTATTTTTTATTATTATTATTTTTTAATAAAACTAACATTACTACCTTAATGATGAAATTACTTGATATATTACTACATTTGAGGTTTACTGAAGGAAACAAGAAGTGGAAAAAGAGCTTCTGTGAAAATGCTCTCTGTTAAAGTGCTGGATTAGAGACAGAAGATCTTTCCATGTTCCACAGACAGACCTGATTTCCAGCACTGGGGATTTATGAAGGCTGAGAGCATAATCGTGTCTCCTCTCACACCATCTCTGAAGGGGACGGCAGTGGGAAAGCTAGGTACTCTGTGCTGCAGCTGGGCCCAGTCGTTCTCAGATGAAGAATGAGAAGGTAGGGAAAAGCTCAGTAGGAGAAGGAAAATCAATGTGGCCTCAGGCTTGAAAAAGGTGCTCAATTAGTAGGATTGGTTTCACCAGAAACAATTGAACTCAAACATGCTTCAGTTTACCTCTGAAATCTGAGCAGAGACATATTTTGAAACAATGAATTATTCTCCATGAGAAAGAAACCTGAAACTTTGACATCACATTAATTCAGGTCCCTCAGTATTGATATAGTTATATACCTTGTAACAATTATTAGATGTATTATTTTTTATTGTTCTCTATTTATTATTATTTTTAATAATATTTTAACATCTGAAGTGCTTTAGGAATGTATACTAACCTCCCAAGTATGTTACTTTGTAATCTTACAGCTTCTGTGTAGCAAATAAAATGGACAATGTTTGCTTGAACCTCAAACTTTAATCCTCAAGAGCCCTTCTCTGAACACTGGAGGTACTTCTTTACTTCATGGTTATTTTTCCCTGGAGTCTCCACTGCAGCTCAATGTGTTGAAAGCCAACACGTGGACATGGGATAGAGTCACTGAGCGATGCCTATAAGAACATGTTGGCTTGGGAGACATATCAGGGAAGTGATGGTGGCTTTTACTGACAGGATGGTTTGGCGGACAAGAAGTGCAAGTGGATGGAAATGAGCAGAACAAACACATAAAATGATTTTAATTTGTTCAATAATGACCTTCTCAAATTTAATCCAAGTATTGTGTAAATATTTGACCCCAAAAATGACAAAGAGCAGTTAGCAATGAGTATAGTGAAGGTGGTTTAGGAAGCAGACTTGCACAACATGCATGTGCATGTTAGTCTCTCATAGCTCATGTGCATTACTATAAGCTTTTATCACAAACCAACCATTGCTTCATTTCATCCTTTCATTCAAGAAGATTATTTTCTTTGCACTAAAAGCCATTGCTGATTCTAATGATCCAAAATGTAATTTATTTTTTCCTCCCCATATCTATTCTTATGTCTCCCCATGTCCTTCCACATTACCTAGATTTTCTCATAAATAAACTTACCTCATGTCAAGATTTTGTACAAAACTGATACAATCTAATAGATTTTTCCTGACAGTAATATTATATTGTATATTTTTACCCTCACCATGCATAAATACTGTATGAACAAAAGCTGCACACTAGTAATTACGTTTTCTGATGTTCATCCAGGACCTTTCCTCCAATTAGGTGACAAACATTGACACCAATGGATTTTATTGTTAGCAACTAAATGTAGCTCTAACTTTACACCGTACCATCCATTCTAACATATCAAAAAGTTGACACTGCAAAAAGAAGTAAATAGTAACATGCAATGTTTCAAAATGTGTCATTACCATATTACTCCATTTCACAAAGAAATATTCATTTAAAACGAAGTCAGTTTTGGAATAGATTTTTTTTTTTTTCATTATTAAAGAACTGTTTCTTAATTTCTACACATTCTTTCAACAGCACTGGTCTCGGTAAGGTTGTAAACATTATAGCATTTTGCTTTGCATTCTTATCATTTGGAGACTTGATTAACAATCATATATTGTAATTGTCTTTGGGCCCCTTAGAAAGCATGAGGGAGACCTGGATTGTGATTATGTCAAAATCACAAAATAAGGTAGATCATAGTAGACACCCTGAGAATCACTGCTCTGAATTTTATTTCTTTTTCCTTTTTTTAAATTTCTTTTTTTATTTTCAGGTTGGACCTGGCTCCGGCAGCCGATAAAGGATGGTGGCGAATTATGATGGGAGGAAGGTTGACTGGCAACCACCTCCTCATGGGAACAGTGTTAAGGTGGATTTGGTCGAGTAATATGTTATCAATGAGAACGTCACATGGTGTGGAGCGTGTGGCAGGGAATGACTTGGAGAGGAGAAGGTAGTGGTGGAGAGTGGTCGGGAAACAGGAGGTTATGGACAATTAAAATCAACTAGGTTTACAGGATGGGTTTTAGCTATAACATCGGCAGGTTCCATTGGTAAATGGAAACCCTACAGATTTTAGCTTTTTGTGAACAGAGAACATCCATCCATCTATCCATCCATCCATCCATCCATCCATCCATCCATCCATCCATCCATCCATGCCTTTCAGTCTCATCCATTTTTTCTCCTCCACACAACCACCTACTCGCTTGCACACACACACACACACACACACACACACACACACACACACACACACACACACACACACATGCATCATGGTCCTCCAAGACCGAGCACATGGTTTCAGGCACATACTTGCAATGTGTTACTTGATGAGTTTGAGTGTAGTGGGAGGTGAAGAATAAGACAACAGAAGACAGGTGATGCTAAAATGAACATTTATAATGACTGTTGTTGCTGTCGGAAAAACAAAAATCTTAAAAAACGACTTAATATATATTAGCACTAAATTGCTGACTTCACTGGTAATCCACAAGTCAAGAAACACAACTCACTAATTTTTTACAAACACAATGCTACAATTACATTAAATATTCAATACTTTTCTTTAAGTCAGTTAATGAATGGTGTTAAAATAAACCACTAAAATACTAAAAACAAAACAGTAATTCATCTTTCCAGTCATTCCCCTTTTTTCTAGTTGTTGTCATTTATTAATAATGTAGAGTAGTTTGAAAATAAATAAGCTCATGGAGGGTTATCAGAAAAGAAAGCTGGCAGCATAGAAACATTAGATGTGGAGCACAGAACTCGGTTATGACTCATGGAAATGGTCAATCTTTCTTCCTAACAGGGAAACAGGACATGTGAGAACTCATGCTCCTATCAAACAAATCTAATGGACACAGTTTACACTCGACACAGATGATATGTACACTGAGCTCTGATATGTACAACTAGTATCAATTGGAAAAGTGAAACCTGGTCGTTTAATGTATACTAACTGTTAGTAGCACAAAACAGGCTGGACTATGACTTTTAAATGTGAGAAATGTTTTTGATATGGACTGATGTGAACAGATTGATATGCAAAGCAGTTTTCATTGATGATAAAACCGCAAACTAGCTAGATGTGATACAAAAGTGAAGCTTAAATCTTAGCAAGAATGTGACAGTTAAAATGGACAAGAAATCTGTTATTAAATTAACTCTTTCCAAAGCAGCTGCTATGAATAATGATTGAAAGCGGTAATAATCTTTTTTGAATGTGCGTAAATTTTTTCAACCTTTCAAAATTCCCTGTAAAATTATTCTTTTTACAATGAGAATTATGGATGCTGCTATTGCATGCTTCATTAATATCAAACTAATTTACCTTTATCTATCCTATGCCTCTTAAAGCACTCCACAAAACCAATTTTATGCTGCCAGCCCCATTCTGTTGAACGCTCTTCTGGTTACAGTTCAACAAAATCTGACAAAAATATTTACAATGAAAAGAGAAAATTAAGTTGTGGAGAAGCAATTAGGATCTTTTTTAAAAGATTTTTTTTTTGTTTTCTTTTCTTTTGCTTTTATTCTTTATCTCTGAGAATTGTCCCCAATGATGAGTTTAACAAAAAAAGAAATCCAATCATATCAACTATAATTGCACAGTCTCAAAAAGGTTTGGAGATGGAATGGAGATTTTAAGTCCAAACAGTTGATGAACACAGAAGGGAAGGAAGAAGGTCAATAAAGTTCATGAGGGGTGAAAAGTTCAAAGTTCAGAAGACAGAAGATGGCTGCGCAGCTGACGTTTACACTCCTCAGCTTTTTTTTCTGAGCATGTTTCTATGTTAAAGAAAAAAAGCTGTCATTGAAATGAAATTTTTTTTTTTTTTTTTTTTTTTTTATGTTTCCCATCGAAAAAACTCAAATGAAGAGACTTGGGGGTGAGGAGTGTGACAAGTGCTCCCAACATTATGGCACACAATCAGAGATGTCCTGGAGGTTGAAGAGATGGCAGATAATTAGGAAAAGCAGTTTATGAGAGGTAGCCAGCCTTTTTTACCGTGTTATTCCAGATCTCGCTTTTTACTGGTTGCATTTTTTGGGGGTAATGTTGAGGCGTCATGATTGACATCATGTTATGGAGTAACATGCTGGCTTCATGGGTGCGTCCGATGGATGTCCAACATACAAGAGAACTCAAAACGTTTGGAATGGTACTGTTGTCATTTGGCACTCAGGAGAAAGTCTGGGAGGGTGTGAGGGAGAGGTTCGGCAGAAGTGTGGGTAGTGGTTGGAAAAAAGGGGGCAGTGAAAAGTGCAAAAGGGGGAAAGGGAGAGTAAACAGGATACATATGAATGACATTTTTGTTATACTTGGTCTAGGTTAGAGAGTGTCATACAAACAAAAAAAAAAAAACAGGTAAAATAAAAAGAAAGAAAAGAACAGTGATATGACAAATGTGTTCTAACGTTGCTGGTGCTTTGATGGTTTACAAGCGTAAGAGTGACTCCAGGGTTTGTTTAGCGGGTCAGGTGGGGCCGGATTGGAGTTGGAAAAGAGCAATTTAAAGCAATGACCTTGTCAACATCGAAAATACCATGAATTAGCATTAATCTTGTGACAAAGCCGCCAAACTTAGTAACAAAGGACAAAACATGAGCCTTGTTTGTGCAAAAGCACCAACAGAGAAGTGCCACGACATGTCCACACGAAAAAGCTGCTAAAAGTGTGGAGACAAACAAAACTCTTTTGTCATACTGTTCAAAATATTTTAATCAAAGCATGGCTGGAGGCAGTGCAATTATTTGATCAGATCAAATTATACATATATACTTGTATGGACTTGATAGGGCAAGTTTTCCTTTTTTTTTTTTCGGAACGTGTCCCTTCTTTTTTTTTTTTATATCAGAAAGAAAGAAAATTGTATATATATATATATATATATATATATATATATATATATATATATATATATATATATATATATATATATATCAATAAGGTGCATTACCAATTCTGTAAATTTTGGATACGTTACATTGTTCAGAAATGTATTTGGTTGTGGCATTCTCTTTTGGCACCTTGACAATAAACTCATAATGCTCTTATTTTTTATTCATTGTTTGTCATTTATTAATGGAGATTAGCGGCTAATCTGTCATAAAGAAAATTCACTTAGCGGAATAGCTTTTGGGTTTTAGAAGTCACAAAATCTGAACAGCAGAGACAGAGGGCTCAGGCGATACGTTTTCACAACCCGTCATTTCAAATTTGGGCAAAAAAAGTGAATAAAGTGCGCATCATCAAAATCATGGGTTTGAGCATAATGTGAGATATAATGTGGCAAAAATAGAAGTAAGCACTGGGCATAATGTAGCCTAAAAGATGTTAGTATTGGCACACAATATACAAAAACACATCATGCTTTAAAAGTCATGATTGAAAATGATATGCAAAGTTATGCAGTGGTGAGTACATTCATGGTTTTAGTAAGAAAGAAAACAATAATTTTAAACCCAATTTTAATTAGGTTGCTTTTGCTATTTTAAAAATCACAACCACATCTGGACATTTTTTTTCTTAAAATGTTGTCATACTTCAAAATTGCAAACAAAAAGAAATGCACAATGATTATGTATGAATGATTCTGGTTCCTGCAGATGGACAACAGAAATTCTCAGTATAGTCTTTGCAGAACTAAAAGACTGGTCAAAGTGTGTAAAATAAAACTCCAATGCTCTTAGTGTCGGCATGCAGGATTTGTCCTCAAAATGAACGCACGTTGCCTAATGTTTTCTCTTTTTTTGTACGATTTTCATGTCTTGTTTTTTTATCCACACTTTACTTTTTAGATATCATGCAATATAGACGTGCAAAGAAAGATAACATCTATTTTCACAAAATACATCTTCAGAACTATAAAAGGCTGTATTAAGAATGCTGATAACGTATTAAACTCATGCTAGCCTAGGTCTACGGCAGTCTTCTAGCCCCAGTGATGTAGCATTAATGGCCACATGGCACTATATTTATTTGTCAGGTGAGCAAGATGATTTTCTCATCATACTTTCCTCTCATATTAGTTCATAAGGGGGCTGAAAACCTTTAACTTAATAGCACTAACATCTATTTTGTTCCTACTAGTTTCAAAAATGGCCACTTTGCTAGTTTAAACCTTAAACTGTGGTTTGTTTGGCACTTTTCACATTTTCTTTTGTTCTTATAAAAGTAAGTTTGCTTGTAATAATCGTCTTGTAAATCACACATTTACAGTTGCTGAGTCTGTAAAGATCTATTTTGGCACGTTCATGTAGTCTGTTTTTTATAGCAGTTATCATTTTATGTAGCATTTATTACACCTCTTAGAACTAGCACACCTCGCTAAACGACTGACCAGATATGTTTAAATCTTAAATTTTTAGTACGTCACTTATTCAATAGCAGCATCTTCACAACTTAAAAATATTAAATATGCAAACCTACTCAACACCTAGGTAAATCGAAAGCTCCTACACAGACAGAATAAAAGACGAGACAGGACAACATGCTACTACGTATATTGCTTCCAGTACTGATCACATTTTATCTAGTTCCCCAGTTACTAACAACAGAAAAAAGTAGACGTCCCCCCCCCCATAATATGCATTTTAAGTACTGAAGTAAAGGAAAACACTAACAATAAGCTGCTCCTAGGCACACTAAGATGGCACCTGTTCTTAGAGTTCACATTAAAATTTCACAGTAATGTCTTGCTTTTCTTAAATTCTTACTTATCTAATTTCTGTGTAATTAATGAATCCTCCTTATCCTATTTTTTCCTGCAAAAATGTAATTGTCTGTGTAAGTGGGCTTGTGGGCCCATGTGTGGTTTTTTTGTGGTGTTGATGATGTGACATGAGTCTGGTCTGTTTGTACGCACAAGTAGAATTCTATGTGTGGGATGTGTATGCACTCTAAAATGCGGAGGCACTCAAGTTTTCAACTTTCACGGCTCTTTACTGGAAAATATAGCAACCAGAGATCATCCTTGCCTTCAATCATTTTAAAAACACATTATTACTTCTGTCTACTGCGGCTGCTAGAGTAAATAAGTAACTAGCATCATTAATGTGTTTAACAAAATGCAAATCTAATTCCCTGTGAGCTGAAGCATCTCCTAAAAGATTCCGCTAACTGCATCAACCTCAAACCAGTAGCACCATCATGTATTCCAAATATATGGTGCTGCACACAGTCTTTTTTTCAAAGCATAGACTTTCATTGAAATCTAGTGCAAGCATTTAATTTCTACACAGCAAAACCTAGGTCACATCTCTTTTGACGAGTCATTGTTTTGTGAAAGGGCAAGCAAACATGCACTTTAGCACCAGACATTGCCACCCATGGAGAGATGTGAGAGAAAGGGGTCTCTTGGTTGATGTGTCAAAATGGGAGGTGTGCACGGAAGTAAAGAGGGGTTGAGAAGAGGTGAGGAAAGGTTGATGGTGTTAGATGGGAATAAAGAAGTCTCCTTACCAATGGGTTCAGATTTACTCTCCCTGGCGTTCCAAATTGAGAAATTGAGAGGAAGACCGTTGTATATTTAGTTAGTGAAGAGAGAGTACACTGCTGTCTAGATTCTGCTCTCGGTCTCATATTTTTTGTTCGGCTTCTTTTGTTCCTCCAGGCTATTTGGTACATTGAAAGGTCATTTTGAAATGCTTGAAAATCTCCTTTCAGATGAACTTCAATAAAATTTTTGGAATGAACTATCGATCATGGGTCATTTAAGCTGGACGAGGAATTTTCTTCCCGTCATCAACCTTAAATATGGGAGCAGGCACCATGAATACTGGCGGTAATTTAGAGGAAGGCTGGGAACTCAAAGTCTGATACAGTAGCAATATTATACCCAAAGTACCGGTTCTTCATAATTAGTTACAATTTCTATGTGTAGCAAACCAGTGTGTCCTAATCTGTTTTCTTCTGACACCCTACAACTGTTTCCAATATGCTTTATTACGTAAATCTCTTTTTTTTTTTTCTGAGAGAGAACCTTTACTTCTGGGCCTTCAAACATGGCCTCCACACTTCACAGTGCATTAAGACGAAATTCAGTGTATTCTAACCACAAAAGTATGCATGTCTATTGGATTGTTTAGCAGCACATTGGTAGTTCTGATGAGTACAGAGATGTTTTAAAAGTTTAAAAGAGTGGCCAAAGCATGGCGATGCACATCCCACATAGGGCATATATAGTTAATAACCCTTTAAAAAGTTTAACAGATCAAAAGATTGAAAAGATGTTATTCTTCTAATCTCCTTGCCACCAGGATAGCCTAGTCATTGGCCTTAAAAATCACATCCATGTGCTCATCAAAACTGATGTTTTGTTCATGTTTGTTGTAGTTGTTCAGTAGTATTTGTCTACAAAGAGACATTTCTGTTCAATATATGATACACCTGCACAATTTGTGAATAGCCAGTGACAACTGACTTGAATAGATGTCTCACTTAGCTCAATGAAATTAAATATAATTGCACCACATTTTTTTAACAAATAAAAGAGGGACATTTTTTAATATAAAGGGATTTCAAAACATAAGGGATTTGATCTCAAATAAGTTTGTTCTTGTTATCGGTACACGCCATTGAATTTGTGCAACATCTTATTCTATTTTTTTATTATTATTAGACATGTATATATGTGAATTGTCTAGTTCCACTGATTTGTCTACCCTTAAGTCAAATGTAGTTCCTTTTTAATGTATGTGCCTATATGTATGTGTGTATGTATGCATGTGTGTGTTCTATGTATTCATTTTAACGTACAGTACATTATACCTGCTCCTATTTTCTCTGATGGTGCCGACGGTGCAGTTGTCACTGGACTTTAAATAAGACATATATTACACTGTGACATACTATTCAATTCACTTAAATAAAAAAACTAAATCCAAAATATTGTCTTTACATTCATGTCAACCTGAATTCACAGATTAATAAAAAAATTAAAACACCTCAGTCCTGATTGGTGAAATTATATTAATAAATAATATCAATGGTGTAGATGTTTATAATCAGAGTAGAACTACAACTACTAATAATATTTCGATTAATACCAGACGCATATCGCCACATTGTTTGCTGCTCTGGTACTAATTGACCCAAGTAGGTGCATTATGCTTGGCCTGTGTCCCCAACCAACTCTACAAACTTCTCTTATGCTAGTTAAATCTGTAAAAGCATTGCAGGTCATGCACCCGGTTTAAAGAGGACTCCAGGTTTTTAGCTAGTAGCTAGAAGGTGAGACCCTAATCAGCTTCCCCTCATGCCCCCAATCCCAGCCTGCCCTGCAGGGATTAGGCTGTTTGGGACGTACAAGGACAATGGGTAAAGTGGCATGGAGAACCACTGACCACATAGGGGAATCTGCCCTAAGTCTAAAACCCAAGCACTTGTTTGCCATCTCATTTGGCCCACATAGGATATAGGGGTAGGCAATTAAACTAAATAGTTAAAAAAAAATAATAATCTTGTCAGCTAGAAAAGGACTGGCAATGGGTACAGGGCTCATTCCAGGTAGGCTTAAGTCCAACTGCTCCACCCTGTTCTCCCCCAACCCCACCACCTGCTGGGAGCTGCAGCAAGCATGCCAGTCTGAAATATTATTCACCACTGTCCAGAAAAAAATAAACTCAAAAAAGAAAAACTGAAAAAATCTAAACCAAATTTTCAACCAATAAAAAAATCCTGAAAGATGAAAACTTAAGAAATAAACCCATATATACATTTTACATGTTTTTTTCTTGGTTTTCATATTTTTTACTCATTCCTTTTCTTGCAAAGTGGACTATTTTCCATCTTTTTTTAATACTGAAATATGCACGTAGCACATAGTGGATGATTTCCTTCAAATTTTTGCCCTCCTTTCTCTTTCTCTGTATCATTCCATCCATCCCCCACTCCTTCTTTCTCCCTGTTTTAGCCCACCTTCTGCGGATTGGTGGCCCTCACACCCTGCTCGTATGTGATTCGCTGGCTGATGAGATACTGGGCTGCTTGTGTGGCAGCAGGTGATCCTGTGATGGTGACTTTTCGGTTCCTAGTGCCAGGAACAAACTCTCCCTTTTTCGAGATCTGGATTCGAGCTCCTGTCAGTTCCTGGTACTCCACGAGCGTTTTGCCACCTTTGCCCAAGATAGCTCCCACCAAGTTCTCAGGTACGGCAATCTCCACTACATCCTTTGCACCCTCTGCCAGCTTCTCAGTGGCCAATAATGAACTCGCAACTAGTGGGGAAGCTGCACTCAGATAACCATTAGTAGCCCCGGTGGCAGCGGCCAGAGAGCCCAGTGTAAATCCTCCTAAGCCAGTGGCAGGGTGGCCGGTACTGGTGGATGCATCATTGGCATAGGAGGCCAGTAGGTTGGCCGCTGCAGCAGCAGCAGGGTTTGCACTTGCTGCCACAGCTGCTAGAACCCCTGAGGCAGCAGCCGGATTAAGCCCCAGACCCAGGGAATTGGTGTTATATCCATAGCTAGCCAATGTGTTAAGAGCTGATGTGATGGCCAGGAGGTCATTTCCTGAGAAGCTGGACATGGCAGCGGCAGGAAAGGCACCCACCCCTGCCAGACTGGCCTGCCCCAAGAGGCTGGAAGCTGTGGCAGCAGCTGCAGCAGCTGCAGCGGGCATCACTTCTGCCGAGTTAGCATACGGTGAGCCTGTTGGGTTGGAGTTGGCCACAGGGCCTGTGACATTGGAGTAGCTGATGTTAAGGCAGCTGCTGCTCTGTGGATCTTCCTGGATTTTTTGTACTATTATCTCCACTGCCTTGCGGTTCTGCTCGGGCTCCCCACTGATGGTGACAACACGCTCTTGCAGGTTGATACCCTCTGGTTTCTGTGAGAGCTGCACCCATGCGCCTGACTGCTCCATAACGGCTTTCACTGTAGCACCACCTTTACCGATGATCAGCCCTGCTGTGCTGTTGGGCACAATCAGCTTGGCCTGGAGAAAACAAGTACAGAAAGCAGAGCAGAGAAGAAGATCATCAGACTGTTAAATGATTAACTTCAGCTACAACAAGCCAGCGTATTGAATTGATTATAAGATAAACAGCATTTCTTCTCTAATACTTATCCAGTTGAATTTAATCTATTCATTGATTACATTCAACTGTGTGGGACTATCTTGGCCTGACTCTCTTTGGCTCATGTCTGCACTAATGAATAGCTTGTCTAAAAACGACAGAGGAAGTATAAACCTGGGTTGCCATGGCATTGTGAGTTTGAAACGCAATGTTTAATGTTCATTTGGGTACACAAAGTTCTCTCTGCATATTGATCTTATTAAAACAGGGTTCATTCTGCTAAAGAACAAACATGTTCAGACATTCTCAGTTACTAAGGAAATGATGTCAGAAACGGTGAAACAGTTATGGCAGTTATGTTTGTGTTCATGTGGAATGAGCTATAAGCAAAGTTCAGCATTATGTAGCAGATGTCCCACACCAGAATTTTCAAACAGCTTTCTTGCCATCAGATACAGTTCACTGAGGCTAAACATAAATGTAGAAAAGGTGGGAGTTACATAATGCCAAAAAACAGAAAAGGAAAAAGACACCAGAAACACCTTTATTTTTAAAGTACACACTTTTTAAATACACATTTTGCCATTCAGGTTTTTACACAAAATAGAACCTAATGGGTTTTACCATTAAATTCTTAAATAAAATCCAAGATTAGTACATGCCGTCGAACGTATTAAGTAAGTGAGTGAGTGAGTGAGTGAGTGAGTGTGGGTTTTTGTCCTCATGCTTTCTGCACTGTGAATCACTGAGTAAAAAGAGGCTCCTCGTGAAAAGCATCGACTCCCAGGGGTCAGTGTTTCCATGGCAACTCGACTCCAGCATTCAAGGGGCGACTGAAAGGGAGTTGGAACAGTGCATAGCAACCAACCACCCTTTTCTACACATGGAAACACACACACACACACCTGCACACACATATACACCATTGTGCTCTTAAAACACATTTCACTTCATTCAAGAAATATTTAAAAAGGCGCAGTCAAACATACATATAAGTGTTTCATCATGGTCCCAAACACCCAAAATACGTATGCCCCTTTTGTTTGTTTTGAGAATGGAGAAAGGGTGGCATGTTTACTCACTAATTCATTCACAACCAGAATCTGTCTAAAAGATTTCTTATGCTTTAAAGAAAAACCTATACGATATAAGCGTAACTATGTATAGAACATATATGCTAGTATGTACAGTATAACATTAGACCAAAGTAAACACGCATATAACAGATGCTTTGAGCATCTGCCAGTTAATTAGTTCCATTTCACAAAATGAAACAAATAGGCTGATAGCCACATTTACACAATTCTGATTCAAGCATATTTGCACACTGTCATAATGACAGATATAGAGAGGGAAATACTTAAAAAAAGATGAGAGGAGCAGGCTAACAGAACAGAGAAGGAAAAGGGGGTGGTGATTGGCTCAGTCTTGCACTTGTTCTTTTGTTTCATTCCCTTTTCACTTTATGCATTATGCTGCAGTGCGCTGCCAGCAGACCCGGCACTACAGCGACTGCTGAGCTCCACTGCCTTAGCTTTATCTAAAGTGCATTTACATAGAAATTGAAGGCAGGAAGTAACTTTCAATTTTTCACCTCAAATGAAAAGGCAGAACTCTGTTAAATAGGAGAATTGTGTTTTTTTTATGCAATAGAAACTGAGTCACAGAGTGCAAGCATTGAAATGTATTCTTACTCGTGAGCACTGTTAAAATTTACTGTTAAAATTAATTATACAATAGTTACATACCAAAAATTATATTATAAAATATCCCTGTTACATTTAGCATTTATATATATTATTAAATTATTAAATAAAAAATATTAAAAATGACCTTTTCACAGTTTTATATATATATATATATATATATATATATATATATATATATATATATATATATATATATATATATATATAATATAAGAGTTTCTAACATATTGGCAGTAAAACCGTGAAAAGGTCATTTTTAATATTTTTTTATTTAATAGCTGGCTAAGTGAGAAAAAAATAATTATTTGATTAATTTTTGTAAAAGATTCAGTATAAAAATGTATCATTAAATTAGCTGTTTTTTAAAAAGATATCACATATCTGCAGTTATCTCAGATCGGTGAAACTGTAAGAATTTGTGTATAATGATAATTTATCACAATCTTAATATTATATCATGATATTTCCAATTACAAAAATTCACATATTGCATTTGATGATATTTTGGCTCAAGGCATATAGGAAAAAACAGCAGTTAATGAGAGGGATTTAAAAAAAAAACATGGAACGGATGAGAAATAGGTAGCGTGACAGGGGAAAGGGGGTTGGGTAGTTGTGCGAGACGAAATGAAAGAGAGCATGTAGTATGTGTACTTTTAAAAATGAGAGCTGTTCCTGGACCTTCATCCATATGGAATTACTAACCTTTGATGAACTGTCAGCATGTGTGAAGTGTGCAGGGGGTTGTGGGTAATGGTTAATAAAATGCAGCTCAGTCATAAATGATCCGTGCATCTATAACTGCTATTTCAAAGCTGTGCTTTTTTGCTACATCTCTGCCTCACAAAATAAATAAAATGAGAGCAGAGTCTGAGCCCAGCATAAATTCAACAAAGGAAAAGCCTTCTTTCTGCTGAGCTTTCACTGAAGCTGCAAATGAGCCCTCCTGAGCCTGTGCAATCGCACATCTAAAGACGATCTCCAACAGGCTCCACTGACACATGCAGCATCGTGTACAAACCCCCTGGAAACAATTCACAACACTGCTCAAGTAAACACAAGACCTGAATGTGCATCTCTTTTCTAATAGCATGGTGATAAACCCAAAACGCTCTCAGAGCTCTCTGTGAAACACATAGTATGATTGAGGATTTGGACAATACCACAGGGCCTTTAAGGGCCCACCCAACCATCCGAGGAAAACATCAAATTTTCCCCTCCACCACACACACACACAGACAAACACATACACATAAGCACCCACACACACTGCCTGTATCTGCACCCCTGAATAATGTGTGATTCCAAAACTGAAGCCGTTTGCACTTTGAAGTCTTAAGCGCTCGACTCTAGGATAATCGCCTGTCTCCTGATCCCAGGCTTAATCGCCCATCCCTTTGCTGCATCTGTGTGCCCTGACCACTGGCATTAACTCTGAAAAAAAGCACAGCATATCTCGTAGCTGGTTATTAATAACACACAGTCCTCTTCCTCACCTTCAAAGTC